>CM048747.1:215509270-215966770 GCA_026315105.1 Locusta migratoria
TTACAAATGTTGGTATAAACACAAAAAAATGTTACGGAATTGAGAAAAATCGATCGAAAATGTACCACATTAGGTACAATTGTAATCACTTCCTCGTACAATTTTGATTACTGGCATCTGTCACATAAAAAGCACTTTTTCTGTCACGCACCACCGCATACTTCGTGGTACCAAACATTGCATTTTTGGCAGCGAATGCAGTCACCCTTAACTAGACAATTTATAAGAGCGCGTTAGACTAAGTAGCTTCATTTACCTCTTAAAGGGAAAAAAAACTTCTATATCTCCTAACCGAAAAGCGGTGTATTCTTGGAAAAGACAGGAGGAGCTGTAGAAAAATGCTACTCTACAACGCGACATAACGAGACACTACGAGACAGACAAATGGCGAGAAAACTTATGTTGATCGGAATTGTACCTATATCGAAATTGTACCACCTTACCCTACTACATTTTAAGAAGAGACGTTACCTTGGGTTAATGAAAATATACATTGAGGATCTCAAACAGCTGTTCGTATCATCTGATTCAATATTAGC
Organism: Locusta migratoria; assembly: GCA_026315105.1. Lineage (NCBI taxonomy): Eukaryota > Metazoa > Arthropoda > Insecta > Orthoptera > Acrididae > Locusta > Locusta migratoria. The sequence continues at coordinate 215,509,810 of CM048747.1, forward strand.
CTCTTTATCAGATCTACTTTCGCTTTATGGCAAGTAGAAAAATTGTGCCTGGAATTCCAGGATGGAGTGGCTTCATGTAGCAAATCACAAGTAGTCTTCCCTTTAATAAACCTATGTTTCTTGTCTACCATTTATAAACGCTCCACCATCTGATCAAAATACAATATATACAGCTTTAGTCGCACCCATAGAACAGAGCAAATCAATGAATCAACAACCAACCTTCGACCAGCCTCTATACCTAAAGGCAAGATTTATTGTAGCTTGCCAACAAGGAGAGTTCGAATTTGATGTCATCATTAGAATAGGTGGTCTCTTTTATAAGTATTTACAATAATGTTTAATTTCATGAAATAAAAACTATATATCAATGTTCTTTTTTGCTGTTTTCAAAAAATGACTGATTTTCCTGATATCTTACCACTGTTCTTTGTGGAAACCATACGACGTACAGAAAAATGTTACAGGTAATTGTAGGTACTTTTCTACTCTTTATTTTACTACTGGTCCACTTTTCATGTAAACAGCTTGCTTTATAAGTTATAAGTCGATAAACGCAAAAAAATATGATTTTTAATGATTTTTTTGTTCATTTCTCATATTTTCCGATGGAATTGTTGTTGGTAAACTTCAGATTCGTGTTCAGCGCCCAAAAAACATACAATAAACCACTAAAAACAATTACACGAAATTTTTCGACTTCAAACTACCATTTGACTGGAATAACACTGGGCCGGCCGCAGTGGCCGAGTAGTCTGCGGCACGCCAATCACAGTCCGCACGGCCGCTACGGTCGGGGGTTCGAATCCTCCATCGGGCATGGATGTTTGCGTCGTCTTTAGTATAAGGTAGTTAATAAGTAGTTTGTAAGTTTAGGGACTGATGACCTCGCAGTTAAGTTCCTTAAGCTTAACAAACATTTTCGAACAAGACACCGGTTCGCTAACCACCAAAAGAAAATAATGTTTTCCAAACTCATTAAAATTTGATGCTCGCACCACAGTTCAAATATGTATCTTGTTTGTGCTTGGCATAATTCAGTCTGTGAGCAGTATTACTATGTGATATTTAAATATTAATATATTTGAAGACGGCAATAAAGAAATTTGAAACTAGTGATATTGGGTCATTATGCAGATTCCCGTCACAGAATCCGTATCGCCACAGTACCGGCGGAAGGGCCGGGCGAGCCGGGCGACCGCCCGGGGCGACAAATTTTAGGGAAGTTTGGGGGGCGCCAAAAACCTTGGTAAATTTATATTATAGTAAACAGTGAACGAAAAATTAACTTTTTCATAAATTGCGTAGCAACATTGGTTACTACCTCACACCATAGGACTCACTCTTTATAAGAACCGCGGTTTCTTCTTGAATCTCCTACAAAGAAAATTCCTTCACCTTATTTGTCTATAAAAAATCTCTGTTGACAAAGATAAAGGCTATTGTTGAGAGTTGGGAGTTTTGAGCAACAATAACACGCTCTGACAATTACAACCGCCGCGGTGCCGACAATATCATTCCTTGCGACAAAGCTATGTCGGCCGCTCTAACAATACACACGAACAATATTGAGTTATCTGCAACCAAAAAGAAATTAGTCCTGTTTGTACTGTCAAATGTCTTGTGAAAGAAAATTACAAATCAGAATACATGTACATGTAGTGCAGGCTACATGGTGTGCGTGTTCTTTTTTCTTCTGAATTTCGTCTCTTAGTAGAAGAATAGTTGCATAAATGTGTTTTTGTCAACATGTGTGCGCCTCGGTTGCACAGTGGTAGAGTGCCGGACTACAAATCCGAAGGTCGCGGGTTCGATCCCCGCCAGGTCCTAGGATTTTTATCTGTCACTTTCCACTTCTTTCACCGCTGGCAGTGTTGCTGATGTGAAAAATACCGAGTAGCACCGTGGTTCGGAACCCACGTTAAACTGTAGGTCCCCTATAACTGGCTGGGTAAGTCAGTTCCAAGGTCGGAGGAAGGCAACGGCATACCACCTCCAAACAGGACCATGCCTAGTAAAGCACTGTGGTGTTCAAACCAATCTTCGGATTGTTGACTGCTTTACCTTATCAACATGTTGGAAAAAAAGAAGGCTTCTGGAAATGTATACAGAAAAAGAAGACCACAATTAGTGGCTGAAAATGAGAAACAGGTAGCAGCATTAAAGAAATTCTTTCGTTCTCCTGAAACAGACAATAATGGAAATGAAAACGTAGAACCAGAGAATGAGGAAACCAGCAAGAAATCAACAATTATTCCAGAAAATAACAACACAGTACAGGTAAGTAGGCCTACATTACGTAACGTATTTTCGTTTTATTACGTTTAAGAGACAAGAGGTGTTTACACACGTAGCGTCTTAGCAGGCTGGGGTGGGTAGCGTGGCGGCCTCTCAGATAGGCGGAGAACTTCAGGCTCAAAGAAAGTTATTTCCCCATGTAAGTAGCAATAATTACATTCTATACCAACACTGATGCTTGACACATATACGAAAGCGATAAGACTTTTACTCCTTAGATGTGTATTAACCAACTTTAATTAAAGACTTTGCAGAGAAAAAGGCACGAAAAGTTAACTTTACTTAGCTTTTTAAAAACCCAAAGGACAATTTGCATTAAATCTGTATAAATATATAAAATTATATTACTGGTTGTATTATTTATATTACGAAATCTTTGTACGATGCTATTACAAAATATATTTGTATATTCATTTGTTCATATATGTGTTCTCTTTCGCAATTAAAAAGGTTGTTTTCGTATATATGTGTAAATAAATGCTGTATCGCATCATCAATCTTAATTTTATATAAATAGTTGTTTCTTGAATCGTTCTGTAAATTTCTAATCAGAGGCGTAGACTATTCTGCATGCTCATATGTAAATAATTGTTTCGTAGATCGTTAACCAAAACTGACAAAAGCTAAGATCTTACTCAGTTTGATAATTGATTCTTATTGTTATAGAGTTCAAGGAGTTATCCTTTAAAAGCAGCTATCTGTAAGGTATGAAAGAAATCGCAATTTGCGATGTTATGGCTTCACTGTATGAGGTTTAGATGGAATACCAAACTGTGCGAATGAAAATTTGTGCCCGGCCGGGATTCGAACCCGGGATCTCCTGCTTACTAGGCAGACGCGATGACCACTCCGCCACCGAGGACAGTCCTCTGCAGTCGGGCTGGTCACTGTGTCCTCGGTGAGGGAGTGGTCAACAAACGACCAGCATTACGTTCTACAAAAGTGTTCCAAATACAGGACTTTGTTCCAAAACTTTTTAAAGGTTTCACTTACGTATTGAATATCATTTCTTTTGTTTGAATTACAAGCTTATTTTTTTCTTCTTGCTACACGAAGAGTGGGCATTATTTACTCATTCCACAGAGCATCATTTTAGTTTCGTATTATGATTCTAAGGGAAGACGCAATTGATTTGTTTTGCAATACAACAGTGGTACCTACAGCAGAGGAATGTTTTGTTTTATGGCATTTGAAGCCGACGCCGAAGAAGGCGAACGCTGGTGAGCGCAAGGCGGGCTGAAGGAGTGGAGAGGAGGCCCGCAAAAAAATTAATCAATTGATTAATTGATTAAAAAACGTGGCGCAGCGTCACCGATTGCGTTGCTGGAGGTCGCCGGTTCAGTCCCTTCCCCTGGCAAAAATTTATTTGTTTGTATTTTTCATTTACAGAATGTTCTACGTGTTTCATATGTTCACTTGTAATTTCTACATGTTTATTTTGAAAATTAATAAGAAAAATAAAATAAAATAAAAAATAAAGAAAAAAAACGCGTCTGCCTAGTAAGCAGGAAATCCCAGGTTCGAATCCCGGCCGGGCACAAATTTTCATTCGCCACATTTTGGTATTCCATCTAAACCTCATATCGTGAAACCATAACATCGCAATTTTTTTCATTAATTTGAACGCTGTAATTCGTCAAAAATATATATAATTATCTGTAAGGTAGCATAGCAAATTTAAAGTCAGTAATACCAATGGGCTGTATGGGGCGCCACGTAGATTCCTTGCCCGAGTGATATTTTCCCCTTCCGCCGGCCCTGTATCGACATATTGGGAAATCGAGACACCCAATCACGCAGCATTAGTAAACAGGAGGAGAGCGTGTGGCAGGCGGGCTGCGTGTGTCGCGGGCGGCGTGCCGGCGCCCCTTGACCCGGAGGCGGCGTTGCCGCGCGGCCGCCCATTCATGCGCGCGCCGCGCTGTTGCCAGGTCGATACCTGCTGACGTCAGCTGGGCGCGGCCGTAATGAGGACACGGCGGGCCCGCGCGCCTTCCCGCCGCCCTTGTCTGCCGCTAATGAGGCGTCTCTAATAAACAGCCGCGCGCAACTTTCCTACACCTGCCGGCGCCCGTCATGTGTGGACACGTCCTGCCCCTCCACTCCCTCAGATGCGTGAATGGCGGCCGAAACACTGGCCACAGATCACCGCTGGCGCTCAGGTATAACACAGATGTGCAATAGGTGGAAAAGTGTCACAGATACAAATTTAATAAACAGTTCCAGAATGAAACTTTCACTCTGCAGCGGAGTGTGCACTGATATGAAACTTCCTGGCAGATTAAAATTGTGTGCCGGAACCGGGACTCGAACCTGGGACCTTTGCCTTTTGCGGGCAAGCGCACTACCGACTGTGCTATCCCGACACGACTCACGATGCCGCATCACAACTTCCGCGAAAGGCAAAGGACCCAGGTTCGAGTCCTGGCTCCGGCACACAATTTTAATCTGCCACGAAGTTTCATATCAGCGCACACTCCGCTGCAGAGTGAAAGATTTCATTCTGGAAACATCCCTTAGGCTGTGGCTAAGCCATGTCTCCACAATATCCTTTCTTCCAGGAGTGCTAGTCTTGCATGGTTCGCAGGAGAGCTTCTGTGAAGTTCGGAAAGTAGGAGGCGAGGTACTGGCGGAAGTAAAGTTGTGAGGCGGCATCGTGAGTCGTGTCGGGATAGCACAGTCGGTAGTGCGCTTGCCCACGAAAGGAAAATGTCCCAGGTTCGAGTCCCGGTTCCGGCACACAATTTTAATCTGCCAGGAAGTTAAAAACATTTATTTATAATAGTGAACAACTGTCCATCTCAGGGCCGGCGCTAGCCCAAGTGCCGCCCCGCGCGAACTGCTAAATTGCCGCCCCCCCAGTTTTTTTAACAAAACTTTTGTGGAATTTTATTGAAACAAATCTTTGTTTTCAATTTCCAGATCTACCTATTTTTCAGCTACTGAGTGGCCAGTCTCAAAGCTTTTAATATGTGCTTACATCTAAACCGTCATGCTGACAGTTACATTCAGCATGACGTCATAGATGTAAACATAACTTAAAGCATTGAGAATAGCCACAATGTGCCCGAAATCTATGTAGATATGGAAAATAAAAACAGGTGAAACAGTCAAAGAGTGGGGCGGAAGACAATGGAGAGAAGAAGAATAAGGAGATGGAGTAACATAATAATGCAATAAATACACACTCGGGCATCGACGGGTACTAATGATTGTCGAAATATATTAACTCACTGCACTGCGGTTGTTCGTTCCAAAGAACTGACACTCGACATATGTCGTAATTTCCATGTGACAGTTCTTTCGTGTCTAATTGTGGAATAAGGGGCAACAAATTAGTGATCCCCGGATCAAAAAAAAAAAAAAAAAAAAAAAAAAAAAAAAAAAAAAAAAAAAAGTCTGTAAATCTATTATCAGACTAAACTGCGTGGTCATCAGTCCGAAGCTTACAAACTACTTAAACCTAGGTAAACTAACCTACGGACAAAAATACCCATGCCCCAGGGAGGACTCGAACCTCATCCCCGGATCACTTTACTTTTCTTCGCTTTATTTTCATTGTAGCTATTGGTATGACGCGTGCTTATTTGCCGACTTGGCAATTTTTGAAGAAATAAATTTTCCTATTCTGCAATCGTGAAGCAGAAAAATTCTAACTTATGAGTAACGTGCAGGCGCAATACTAATTGTACGTTATATGAAAAGCACCTACCTATTATATCCCAAGTTGCAAGAAATTCGGACGCACCAATTATTCCGTTCTTACGAACTACTATTGTCAAACAGAAATGAGCTTCAAAGCTAGCAAGGAAACGTTTAGAATCAATGTTCTGTCTATGAATTTTCATTTTAGGTGTGAACATTAACGTTTTGTTTTGTGGCATTGCTGCTAAAAGACCATAGTTTTCAGGTTTTCATCAGAATTAAAGCGACCAGTAGTTTCCTTAGATGAAACATGGATTTAGACGCATTATACAGTAAATAAATGGTGACAAACACTCGGAAACTGCCATTGAAGGGCTTAGCAAAATTGCTTCAGGCTTAACATGCGTATCAAACATTGCATTCGAATTTCCAAATTAGATTTCGTCTTCTGCAAAATTAGCTATGAGTAAACGCACGGCGCATAATCGACTGGCAGCGCTCCACTCATAAGAATACTGGCTTGTACGCCAGAATAATTCCCCCTCTCTGTTCCTCCGGCACAAACACAACGGTGCTGCAAAAATAAAAATAAAAAAAAAGGGGGGGGGGAGAACGGCAGATTTGCGGTCGCGCGTTTCGCACGTGCCTTGCGCCGGCCCTGGTCTCTCTCTACAATACATCTACTAGCTATTGCTCGTAACCTCGTCCATGTGCATCTAAACTTTGCATAAAGTTTGAAAAATTCTGAAGCTTATTTTTGGTGAAAAATCTCAAGCAGTTGTAAATCAATTATGTGTTTGTAGCTACAGATACCAATAATGGAAATATCAAGTGCCACGTTACCGAAGTGTTCAATGAAAGCTGTTGTTACTGACAAACTCATCAACGGTAATATTTAGGTGTCAGTGGACAAACATAACAACGATAATAACTACATCGATTCAATATCTAATTCGATAATGCCTTTGGATAAGGGTATGAAACTGCTATTCATATTATGATAAAACGTTCCCAAATATTATTTTTATGGCTTCAATAAATCATATCCTATTTTCTTTTAGTTTAGTTTTGTAACTGCTGTCACTATTTTTTTCTTTTCATTTCATTACATAATTACACAAAACACATTCAATCCACTTAAAATTATATTTCCCTGTCTCTCCTAAGATTTACTAATTCAGATACTGACAAAGTTTAAAAACACTATGTACAGAAAACCCGAGATTATAGGCTGCTTGTCTAGATACAACAAGTACCAGATTTTAGATGAACATACAAATATACAGACCTACGTAGAGGCAGAAATAATAATAATAATGATATTTTTATGTACAGATATAAGCCAGTTAGAACAGGCTACTTTTCAATGTTAACTATGTGGTTCGAATTGTTGTTATTCTGGATTCTTATGCCGTTCAAATAGCACTTACAGTCATTCTTCTTACAGAGCATGTTTCTTTTCTTTTTTTCCGGAAATTAAAACTTAAAAATCATCTAATTTCAATATTAGATCGCTTGTTTTGAAACGTTCAGTCATTGTCTGAAGCTCTGTTGACGTTACATGACACGAGGGAGACGAAGATACATCTGTCTTATTAGCAGTGTTTGCGAAAGTAACTACATTTTCCTGCATTTGATGTAGTTTTTTTGTAATGCAAACCGCATTTACAACCATCATGTAAGAGCGAATAAAAATTTACAAAGTCTGATAGTGAAAACATTTGAGAGTTGATGCATTTATGTTATATTAGTTTTTCGAATACAACCCAAATTTTTACGTGCCGGAATTACGACAGGCGAAAACTGCGCTTAAAGTGAAATATATTTAAACCATATTATTGTTTGTATGATCAGACTGGCCCTAGTCAAACTAGATACACCATAAACCTGTGTTAAACCCTTTGCATCTTAGATTTTCTTTTAGCTTTTCTACCATATACATTTCACTTTTAAATTAACACTGTTATTAGTGACCACTGTAAAAATGACGTTTTATGCGCAACTATCTACTTGCAGTTCATACATAGATTAATTCTTGTGGACACGGAAATTAATCTTGTGCACAAATCATTTTCCGTATATCATTATGCATTTTTCTTGAGCTCATTGGTTGCAAAGAAACTTCTCATGATAAATCGGAACTTCGGAGAACATTGCGGGACAAATATTCTGACGTACATTCCAATATTAAATGTTTTCAAAGCCGAACATCGGTTTTGCATTCCGTATATTTGGGGAGTAAGGCCTGTATTGCAGCTACTCAGTAGCGCAACGGCGTGTCTCGTAGATTTCAAATTTTGCCTTCTGTGTACAAATTCAACCCTCTCTTATTTTTCCCTTCCTTTTTTTTTTTTTTTTGTCATGGAATAGATCGATTTACAGATGGTCGTCGTTTAAGATTTTCTTAAAAATACTTTCAGTCGCTAAATGCACTCAAAAGAAATAGTTGAATCATCAATCATGTACTGAAATACTGCACCAACATATAAATAATGAAACATAAACTAGAATGAAATTTTTATTTTCTCAAATACATTACGAAACGTTGGCCTCTCATATCTTGAACAGTTCATTAATCTGTACATAATAATACTACGCACCTTTGAAACTGCAAAGCATGACACTTAATAGTGGATTACTACAATAATAATCATCACAAAAATAAACCGCTATCTTTTGGATCTCTGACTGCGAGTTTTAACCATATTTTACGCCATTTTGCTTACAACAAGTAAAAACAAATGTTCACCACTTTTACCGCACGATATTACGCTGTATTTGTAGACCTCTTTCAGAAACATGATTGTCAGACACTGTATCACTCACATGAAATTTACTGCAGTGGGAACTGCTACGTGTCACTTGACGCCAGATGCATCAACTGGAGCGTTTTAGGGGGCTTTCAAATTATTTGAATTTCACCATCATTTTATGTATTATTTTTCTTTTTAACAAAATTCTGCAATTTCATCTACATCTACATCTACATACTGTGCAAATCCCATTTAAGTGCCTGGTCGATGGTTCATTAACCACTTTCATAACCTTTCTCTACCGTTCCATTCTCTAATAGCGCCCGGAAAGAAAGAACACCGTTTTCGATCTGATTTCTCTTATTTTATAGGGATGGTCACGTTTCCCTATATAGGGAAAAGTAAAAGTCGGTGATTGAAATTTCGCAAATAGATCTCGCTACAACGAATAACGTCTTTCTTTTAATAATTTCCACGTCAAGTCGTGCAACATTATCGTCACACTTTCCTCCTTTATGTTAATTCTCTGTTTCCAGGTCCTTCCTGCTCCAGGCATCAATCCTCTAATTGCGATACAGGATAGCTCAGTCGGAGAGATCTTTCCCGATAAAGAGGAAGGTCCGGTGTCGAATCCCGGTGTGACCCACAGTTTTAATCAGCCAGGAAGTTTCAAATCATCTCGCTCTCCGCTGAAGAGTGAAAATTTTATTGTCTCGACAAAATCCTTTCTTCCAGGAATGCTATCTTGTAACGTTCGCAGGAGTTCTTCGATGTTGGGAAGATAGGAGACGCGATAATAGCGGATGTAAAGCTTATATTACGGGCCATGAAGTCATGCTACGTCGCTGTCAGAGCGGTGGCTCAGCGAGTTCGATCAGAGAGTTGGCCGTCCTTGGCAATAACAAAAACTGAGCCAAGATCTGATCAAGATAGAGCAAACACGTAAAGCTTATGCCCGAGGGAGGATTCGAACCCCCGACCGCAGCGGCACGCCTCAGACCGCTCGGCCACTGCGACAGGCGATTTGTGTACCAGCAGAGGATAATGTTATTCTGAAACTATATGTTTAGATTTCCAATCTAATCGTGATTTGTGCTTGGTTAGGTTATGTTTGGTTGTTTGGTTGGAATAGGGGGACTTAACTACTGAGGTTATCAGTCCCCCGGTGGGGACGGGAAGGAGTGAGGATAGGAAAGAAGGAGAGGGGAAAGGAAATGCAGTCCGGGAAGTAAAGAAGGAAGGAAGACTGAATTACCTACGGGCCCCGTGCTCGCCACGCATGAGCGCTTGTTCATCTGAGTTATCCCAGGACATTGCTGGCGTAATGGTTGTTAATATATGATGAGTGGATGTGGAAAACGTTTTGTGCGCCATCTTATATTTGTCAGGTCAGCAATTAAACTATATACAGGGTGTTACAAAAAAGGTACGGCCAAACTTTCCGGAAACATTCCTCACACACAAAGAAAGAAAATATGTGGACATTTGTCCGGAAACGCTTAATTTCCATGGTAGAGCTCATTTTATTACTTTTCTTCAAATCACATTAATCATGGAATGGAAACACACAGCAACAGAACGTACCAGCGTGACTTCAAACACTTTGTTACAGGAAATGTTTAAAATGTCCTCCGTTAGTGAGGATAGATGCATCCAGCCTCCGTCGCATGGAATCCCTGATGCGCTGATGCAGACCTGGAGAATGGCGTATTGTATCACAGCCGTCCACAATACGAGCACGAAGAGTCTCTACATTTGGCACCGGGGTTGCGCCGACAAGTGCTTTCAAATGCCCCCATAAATGAAAGTCAAGAGGGTTGTCAGGAGAGCGTGGAGGCCATGGAATTGGTCCGCCTCTACCAATCCATCGGTCACCGAATCTGTTGTTGAGAAGCGTACGAACACGACTGAAATATGCAGGTGCTCCATCGTGCATGAACCGTATGTTGTGTCGTACTTGTAAAGGCACATGTTCTAGCAGCACAGCTAGAGTATCCCGTATGAAATCATGATAACGTGCTCCAGTGAGCATAGGTGGAAGAACATGAGGCCCAATCAATACATCACCAATAATTCCTGCCCAAACGTTCACAGAAAAGCTGTGTTAATGACATGATTGCAGAATTGCGTGCGGATTCTCGTCAGCTCACACGAAACAATTGGGTATTTTGACAATTGTCTGCACGAATTATTTCAATTTACATGTAAAGAGAAATACTAAAATGAGCTCTAACATGGAAATTAAGCGTTCCCGGACACATGTCCACATAACATATTTTCTTTCTTTGTGTGTGAGGAATGTTTCCTGAAAGTTTGTCCGTGCCTTTTTGTAACACCCTGTATATTTTCTTGTATATAATTTATTTGTATTTATTAAAAAAAGGTAATATGGCACCATAGAATTATGATTACCCCCTAATCACCGCAAAAATAATGTCACAAGAGAAATAGTTTTTAAGAAGTTTTCTAGAGATTAAAGTAATTTCACTTCGAGTTAACTTCTGGTACTGAGAACACAATAGTACTGTATACGGGTTTTAGACGGCAGAATGCTTTCCATTTCCACTGTTGAAGGCTTGTCGAATACCTCTCATATCAATGTTATTGTATAGTGCAATTTAGAATGAAGTTTTAAAGGCACCAGTAACTGTTTTGCAACTACTTCAGCGGCGCAGAACGTAAGAGCGCGCTAGTCACTGCGCCGCCATGTTGATATTTTATTCATCAGCCTGGTGAATTATGTGAGTGGGATACAGCCCCTGGCCGTCAGGAAGATGTGAGTAACGCTCTATATCTCGAGCTCAGGTGGATGCACCCAGAAGAATCCCTAGGCAATGCCGCGAGAAAATTTGTTACTTCGGACTGTCACATCTGAATCTTGTTATGAAAAATGGTGAGCTTACTGGAGTCGCGGAGACTAGCTCTTTCGTAACGGCCAAAACACCATATTTTTATGTGCTTGGAAGCGACTGTTCCGTTTGTAGAGGCGAAGCGACAACATCTTTTTATCTACCTAGACGCAATTCTTATTCTTCATGTTACACAATGAACCGAATAAAGGACGTTATTTTCCTGTAGGATATGTTTCGTGAGATGGAGAAACACATCTACAAGTTAAAGCACCCACACTCTTTCTCTAGAAGACCATATTGAACAACACATTTGCAGCGTAACTTCACCGTTAGTCTCTTGTGAAAACCATGCAGCGAACATCTCAGAATCGTCTCAGAATCTCGTAACATTCGTATAAATCTATCATTTCAGCATTTCCACCAGCACTGTCGCCCAAGAACCCTGCAAGTGTCTTGCAACTGCACTGTTTTCAGTGAAAATAGTTACAAATGACAGAATATATACGGACAACGCCCAAATACAAGGTGATGAGGTCTACTTTATTTCAAAACCTTAATATTGTATAGTTTATCTGATTTTATTGCTGACAACGGCGTGTAATTTCGTGATTTTTCTCGTACCAGTAAACTACACTAATGGGCATCCACAATACTGCACCAAGAAGGGCCGGATCTAGTAGAACCGAATGAATTTGGGAAGACAACATATTTTACGAAGATCACAGTATTGAAAATCACAGCTCCATGTGAAGTGAGGATTATTATGAAGTAATTCTTGATTGGCCGCGGCGGAGCGGCCGAGCGCATTGAGGCGCTATGCTACGATGCGCGAGGCCGTTCCCCGTCGGAGGTTCAAATCCCCCTCGGGCATGGATGTTTGCGTCGTCTTTAGCAGTGGCGTAACTATGGGGGGATGAGGGGGATAGAACACCCCCCCCCAGAACCCGAAAAGAAAAAAAGAAAGAGGGAAAAAAGAAGAAAAAGAAAAAATCGTATAACAGCAATCTGGTAAAGGTAAAGATTGGAAACTTGGGGCGTTTTACCATACGCTTTCATTGGATGGGAGTGTATTAGGTTCTTCAACGGGAGTGGTAGATGCTAGTCTGTCTGGAAACTGACTAAAATTTTGCTCGTCAAGCAGATCTATCCCCCCCCCCCCCAAAGCCAAGTCCTAGTTACGCCATTGGTCTTTAGTATAAGGTAGTTCATAAATAGTTTATAAGTTTAGAGGCAAATGACCCCGCAGTTACGTCCATTAAGCTCGACAAACATCCGAACATTTGAATCTGAATTCTTCATTGTTGGCACTCCTTCTCGATATAAACGTAGCAACAAGGCTGAGTTATCTTCTCAATATAAACGCTGTGACAAGCCTGAGTTTCAGAATCAAACAGGCTTCAGATATATTGTGGCAGCAACGTAACTTTATTCCTTTCATTCTCCACTCTGAAGAGTGGCGCGGACTGTTTGAGATCCGGACCATAAAGAGAAAACTTGAATTGCATTATCCATAATCCACACATCACACAGTTTGTAGCAGTTCGTTGAGACCTGTACTAGAAATCATAGGATAACGTTCACTACCAGAGACTCTCAGTTCACGATAATAATATATATTTTGTATTGTCCACAATGTTCAGTGGTACAAATCTCTGAACCCCTACAATCTGTGTTCCGCTGTAACAATCGGGAGAAAATATTTTCTTTTTTATTCCCAAGGTCGAATACACCGTTACCCTTGCTGAGTGGAGTAATATTTACTTAAGGTGTTGCTCGACTTAGGTGGTAAAGTTTTCAGCCCTGAGTCGCCATCCCGATAGTGTTTCGTTTCAGCGAACACATAGATATAGATCGCTGCGCCACCCAAAAAAAGTCAACGCATCTGACAAACAAAATCCAATAATCAGAAGAACTCAGTTCAGTGGGTCTTTTTGGTCGCAGCGTGTATCCAGAAAAATTGTGAGGGATCGATCAAACACAAGTTATTTAACAGTTATCTTCAAGATGGAATAGAGCTTTTACTATCTTCATCAATAACAACAACTTTAATTGTTGTTGCGGTCGACCAGTAACACTACTCGGTCACAACAACTAATCTTAAGATATTATCCTAGAAATTATTTCTACCATAGTTACGTTCGCTAAAGTTACTCCTTGATAACATTAGCGGTCGTAGATTCACTCCAATCAAATACTACAATAAACAGCTACTTTAATTGTTTCAATTTAAAGTCGATCACAAGGATCGGTTTATTGAAAAAAAGACAGTAACAGTTATCTTTGTTCTCATTACAAACTTGGCCAGACTCTTAATTTGAAACTAATTCTCCTAACTGATTAATCTATCTTTCTTTAAAACAAAAACAGAAAATAACCTAAATTGCCACCATAAATTACGAACATATATTGTTGACTCCCACTTACATAGGCAGAAAAGATGATAAGAATAAAATACAAGAAATCAGAGTTCGAACGTTCAGGTATTCTTTCTTCCCGCGCGCTATTCGAGAATGGAATGGGAGGTAAATAGTATAAAGGTGGTTCAATGACCCCTCTGCCAGGCACTTAAATGTGATATGCAGAGTATCCCATGTAGATGTAGATGTAGATGTAGAAGAAAATGGGATCAATATGGTAGACATAGGGCACTTTATGTTAGAGTCAGAAGAGATTTGGATGTCTTGATTTATATAAGGTAGAAAAATTTTTCTATTGGAATTGCTAAAACAGGGAATTGACTACAAAACAATTATTCAAGTTGGTGTGTAGATTCTACACTGGCAAGAAATCGTCAGACTTCCGCAAAAAATATGATTCACCAAGTTCAGAAGAAAGTAAGTACGAGAAGTAGTACCTAATCAGTTTGACAGCGCATAGATCCAACTTACTGGCAAGAATAAAATACAGCCAGTCTGGATTTAGAAAATGTAAATTTCCCAGTGAGGTAGCCCTGACTTTGGGTTTGCTAGTGGAAGCGGTTGAAGAAGAGTCAAAACACATTCATAATGGTTGTCGGGCTAGGAAAGGTATTCGACTTCCTTAATTCTTGGCAAAAGAGAAGTAAACTGTAGAAAATGACGGGTTGCAAACAGCATGTTCATGAATCAAGAGAGAATAATCAGACTTAAGACTAAGAACGAATTTCTCGTGTTAAAAGGGTAGATTTTCACCCCTGATGTTTAATATAATGGTCGGAGAAGCAATTGCGGAGACAGGAAAATGTTTAATGAGTGCTGATGATGTGTCTATCCTCAGTAAAAGTGCAAAAGAAATGACAGATCTAACGCCTAAAAATATCGGTATGATTAAGAGTAATTCCAAAAATTTAAAAGTAATGCGAAGTAGCTGAAATGGAAATAGAGAGCAACAATATCAAAATTAGTGATTTCGAAGTAGTCAAAGAATTCTTCTACTTTGGGAGCAAAAGGAACCACAACTGACGAAGCAAGGAGGACATAAAAATTAGGCAAGTGCAGGTGAAAATGGCATTCGTAATTAAGAAACGTCTAGCAGTATCAAACATTGGCTTTAATGTGAGGAAGAAATTTCTCAGAATGTGCGCTTGAAATCAGGCATTGTTATGGTAGTGAAGCCTGAAAACTGAAACAGAAAAGAATCGAAGTGTTTGAGATGTTGAAGAAAGGGTGAAAAGTGATATGGCAACGAATAAGTATTTTCCGCACGATCACCGAAGAAAAGAACATATTGAAAGCGCTGAAGAAATAAGGACAAGATGATAGGATATTACATCAGAGAATACCTTCCACTTTTTTTTCTACTGATTCCTCCATCAATGGTTATCAGGTATTTTTTTCGAGGATGGAAACTGGTATTAGCTTGAGTAAGTAATTGAATAATCTTATCATGCACAACTGTTCCATTTGTAACTATTTCCCAATCTTTTTTTCGATTTAGTTATTGCGATAATACGGAGACAGGAAGGAAAATACTGAGATAGTAGACTACACATCTGCGTTTCGTACAAACAAATCATAATAATTCGGCACTTCATGTATTGACTGATTTGTTTCACTTTTCTTGTTCATCATAAAACAGCCATACGCAGAAATATAAGAGTACTTTACCAGAAGATATTCAGATCTTTTAAGTCTTATACGCGTAATTTTACGAACAAAGTATGTACTCTTTTTTGCCTATATAACAGAGTAAAAGTACATACTAAATAAGTCGAGAAACGTTAATTATTGTATTAGAACTATTTAACTGCGTTCATGAAATCGTTCTATGCTGTTCGAAGATTACAATACCAGTACTATATTGACGAGTACGAATTAGCCAGGCACCGTATTTACTGCTGTTGTAACCTTGGTGTGTACTTTTTTTCCTTTGAAACATTACAATAGACGGTCAGAGGTATTATAAATATCTATTAGATTACAGCGTAGTAAAGAGAGTTGTAGATTAAAAGACTATTCGCTTTGTCGCGCTTATGAGTTAATTAACATGAAATTACTTATACTTTGAGATTGGGAACAAAGGAGCAATTAGTACCTTCTGTTTGCTAAGTGATCCATAATTACTTTGGAATTGTGTAACACTTAGTGATGCAAGCGCGTAAAGGCAACGTAGCCTTCTCAGACTGGATCCGACTACGTCTTAGAACATACATCACGGCTATAGCAGCAGCTGCTTTCTTTCTTTCTGTCAGGGCAACACTCGCTCATTCACTTCAATAGAAACAAAAGAGCGTGAAACAAAAAGCTCTTCTCTGCGCGCCAAATGCATTTCTAGCACCTCTCCAAAGAAGTCCTGATTTAAACCAAACAATGCACCTTCCACAAAGCGAAAACCGCAGGTAAATCATGCAAATGGGTAGGCGCTTAACGTTTTTAAAAACGAGGAAGGAACAACGGAATAACACAAATATCTGTCGAATGCAAAAGATATTACATGGTAACGATAGAAGAATATAGTTTTGATTAAAATGACAGTTCTTTTGAGAGTAGAAGCACCTACAACTCAAAATACTGGGTCATAAACATCAGAACCGCCGATGAAGAGGTCACGTATCAAACACGACAATCGTTCCTCATTTGTGTAGTTTAGTGGGGGAAGGTAATAGGAGAAGGTACGTAAACATATGAATGATGTGATTAAGCACAGCTGAATAATCAACTACTGCAGTATTTTGCCAATTACTTTTACGAAAGTTAATCGCAATGGCACAAAGGTTATCCTACAGATACATTATTCATATCTGAGATTTCATAGTCGAACGACATAGATGTTAGTAATTAATGGAAAGGCGTCGACGGTAAGTGACGTCTGGTGTCCCACAGGGCGGTATTGTTCTCTACCTTTGTAAGGTTGTTGTGAATCATGGTACTCGTTTCAAGTGAACAACGGGTTTATTCAAAGTTTGTAACAAACAATTTAACAAATACATATATACATTGCACCATCTTGACTGAAAACTCATACGCAACACATGACACATTACACAATTAGCAAAAAATAGAATTCACTGTCCTTAATACACAATTCACGGGCAAAGATTTCAAAATACGACACAGCTCAACGACTAGCTATCGGAAGACTGCATGCAACTCAGAAAAAATTAAAGCATACAAATTAACAATTTCCCTTCTCATATCCAAACAATTTTCATGACAGAATGAAACTTTCACTGTGCAGCGGAGTGTGCGCTGATATGAAACTTCCTGGCAGATTAAAATTGTGTGCCGGAACCGGGACTCGAACCTGAGACCTTTCTCTTTCGCTGGCAAGCTCTCTGCCGACTGAGGTATCCCGACACGACTCACGATCCGTACTCACTACTTCTCCCAGTACCTCGCCTCCTACTTTCCAAACTTCGCAGAAGTTTTCCTGCGAAACTTGCAGAACTAGCACTCCTGGAAGAAAGGATATGGTGGAGGCATGGCTTAGCCACAACGTAAGGGATGTTCGCAGAAAGTCTCATATCAGCCCACACTCCGCTGCAGAGTGAAAGTTTTATTCTGGAAACATCCCTTAGGTTGTGGCTAAGCCATATTTCCACCTTATCCTTTCTTCCAGGAGTGCTAGATCTGCAAGTTTCGCAGGAGAATTTCTGTGAAGTTTGGAAAGTAAGAGGCAAGGTACTGGCGGAAGTAAAGTTGTGGGACGGCATCGTGAGTCGTGTCGGGATAGCTCTGTCGGTAGAGCGCTTGCCCGCGAAAGGCAAAGGTCCGAGGTTCGAGTCCCAGTTCCGACACACAATTTTAATCTGCCAGAAAGTTTCAATTTTCATGACATTCAAAGAATTTAAAACATATTCTGACATGTAAAACATTTAAAGGAATGCCTTAAAAGGCCTCGGAGTATTTAAAGTGATGTCTTTTATCGTGCAGCCCAGTCCAGAAAATGAAAACTAACTGCAGAACGATTTAGATAACATATCAGTATGGTGCTAAAATTGACAGTTCTCTCAAATAATGTGTGAAGCTTCCACTACGAAGAATCCATTAAAAATCGTTTACAAGTTAAATGAATCACATATAAAGGGCGTAAAAGTAAGTAAATAACTAGGAATTATAATTAAAACGGACATATGGGAGGGAACGCATAGAAAATATTGTGGGGAAGACGAACCAAAGACTGTGTTGTATTGGCACAACCCTTAAAAAGATGCAACACAACAGCCAAAGAAATAACTTTCTCATTTTTTGTCTGTTCCCGTACTGAATATTGTGTAATCTTTATCATATAGAACTAACAGAAGTCATCTAAACTTAGAAACAAAGACAGCTCGTTTCGTATTGGCGCGATACAGGGAAGAGAATGTCACGAGTTCGAAAATTAACTTTTTTTTTTTTTTTTTTTTTTTTTTTTTTTTTTTTTTTTGGCAACGTATCACATTCGAAATTTCGTGCTGTTGTGCGCACCTCCAAGCAATGACGTAACGATGAAATGAAGCGAATTGAGATGCTGCAGCAAGTCAGCCTATTTCAGTCAAAATGTGGACAGAACAGAAGAAAGGTCAGTGTGTTCTGTGGTTTGCTAAATTTGAATCCTCGACACGTGTTCAACTTGAGTATAATGTCTACAATAAAGTCCCCATTTCATGAATGGCAGTTTATGGGACCAAAATCTTACTTTTAGGTCTTAGGCTAGTGACTAAATTGTAGAAGCAATATGGGACACCTACATTTAGGGCCCCAAGATATCTGTTCGTGCATATATACGAGAATTACACTTAAAGAAGACTACATTAACTAAATATTTTTTTTAAAGTCTCCGTTTTGCTGTTTACAGACTGGAATTATACGTTCTACCCACCTGAATGGCCCAAACGATTTTAATTTGATTTTCAGGTGTTTCACGATATTGATAATGAACAACATCAGATTATAGGCTCTTGAAAATCCTCTTGTCTATACTGAATACCAGAGTAACTCCCCTAAGGTGAATGTTTGGTGTGCCCTCATCCCTATTCAGATACGCTATTCACTCCGTTACACCTGAGGTCCTTCAACAAGCATGGAATGCTCTAGATATCGTTTAGAAGTAAGTAGAGCACCTCGGCTCTGTACAGGTATGCATAATTTGAGCGATCGCCAGCTTAAATGTCGCAGTCTACATCTACATTTACATGGGATACTCTGCAAATCACATTTAAGTGCCTGGCAGAGGGTTCATCGAACCACCGTTATACCATTTATCTCCCATTCCATTCTCGAACAGCGCGCGATAAGAAAGAACAACTGAATCTCTCCGTTCGAACTCTGATGTCTCGTATTATATTTTGATGATCATTTCTACCTATGTAAGTGGGAGTCAACACTATTTTCGCATTCGGAGGAGAATGTTGGCTATTGTAGTTTCGTAAATAGCCCATGCCGCAGTCATAAGCGCCGTTGTTGTAATGATTCCCATCCCAGAACCTGTATCATTTCCGTAACGCTGTCTCCCCTCTATAGTGACAATACGAAACGAGCTGCTCTTCTTTGGACTCTTTCGATGTCCTCCGTCAAACCCACCTGATAAGGATCCCACACTGGGCAGCAATAGCCCAAAAATGGACAGACAAGCGTAGTGTATGCAGCCTCTTCAGTAGTTCTGTTGCATATTTTAAGGGCTCTGCCAGTAAAATTCAGTCTTAGGTTCGCCTTTCCCACGATATTATCTACGTGTTCTTTTCAGTTTAAGTCTGAAGTAATAGTAATTTCTAGGTATTTTGTGGTGTTAACGTCCTTCACATTTGATTGATTTATCTTTTGAACAAAGTTTAACGGTTTTCTTTTCGTACTCATGTGGACGACTTAACACTTCTCATTATTTAGGCTCAACTGCCAATTTTTACACTACCTACAGTGATATCTTATACAGATCATTCTGCAGTTGGTTTTGATCCTAAAATGGTTTTACTAGACGGTAAATGACTGCGTTATCTGCAAACAACTAAAGAGAGCTACTTAGATTTATGTAAATAAGGGAGAGAACAGGACCAATAACACTATCCTGTGGAACGCCCGATATCACCGCTGTGTTAATCGATACTTCACCATCGATTACTACGACCTGTGTCCTCTCTGACAGGAAATTCCATATCCAGTCGTAAATTTGGAGCGATATACCATAACCACGCAATTTGAATAAAGGCCGTTTGTGAGGTACGGTGTCAAAAGACTTCTGGAAATCAAGAAATACGGATTCGATTTGCGAACCCTTGTCCTTCATAAATAAGAGACGATCTTTTGTTCTTATCAGAGCTACCTTCATCTACCATTAGCCAAGTACAATTGTTGTGGAACAACTTGAAGATACGTTTTGGAGGCATGTTCTTAAATACGTTAAAGAACACTTTTACTCGTGTTCTTAAAACATACTTGTGAGCAATGTCTTCTTCACACCCTTCCGCATAAATAATTACGCGAAATTCAGTGCACGAGCTATAGGTTTAGGCATCCAAATAAAAACAATAACAGTATTTAGCTTCAATTTCAATTTGAATGGGTATTATAGGCAGA
Source organism: Locusta migratoria (assembly GCA_026315105.1). Taxonomy (NCBI): domain Eukaryota; kingdom Metazoa; phylum Arthropoda; class Insecta; order Orthoptera; family Acrididae; genus Locusta; species Locusta migratoria. The sequence goes on from CM048747.1 coordinate 215,530,327, forward strand.
TAGTAAATATATATTATTACAGCATAAGGCGCGTGGAATTAAAACGCCTCCATGAGATTTCGGAGCAGACTGATTGTGCGCGTAGTGAACTGTGGCTCTTTACGAAAAGCACAAAAATGTTTAAATGTTTGTAAACCTCTTGGACCAATCTGCTATGATTATCAGTCCCTGGACTTACAGACTGATAACACTACAAAGCTCGCGTAGAATCTCACAGATACATGTTCCCGGAATAGGCAACCAGCGAGTCAACAGAACTAAACTTTCAATTGTTAATTTTCAAAAAGTTTGTTCAGTTGTTAGTAGTGTCATACTTACGTGCTTTCCTTCGTTTTGTTTACTTATTCACTGCAGCATTTCACGTTAAATAAAACTAAAGGTGCAACGTTGACCCACGGATACACGGCGACCACGAATGTCCTCCTCGTGACGCGATCATTTCAGTGTTAAACTATCTTACATTAAGTACGACACACACACACCCATGCCCGATGTTGGACTCGAACTTCCGGCAGGAACGAACGCCCAGTCGCTAGCATGACGCCTTAGACCTCGCGACCATTCTAGGAAAAACGGTTCTGCGATTCAGTTACATAAACTTTTAATACAAATTTTGTTGTTTAATAATGTCTTTTATTCCTTACCAAAACTTCGTAGTGAAGTATACACCGTAATTAGGTCCGTGCTGAATTCATACGCTTTTTATGTCATAGTGATTTGATTTTCTCCGTCAAAATTTATAAATTACAATCGTATTGGAAACCTATTAGAAAATAACACTTACTAAGGAAAGCAAACGTTATATTTCTAATTATCATCTATAAGTTCCACATAAATATCATAAAAGTCACATCTCGGAGCCTGCCGGTGGGTCAATTATCTACCACTGTTAGTTCCTTATTCTGTTTTCCAGTCAAGTATATTTTGCTTGAAAAGACTGCAGGAGTTCCTCCTCTAATGTCTCTAACTTTATCCTCCTGGTACGTTTACGACATACACGTAGGAGGAAGCCATACATTGGTTGACTTTTCAAGAAACGTACGCTTCCAGAATTTCTACAGATGACCTTATAACTTGACGCCTATCTCTGTTGCAGCGTATGATACCGGAGTATGGGCTATTCCATTTGAAATCTGACGAATCATGAGAAAATGCACCTCGTATTTTTTAAATAATTAGTAATTTTTACATGCGCCAATTAATGTAACAGAAAACAACTGTCGTGAATGTATCCCTTAAAAATTACTATGTTTCTAGTAAAAATTCTGTGAAGCTAGCGTTATTTTCCGAACGCGACATTTTGTGTTCGTCGTAACTCAAGAACCTCATACCGGATTTCAGTGAACTACGGTTCGTTTTGAAGGTGAATATCTAATGTTGATGTAAGTATATAACAATAAAATGATAGATAATTGATTGTTGTAAAACTCTTATTTAATACATGTAAAATAAATGCGTTTTTCATAAGGGTTACTCTTAGGTATACATGAACTTCTTTATATTTATTTATTTATTTCCACGAATTGGCCAACTAAGGACCGCGTTACAAATTTTATTTCATATTCAGTTTCTTCTTTCTCTTCTCTAGGGCCGCTCTTCTGCCTGCTGCCATTTTTGCCAGATGTTCAGCTGTCAGTTTCCTGTTGGTCTTCTTTCTTTGGGGCCTCCTGAAAAACCTCGAATTCAGTTATCGGCTTTCTGTACTTGTCCCTATTCATCGCGTCCATTTCTGTGATTCCTTGCAACCAACAGTTGAGTGTTTTCCTCTGTGGAATTAAATTGAAGATTTTCTTCGTTAATCTGTTGTCATCCATTATCAGTAGATGACCGAAGAGCAACATTTTATTACACGTTTTTTTTTCAGCTTTAAACATTATGGACTCCTTCACCGACAACGTACAAAAGAGTAATTAACTAATAAATGCGTACGCTCCCACTGAACTTACAAGTTATTCTGCGACGGGCTGCCGTTTGCCACTCAACAGGGGAATACGTCTGATAGCTATTCAAAGAGGTATCACAGCCGGCGTAGTACTGTATAGCGCAGGCGGTAAATTTGGGGTAGTTTCTGGATACATTTTTTCCACAGCTCTCTGTTCAAGATACTGCGCCGCGGTGGAGTGGCCAAGCGCAATGAGGCGCTATGCTGCGATGCGCGAGGCCGTTCCCTGTCGGGGGTTTGAATCACACCCTCGGGTATGGATGTTTGTGTCCTCTTTAGTATAAGTTAGTTCATAAGTAGTTTGTAACTTTAGGGACTGATGACCCCGAAGGTAAGTCGCTTAAGCAGTTAAGCTTAACAAACATTTCAATTTTTGTGCAAGATACCGTAAAATTGTTTACTGAAACTGTTTTTAAATCAAATGATCAACAATAAGATGTACATTTTATTCCATTTAAAGATGTATTTTATAGACAAAAGATGACAAATGATGTACCTGAAATTTAAATTCTAAAAATACTGCGTAAATACCATATCAATCTTTAGAATAGGTCCTTCATTTAATAATGTATTTGAAAACTTTACTTTGAATAGTTTCCAAACTGTGAGTGAAATAATTGTGTGATTTCATTAAATTACGTTACTTTCAAAATGTTCAAATGTCTGTAGAGGTTATGGGACTTAACTACGGAGTCATCAGTCCCTAAGCTTACAAACTACTTATGAACTAGCTAAGGACGGCACAAATATCCATGCCCGAAGGGGGATTCGAACCCCCGACTGTTGTGGCCGCGCAGACCGTGACTGGAGCGCCTCAGTCCCCTCGGCCACCGCGGCCGGCACGTTACTTTCGTCAACAAGTAGGTAGCGTTTGCGTATCACAGTTGCGAGTTTGTCAAAGATATTAACATAACGTCTACTTTCTATGACAGAAAAATGAAACACCACAAAAAATGCAAGGTTTTCTCCTGTACATTTTGAAATCACCTCCCGCACACTTTCTTGCTAACTGACTTGCAAGGAAGCCTGCTCCTCTGCTCTGGTTCTTCTCAATCTCCTCTTTCAACCGTATCTACAGTTGAGCCGAAATACGATGATCCCAGGTTTCTTGTTCTAATTAGAGGGCCTGTATAGGGAGAGATTTGCCATGCATGAAATCGCTCCGGATTGGCTAACAATACAGGACGCCATGTTTTTTACCAGATTTGGAGAGTTTTGTATGTGTGAGAATAGCTACAGTGTGAGCTTATGACAACGATTGCAGTGTACAGTTACATATAGTTTTTATTACGGTAGGCACTGCCGGCCGCGGTGGCCGAGGTGACTGAGGCGCTCCAGTCACGGTCAGCACCGCCACTACGATCGGGGGTTCGAATCCCCCCTCGGGCATGGATATTTGTGCCGTCCCAGTTCGTAAGTAGTTCATAAGTAAAGTTTAGGGACTGATGACCCCATAGTTAAGTCCCATAAGCTTAACAAACATTTGAACATTTGATTTGATTTGGTAGGCACTGCTCCACTTTTGCACGTCTTCTGTCGGTTCTAATTACGTCAATTGACGTATTGTTCGTCGGTCGTTGACGATAACTTTAGAATTTCGCGACAACTTTTAAGATTAAATGTTCATGTGAAGTAATTTACTGTTTGCAATTAATAATGTATATTAGGTAGTTAATACGGACAGTCAAAAGAAATGCCTTGTTGTTCCTGTATTGGCTGTAAAAACCGAAGTAAAGATTGTTATGTGATGCTTGTGTTTGCAGCGAATGAAGAAATACGGATACAGTGGACGGTGAAAGTTAACAGAGAAAGCGAGAACTATAAAGGTGAATTATGGAAACCAACGAATTATTCCTGTCTGTGTGAAGTAAATATTTTCTCCTTCCCCCGCCTAATGCAAGGAAGGCACTCATGAAAATTTGCAATATAGCTATTGTTTGTGCAGTTCCCGCATGCTGTAGTAGTCGTGTACTGAAATCATAATGTAAGGGTGGCGAGTTCGAATCTGGGAACATGAAATTTTTTATCAGTATTTTCTACATTCTGGTTAGTTCATGGTTTTTGTTTTTGACATTCGTGCTACAGAAGGTATGATTTAACATGGCTACGGCACCTCCCCCTTGTCTCTGTATTATTGGCTATAATACGTTACAGTTTGAAATAATAGTTACTAAAGCTGCTAACAGATGGCGCTGTAATCGCCATACGTAATGCCTAGTATAAATAGAGATCCGAAGCCCAGAGCGATCAGTTCCACTATTGAAACGTGAAAGGAGGTTAGCGTACCGAAGGAAGAGATTAAAACCATGTACTCCATTGAACAACGCGTTTTTCTGGTGCTAGAGTACCACAGGTTAGAAGAGAGTCCTACGTCAACAAGGCGAAGGTTTCAAGCACGATTTAATGGTACAAAAGGACCCGATGCGAAAACCATTCGTACGCTCTTCGCAAAATTTCAACGAACAGGCAGCGTAACTGATGATCTAATGGGGCATGTTGGCCGCAAGCAAACCGCAGTTACGCCTGAAAATATCGCCACAGTTTCTGGAATTATTCAGCGAAATCCAATGTCATTCGTCCGCAGAATTGCACCTGAGACTGGTTTGAAGCGTTTTCATACGATTATTTCACGTATGTATGCTAATATGAACTGTACAGCGTACAGCGCCAGCTTTTGTAACTATTATTTCAAAATGATGTATAAACTTCTTATAGCTTTCAAAATAAACATACTGTTTACTGCATTCCTCTATCGATCTTTGTTTTCGAGATATTTAATTTTGAAATTAGGGAGCCCTTTTCTGGACACCCTGTAAAAAAAATGCGAACAGTCGGACGATTTAGAAACTAAGTTTACAAGATCTATAGGTTGTTTTAGACACTAGGTTTATCAAGTAAAGTTAGATATAGCTCATCAAGAATCTTCATTTTGTGTTTAAAAGTACGAAAACGAAGATCACGTCAAATGACGTTCTCGGGATTCTACAGATATTTCCTTATCCAGTCAATTGACGTGATTGGCAGTCAAATTGTTAATGGGTGTATCATAACTTAAATAAACAGCACAAAATCAATATAACCGCCGAGTACCATAGGTCACTTGATATGTCATTATAAGCTAAAACGGATCTGTTGTGAAAATGAAAGAAAAAGCTAATGTAGCAACGAAATTGGACTATTATTATAGGCCTAATAATCAAAATACATTTTAGATAGTCGAAGTGACCAATATTTTGGACTTCATGCGAGAACACGAACTAGCCTGAGCATCGAATCACATAACATTACAACATTTGTAGATCAACTACAATGCCCCTCTCTACTGTAGTCTCGTAGTTCCATAGTTTCCAACAGTGAAAAATGTTCTGGAACAATTGAATCAGTCATGAAGACTGTGACACTTTCAATCCCTTTCTTCTTCAGAAGTGGACACAAGTACGAAGAACGCCAAATTATTCGTACATACTACTGAGAGAATAACTAGCGCAAGTCAAGCTAGAAAATAAAACACAGTTTTTGCAGGTTTTTCTGGCCTAACCGCCGTGGTACCAGCAACGCCGAGTAATTTACTGCAGCAGTCAGCTGAGGACCGCCGTCGAGTACAAAGCGCCCGTAATCCAATACACGGCCCGTCTCGTTAGCGAATAACAAAGTAACTACACGCTGTAAAGTTTACAATCCCTGCGACGTTTAGTGTACCGGTAAATTTTCGAAGAGAAATTGGGGTAAAACGACAGCATACACGATCGACCTAACGGAGCATAGCAGCTGGTGAAAGACGGCACTGAGGTGCCTGGCGAGCGTTTCAAACATGAAGTTTTCCTACTGCGGTATTTCATTTTTAATGTTAATTAACATAAAACGCCGCTACTAATTAATAATTAATTTACGAGGCGCGTCCAGGAAGTAAGTTCTGTTTGGCAATAAAATGAAATTGTACACAGATACAGAAGAAATTTTTATTGCACAAAATTCTACAATTCTTAAACTACTTTTTTACATAACTGCCGAAATGTAGCAGGCATTTGTCATAGCGTGGCACCAGGGTTTGTATACCTTCTCCATAGAAATCTGCCGCCAGTGTCTTCAACCAGTTGGAAACAGTGAAATTTGGGGAAGTCCATAGCGAGAGCACTAATTGTAAACCTACGGTTTTCCTGGATCTTGTCATCAATCGCGTGAACCATTTCTTCTGTAACCAAAGTTGGACGCCCACTTCGTTCTTCATCGTGCACATCACTACGTCCAAGACTGAACTGTCGGATTCATCTTCTTACCATCGAATCACTCATCGCATTTGGTCCATAAACGTCGCAAATTTGCCGATAAATTTCACTTGGTTTCACTTTCCTCGCATTCAGAAAGCCGAAGCACTGACCTGATTTCATAGGCGGCGGGATTTTCAATCAACGTAGATATTTCATACAAGCACAATATAGCGTACGTAACTGACAGCGATCTCCAAACGGCGCACGTTCTTCTCCTTGATACACATCGTCTACAGCGCATGTGCGGAACTGCAATCGCAGCGCTGCAGCGAACATAAATTGAAACGGAACTTACTTTCTGGACGCGCCTCGTATATTTAAATGAATAAGAACTAAGCTGCAACTTTTGTTTCTCTCTCTCTCTCCTTCAGAACTCATTTACGAAAGACACGTTTATGGAATAGTACTACAAGCAAATATCATAGATTTTAGTTAGTCATGGTGACGGGAGGAAGAAGAAACAGACTGCATTTTTAAAAGGAGGTACAACCGTCGCTTTACATTGCAATGAATACTGAAAGTACTCCACATACGAAAACAAGAGAAAAATTTCTTTCTGAGGAATGATACATATACGTACTGAAATACTACGAGTGAAAACACTGATAATAGCGATTAATCTGAACCAGCTATATGTTTTGTAGGATTCTCTACATCAACCGGTAAAAAGCGGAAGGCTTGTAGGATTACTTTGTATACTGTCTGTCTGGTTGAAAACCCTTTCTCTTAGGAGTCTGTACAGAAATCATGCTCAAATTTGTCACGTTCGAAGGTGTTCGGTCCACTCGCATTTTACACCATTTAAGCATCTAAGTCAACCTAGTCAAAACAAATGTTTGTTTGACATTCGCAAACTCATTCATCAGATTATAATGTAGATACTTATGTAAACCGTCTATGCAACTGAATAATAAAACTTTTATATTTGTTATTCAGTTGCATAGACGGTTTATATAAATATCTACATTATAATATAAGAAAGCAAATGTGTGAAATACAGGTCATGAAAGGAACTAACAATGTCACAGGGTGACACGATTCTCACCCACATTTCCTCGGATTTTTTTATTTTGATATTTATTTATTTACCATAACGTCTTTGCTCTGGGTCAGAAATGCGAATGTGAGCATTGGATTCACGTGGTTTTCTTAGGGGAGACAGAGGAAGACAGGCACAATGTGCTTCAGATCCGACATGTAAAACCGTCAGGGGATTACATAAATGGCGTCTATGATATATGATACTGTTCTTTTTCAAAAATGTTCAAATGTTTGTTAAGCTTATGGGACTTAACTACGGGGTCATCAGTCCCTAAACTTACAAACTACTTATAAACTACTTACGAACTAGGACGGCACAAATATCCATGCCCGAGGGGGGATTCGAACCCCCGACCGTAGTGGCCGTGCTGACCGTGACTGGAGCGCCTCAGTCACCTCGGCCACCGCGGCCGGCACTGTTCTTTTTGTTGGGGCTCCATTTTTCTACTAAAATATCCGGCAATTACTTCAACGATCTTGAACATTTAAATGCCGTCCTTCCTCACTCTCTTCTTCAAAGCTTCCCGTAATTATGTAGTTATGTAGGGACTTGGCGAGTTTCATTTCCAGGGGAGATGTTATTCAATTTTATGATGTTGTACAAAGCATGCTTGATACATATTGACTGTGTGTGTGAACGCAATTTCTGTATATGACGGTGTTTGTTAGCAACATGTTAGAAACAGTAAGCAGTTTGCTGTCGACGATGGCGAGATATTCGTCCAAAGTTAACCTGATCAGTGAGGGTAATGATAGGAAGAAATCAATGCCGTGAAAATGCCAAAATCGTGACGGAACCTCCCACACTTGTCCGTAGGAATCTTCTTCCAGGGTTACGATGCATAAACTGGATTTTTGTATGGAGCAAAGTAAACGATGATTCATTGTACCATACTGCATACACCCAGTCATCAAGTGTCCATGTTTTATGATCGAAGCACAAATTTCTTTGGCAAATTTTTACTGAGATGTGTTTTAAGAGCCTTAATCTTATATGTTAATTGAATCTACGAAAACTTTAGTCAGTCGGCCAGACCAAACTACCCGGCCGATTTCCGTCAGTTTGTTTTAATCGAAAGGTGTTCATCCACAGATTTGTCACCAAGTATCAAAATTTACATAACTCTCGCCTTCCTTTTTGTATACTCAAACGCGGTTTTCTTCTGTGTATTTCTTACGGGAATGTCCTTGCTGTAAACTAAAGTCATTCGGTCAGGCCGTTCTATCTGACCGATTTCCTTCATTTTTACTTTTAACGAAAGGTATCCATTCTCAGATTTATCATTAAGTATCAGATTTAACTTAATTTTCTCCATCATTTATTTTTATTCAAACGTGGTATCCTTCTGCCCTTCCATTGAATATTTTAATCGGTATGTTTTACCATATCTTCGGTACTAATTAAGGTACACTCAGCGCATCAAGCTCTTTCATTTACGCTTTTAAACACTTGCATTGATTGATTATGAACAAAGCTATGCGTGAACATTCAACTTTCCTTCCATTTTCCCCAACTTTTTTGTCATTCCACTAACGATGCGAAGTATTAGCACAGATCCTCTAGCATACTTTAAAAATGCATATTGCCAACCATCAGCTATTTAGTATATTTACAACTTTATCAGTTTCGGTTATGAATCATCATCAGAAAAGTAAATTAAATACACTGATTACGTTGATACATTGGCTGATTGTTTTATTTATCATCAAGACTTAATGCCAAGTGACTATTTAGGTATATTTTATTTTTTGACATTGATAAGGTGACAGACAATGTACCAACGAAATCAGCCAGTTTAATTTACTTTTCTGATGATTGTTCATAACCGAAATCGGTAAAGATATAAGTATAACAAACAGCTGGTGGTTGGCAATATGCCGGCCGCAGTGGCGGAGCGGTCTGCGGCGTGCCAGTCACAGTCGGCAGGGCCGCTGCGGTCGGGGGTTCGAAAAACCCCTCGGGTATGGGTGTTTGTGTCGTCTTTAGTATTAGCTAGTTCATAAGTAGTTTGTAAGTTTAGGAACTGATGACACCGCAGTTTAGCCCTTAATCTCTACAAACATTTGAACACTTTGTTGGCAATGTGCATTCCTTCGGCAGCTTTCCTTTGGCTTCTATTATTAAGAGATTTGACAACTGCGGCCCTTCTATGTACATGAAGACTCAGTGGTACTGCTTTTATTGAACTGTATTATCCACGTGAGTGTTGTGTTCTGTAATCGCTTTTGCCATGGTTTTTCTATGTTGACTGGCCACGATCATTCTTAATGCTTGTCGGTTATTGTCAATTAATGTTCCACCCACTATTCCTCTTCGGAAAAGATCGTTTACTTTAATCACCGAGGATATGCGTTAAGCTGTAGAGTTTTCATCACAGGTGCCTCCACTAACTGCCCACCATCGAGCAGGCCTCTTTATAAATCGGACAGAGACCACATGGTTATCGCATTTTAGAATTTTTTTTTATATTCATGGTACGTAAAGTTCAGAACTAAAATAACAATCAGCCAAAGCCGTTCGACGCAACTATCAAAAATTCTGGAGAAAATCGACTTTGAAGTTTAGCACGTAACCGTAAGTACCAATCATTAAATGAGTTGCAGCATCTCTCGGTGAAGCTCAAGTGGGCTATGATTGGGTAGACATCAATACGTCGAAACGGAAGAAACTTGGAAAATTAGTTCCTGTAACGGGAAAGGTGGTTCTTCCTGTAGAAACAAATTCAGTAAAGTTACTTTGTTTGTGGTAGTAACGCTTACAAAGAAGGTGAAGATATCAATCGGAAGGAAGACTCTGAATATCCAGACTGGCTTTGGAAATTACAAACAGGCAAGCCACCTCCTTGGAGGAAATGGATCCCAACACTAAGGAGTACTGGAAGAGACTTATTGATTCCAAAGAAATCAAAAGAATATCGACATATGCAGCAGACGACACTCTGAAGATACATGCTGGTGTTACCTGAGTTTGCTTTCCACTGATAATAGCAGACAACATACTAAAGATGAGGAGGTCGTGGGGTGTGGCTGGTTTCCACTGCTGTCAATAGCAGAAGAGTAGACATGTCAGACATAATTACGTTAAAATATCCAAAAAACGATATTTACAAAATAGAGAAAATTACTAATCAGGCCGAGAAATGTTCAAAAAAATAAAAGTTCATTATGTATGGTCATATAAAACGATATACGCAGTATATGGAAATATAGAAAGCTCTGTGATGGCTTCCGTTATAATCTGAAAACAGAAATCGGAGGTACTATATTATTATTGTCAGATTATAAAATAAAATACGACCATTTTGTCCTAAAAATGACAGATTTATTTATTTATTTTTCCGTTGTGATCGAATACTTACACAATTTCAATATATAATGATAATTTTTATCAAAAGTTTTGTTTATTCATAATTTTTTTATATTTTATAGACGGTTGTTAATAATGATGGTTTCATTCGAAAAAAGGTACATATTTTACAGTGTTGGCCTCACCATTAGTTGAAGACGGTAGTCTTTGATTGTTCAGTTTGTGTATAACGCCATTGCCCAGTCTTGACCATTTTTCATTTTTATGCAACGTAAGATACTATATTTCATTCATGTTACAATCGATTCCACTATTGTATGGTATGTGATGTCTGTACTTCATGTGCTTTGTATATTTTATGAATATCTACATCATATTTATTTTTGCATATTATTTTTGTAATTTTAATTGGCTTCGGTAATTTCAGTTTTATTTTTCAATCTTTTATGTATGTGAATATTATGTAAATTTGTATTATCTCACGACCAGCATGATATGTAAAAGATGTAGTGGTTCCAATGTGAACGGAATTCCATTATAAATGAAAAAGTGGTGTTAGCGCGCAGCTAACGCAGAGAGAGAAGTGAGTATGAGTGGGGAGTTGAGAGCAGTAGTGAGTCGAAGGTTGGTATTCGTAGCAGTCAGTCTGTGGCGGGAGCTCACAGCAGTAATGAGCCTGAGTTTGGAGTGCACAGCATCAAGACGTAGTGGCAGACTTATGCTACTGTATTTTGGGACAAATATTTGTTTCACTTGAGGAAGAAGACCAATCTACTTACAATGGCCTCAGTGAACGTGCAGATGCAATGTCAACACTTATACTGACTGTATATAGAGCTAAATGGAAGCTACTGGAAACCGCTGTTATAATGTCGGCTCACAAACTGCATAAAGATGAAATCTGAGCTGTATACGCTGCGCCGCCACCTCGCCTCTACTCCACATTAAAAACAGGTCACAATATTTATTGTTACTGTTTATAAACTGGTCGTTGAGAGATTTAACTTGTGTTTTGAATGTTTTTCAATAGAGGTTACATTTCTGTTAAAAGTAGTCTGTACGTAATCCTAATTTATCCCAAGTCACATAACGTAATAGGGATCCTCTCCTGTAAAGAATTGTTAACTGAGTCATCCTATTTTATTTTATTTTTATTTTATTTTATTTTTTATTTTTTATTTTTTTTAAGTAGCAATCAATTTTAATAATGTAAATTTTTTTGGAGAATGTTCTTAGTACAATATAGAGTGCTGCAACTATAAATTTGATTGCTCTTGCACAATAGTATTGGTAGGAATAAGTTACTGTTTTGCCACATAACTAATTTTAATCAGTTCATATAATTGAAATAGTTCAGACATGAGCTTCTATGTGTGGTATTAGTCAAAATTTATTACACTGTTCCTATGAATTGTCAGTACAGTTTGAGTGACCTCATTCTAGATTCCAGGCTAGCAGATTTAATTGATGAATCTATATAGCAAAGTGTTACTTAAAAATAGTTAACTGTAACAGAATCATTAGTTTCATGGTAGGGAGAGAGATTTCATTATTTTCAACAAAGTGATACAGTCAGTGATCTTTAAGTAGATTTTTGAATAGATGTCATAATCACAACCAATTTCTTACTTATTTACAAGGAACATTAGGAACAGCACTGACCATAACATCAGTAGATTATTATTTTTTTTACCACTAATTATAAGCCTATCAGTAACTTGGTTTCTGAGTGCCACTTGCACTGCAATACTACATTCCATGCTATACTCTATAGTAACAGGAAGTAAGTGATGAGGTGAGCCTTACCGTTACAATAATTTGAATAATTACTGCCTTCATTTAAATCTTTATTATTTTTGTGATTGGTATTTTTTTTCTCTTATGAAACTGTTGACAAAGGTTCTCCACCCTATATTTATTCTGCACCAAGCTTCTAAATTTAACTGCAATTTTACTTTTTCACTGCTTGGTATTCTTACGCCTCATTAGGCTGGAAACCGTGTATAATTTTTTTATCAACGAAACATTTTGTTAATAATTTTAATTACCACAACAATAGTATTTCAAGTTTACCTAAGTTAATTTTTTGTTTCGTAGTAATCAGATTTCTTTTACTACTATAGGCTACACCTATTTCAAACGTAGTTATCGCCTTGCACAATTTATTTCGTGTTTTGTTAAATCTTTGGAAAGTTTCGGTCCACGTCTTGTCCTTAGGCTAGCACGGGTGCCACACTTAATGGCCCATGACTGTTCGATTAGTCGCGGTTGTGTCACACGTGACGAGCTACGACACTGTTTTTGGAAATGTCACCTCCATAGCTATTCGGCGCAATTAAGCGCAAAAAAATAGAAAAAAGCGCAGGTGACTACCGTTTATAAGAAAGGAAAGAGAACTCACCCACACAATTACAGGCCAATATCGTTGACATCAGTTTCATGTAGAATTTTGGAGCATATTCTCAGTTCGAATATAGTAAATTTCTTGAAACGGAAAAGCTTCTTTCTATGAATCAGCACGGATTTAGGAAACATCACTCATGTGAAACTCAGCTTGCACTTTTCTCACATGACTTCTTGCGAGCCATGGATGAAGGGCAACAGGCGGATTGTTTTTTTTCTCGACTTCAAAAAGGCGTTCGACGAGGTGCCACACTGCAGACTGCTAACGAAGATACGAGCTTATTGCATAGATTCACATATTTGTGACTGGCTGGAAGACTTCCTAAGTAACAGAACGCAGTACGTTGTTCACGACGGCGAGTGTTCATCGAAGCCGAGTGTATCGTCAGACGTGCCCCAGGGGAGTGTGATAGGACCGATATTATTTTCAATCTATATAAATGATCTGATGGACAGAGTAAGTTGTAATTTGCGGCTATTTGCTGATGATGCTGTGGTGTATGGTAGGGTGTTGTCTTTAACTGACTGTAATAGCATACAGGATGACATTGACAAAATTTGTAGTTGGTGCGAAGAATGGCAGCTAGCTGTCAATGTAGAAAAATGTAAGGTGATGCCCATGAGTAGGAAAAACAATCCCATAATGTTCGAATACAGCATTAGTTGTGAGATTCTTGATGCTGTCGTAACATTGCAGAGCGATATGAAAAGGAACGAACATGTAAGGATAGTTGTTAGTAAGGCGGGCAGCCGACTTTGGTTTATTGGGAAAATTTTGGGAAGATGTATTTCACCTGTAAAGGAGAGCGCATATAAAACGCTTGTACGACCACGTCTTGAGTATTGCTCAAGTATTTTGGACCCGCAGCAGATCAGTTTAAAGGAAGACATAGAGGCAGTTCAGAGGCGAACAGCTAGGTTTGTAACTGGTAGGTTCGACGAAAGCTCGAGTGTCACGGAAATGCTCCGGAAACTCAATTGGGAAACGCTGGGCGAAAGACGACGTTCTTTTCGTGAATTTCTGTTGAGGAAATTTAGAGGGCCGGAATATTTAGTTGAGTGCAGTACGATCTTGATTCCGCCTACTTATATTTCGCGTGGTGATCACAAAGACAAGATAAGAGAAATTAGGGCTCGTACGGAGGCATAAAGGCATACTTTTTTTCCTCGTTCAATCTGGGAGTGGAATAGGAAAGGAAATGCCTAGTAGTGGTACAGTGTCCCTCCGCCACGCACCTTACGGTGAATTGCGGAGTATGTATGTAGATGTAGATAGCTACTAATAGCTTTCCAAGCAGCTAACCTACTCAATCATTGTTTTACATGACAAGGTTTTCAGTTCGTCTACAAAAAGTGACACAACACGTGGCATTAGAGACCACAAAATGTTTTATATAACTGAATTCGATATTCGATAACGAAAATAAATAAAAGTGGTATTCGAACAACCGACTCTATGGGTGTGAGGCCAGAACGCTACCACCTGAGCTGCAACTGTTTTAACATTGGACTTACGTGTACTTTGCAAAACTTCAAAGTAGATTCTCTCGAGAAGTTTTGAGAGTTGCGTCGTATGGCTTTGGCTGATGTTACTTAATTTCTCAACTTGACGTGCCACAAATATAAAGAAATTCTAAAATCCGATACCCATGTGGTCTCCCAGTGAGAGATCATTCACTTCACCAATCATTTGTGTTGACCGTCGCAGAACACAGCGTTTAATATACTGTAAGGTGACGTCTACGTCAATTGTGTGCTGTTCTCACGTCTCAGTGTTACTTACCGTGTGCGTAGTGTTGGCAAATGCAGTGTGCCTATTAATCTATACCCCGTATCTGTCGCACTCAGAAAATGATATAGTCACGCTTAATAATGTCCCTCAATATTTGAATCGCACGCACGCACGCATTAACTCATTTACTCTCTCTCTCTCTCTCTCTCTCTCTCTCTCTCTCTCTCTCTGTGTGTGTGTGTGTGTTTGTGTGTGTGTTGTTCAGTTAAACAATGTATCAATATGTTTTCAACGGTCAATTTTACCGCAGATCAATGGTTTACATATTATTGTCTCTGTAAGATACCCTATGACAGCATTTTAATCTAAATACCCGCTATCAAAGAGTAGATAAAACATTAGTACCGTGTATTATCACAATTCCTTATTACCAGTTTCAGATTGTTTTGTAGCTAAAAATTTCCGAAATATTGTCATGTATGTATTGTAAATTCTGTTTCAGATTTCTTCTTTGTTAGATATCTGAAGATGCCCCAACCGGACGAAACGCGTCATTGAATAAAGAAATAGTGAAATAATTGAACTAAGTCGCACTTCCAAGGTGAACAATGTTAACCTTTCCTCTGGGAAACAGTTTATTCGGTGTTCATTCGGAGAATATATAATTGAAGTTCATAGTAAACAGTAAATACCTCTTTCTTCCAGCGTACTTCTGTTTTCGACTCCAGCATATTAAAATGGAAAAGATTCTACAGCTATCTACTGCCGTAGCTTTATATAATGCCTAAAGTTTGTTACTATGATTGATTCATATCATTATGCCAGAGATCTGTCACTATATTCCAGCTGACTCGGAAATGCGACCTTCGGCAAAAGAGGTATACGGACTGAAAGTTTCAATCTAGGTCAGGCGATTTTCTCACAGACGTGAGTCCTCGTTGCATGGTAACCTTTCAGGAACTGTTTCAAGGCGGTGTGGGCCGTTCCACAAACAGGGCTCGCGGCAGGAGCAGTTCATTACCTTTGACGTTGCTGTACCCGCCCCTATCTGCTCCCAGTATTGGATTACCTTCACTTCATTGGCCGTAACTCAGTTTGAGACGCTGTTTATCGGCTGCTGCATTATCGATTGAACTGGAAAATGGATTGCCTGAAACGCTAGAACACGTCATCTCGCACAGTAAAATTTCATTCAATTATTTGACGGTCGCGAAGAAGAGACTGTGGACAAAAAGATATAACCGGATAATTCAACTAAAACCTGTTCGTAATTTTACTGGTTAATGGAGTTATGTCTACAAATGATGCTATTTTTCTCACGCTTAATGGAGAAAAGTAACAACAAAGTACTAACAACGTCCTGATTTACAACACCGAATTCTATATTACTTGGTCGCCTTTAATAAACGTGAAAACTTTACATATGGAAAATTTGGTACATTTAGAATAAATATGGAAATGACAGATTATTATTATCATGGTATATTGTTATCTCTCTGGGTGTACATGCCCAACAGCCTCATTGTGTCAACACCAATCACTGTGACTAAACGAAACGAATGTAACTCAGGAATCAAATTACCCTTTACAGACAATACCTCACACTTTTCAAATTATTCACGAATGGCATATCTAACCCACCACACCTGACGTTTCTATTAGAAATGACTTTGGTTCCATCATAAATTTCATAATTTATCCTGTCATTAATTTCGTGATTTATGACGTCATTGATGATGTTGGCGCTGACTTCTTTGATTGCCCCATACTTCCACTCTCCAAATGACGTCTTGTACTGCCATATAGGGGAGACCAGGGCACGTTGACCATATTACTTTATTCTGTTTTATAGTAATTTATTTTACACATTTAAATTCATTAAGTTATTGTTAAATTTTAGAGTGGAATTAGTGAATATGGATGGCAATTATTAAGCAATTATTAAAATATTAGAAACATTCGTTACTGGACAAAAATTGGGCAATGTGCCCCTACCTCGCGGTAAGTTAGTCAAGAGGCTTGGGCATGTTGACTCGTGTAATGTTCTGATAAATTAAACTGGCATAACTTAGGAAATCAAAATAAAACTAATAGTTATCAAGAAAGTTATTGGAATGTACGTAATATAGAGTTGAATAGAGAATTCAATGCTTAACATTTTACTATGACAACGGGAAAGCTTAAACTTATTACGTTTTATAGTGTCATAATGCAAACCGGTCAACTTTAATCCCTGTCAATATCCAAAGAATCACGCACGTCTGATGAGTCCAACGCTTGCACTTTATGCACAGAATCCGTTGTGCACCAGGTCGAATGTCGACTGTTTGAAAAAGGCTTGCGGCAACTTAGGCACATTGAATCTTTCATATTCTTATCGTCATTTTGCCTTGCTTTCTTCTTGCGTTATAGGCCTCCTGCAATTGGTTTAGTTAATTTCATTCTACCATTGCTCGTACTTTCTTTTCTAAAAAGATTTTTTGTACCTTTTGTTGTAATTTTCCTTTCCAATTCTCTCGCCTTCTTTTTGGTGCAATGACATGGGTTGAGGTTAAGTTTCACTTTCCTGACTTCAACTGGCTGTGTAGGATAACATGAGATCAGTTTGTACTTAGAATAGTACCTCCAGAAAGTTTTTCTTGAAATCCCAAACTCTTCGTTAAGAGCACTCTCAAATCTTTTTTTCTTACTTCTAAAACTGCTTTTAACATCGTACCTTCAGAAATCATTCATATTTTCTCCTATAACCTAGGATCATTTTTATGTTGCTACAGACAAAACAAAGATTTAAATCAAGGCCATAACTCAGATATACTGGAAACAAGAATGTGAACCAGATTATAACTACTCAGATGGATATTTAAGATTAAAATAAATTTTATAGGTAAATTTTACGCTTTTTTATCTTGTGAATATGACGATCTTTTGACGTCTGAAACAAATCAAAATATTGCATACGACAAAACCTCTTAACCTATTAACAGATGTTGCGGATGATGGCCACAAACCAATCGTAGTATAAAAATATGTTTAACTTCGACAATTATTTTAATAATTTAAAAAAATCTACGTATTATACATATTATTATCATTAAAAGTAACAAACCCAAATCTTTCATCGATATATATGGGCTCTAAGACGGGACAGGCTGGCCATCGTGCCCTTCCTCCCTGGACCAACCTGCCCCATCTCCATGTTTACAACAAATTCTGTTCGTCAGCAATTTAGATTGCATGCCATATAAAAATTATCCTTCAACTGCCTTTAATTATACTACTCACCACTGGCGCCTATAGTAAGCAAAAGTTAAATAACACATATTTAACGACAGAGTAGAATTTTATTCAAACACAAAAAAAAAGCAATCACTACAGCTTATCCAAAACAGCTCCGCCGGCCATATCAGCCCTATAGAGGGAGGGGCAGTGCTACCGACCTGCTGATTGCTTCCTAGGACGATTTAATGTTTATTGTATGAACTAATTCAACTGGGTCGTCCCGGGCACGACGTTAAAGTGCCCCCCAACCCAAGGTGTGGTGCGACCCGTGTTGAGGGGTGCATGGCACATGGGTGGATGTGTCTCGAACGGAGCCTCAGGGATACTGGGCGACCTCCCTGAGTAAGTTGCCTGCACCGCGCGGGGTTATCGTGGTGTGGACCATATAAATCCCCAAATCTCGTGGGACTAAGATGAACACGGAGAAAAAAATTATTTTAAAAGAATCCGAGGGGCAATCTGAGACCTCAGATACTCAGACATCGGGATCAAGACCGATGGAGTCAGGGTCTAGATCTGAGCAAGAAGTGGGAACTGTATCAGAGAAGTTGGACCAGATTAGGATTAAGTCCTTGTCTGGGGCTCAGAGGAGGAAACTTCTCAAGGAACAGAAGCAA
Source organism: Locusta migratoria (assembly GCA_026315105.1). NCBI lineage: Eukaryota > Metazoa > Arthropoda > Insecta > Orthoptera > Acrididae > Locusta > Locusta migratoria. The sequence continues at coordinate 215,548,916 of CM048747.1, forward strand.
AAGGAAGGAAAAGAATGGCTTCCTAACCATAAGTGGAGGGAATCAAAAGGGCTTGAGCCCAAGACCCCCAAAAAGAAACTGCCTCAGGTCGAAGGGGATACACAGACCCCCTCGACGTCAAAGACAGGTGGCAAGAGGGCTAGGGAGGAATCTAAGACTCCCTCCTCTCTGGACAAACGTGATCCTAAAAGGCTGAGGCAGGAAATAGGGAAACAGACCTATAGTACTGCAGTCTCGGTCTTTAGAGTGGCGGTTGTCCAAGAAGGATACCCGCTGGTAAGCATCACCTCGCAGCAGGAGGAGCTCGTGCAGATGGCCCTCTTTGAGGAGATTGGGGGGGGGACGCTGGTCCAGGACCCAAATTCAGGAGAGTCTATCTAGATCGCAGTGCCCTCATTTTTGTCTGCGAGGGGGATCACTCAGCAGAATGACTTAAGTACAAGGTGTCTATGATATCCCCATGGGAGGATGCGAAACTGTTGGTCAAGACAGCAGCCGAACTCCTGAAGACCGCAAAGGTATCAATATGGGTACCAAAGATCCTTAGATGTCACTGCAAAGACTCTGTTCGAAAAAATAAGGGTCCAGAACCCAAAAGTCTCGACAGAGGATTGGAGGGTAATTAACCAAAAGGTCGTTCCGGAAGGACGAACCCTGGTGGTGGAGGTCGGTGAGAAGTCCCTGAAGGCATTGCGAGAGCAAGGCCTGAAACTGTTTTTAGGGTTCTCGCAGGTCTGCGTCAGGGTAATCAAAGACCTTAAAGGCAATAATGGCAGCAAGATGGGGACTGGAAGTGCTGCAGATAAACCTGCAGCACAGTAAAGGGGCCACTGCTGCCCTGAGCCGTCGCCTGGGGAGACAGGAGGTGGACGTGGCCCTGATACAAGAACCCTATTTATACAAAGGGGGTGTACTGGGCCTCGGTGGTACTGGAGGTAAGCTGATTTATGCCAGAAATCTAAAAAACTCCAGAACATGCATTTATGTTAGAAATGGAATACCTTTCATACCAATGATGGATTTTTGTTCCAGGGACCTGCTGACCATCAGGATGCAACAACGTGAGGAAGGTATGACGAGGGAAATTGTTTTGCTCTCAGCATACCTTCCTTACGAAGACAGATTTCCTCCTTCGTTGGAAGTAAGGAGACTGACGGAAGCCTGCCATCGGCAAGGTGACGAACTGGTGGTGGGATATGATGCCAATGCCCACAATCTATCGTGGGGCAGCAAGGACACCAACAGTAGAGGTGAGCACCTTCTTGAATTTCTCCTATCTAACAACTTGGAGATCCTGAATAGGGGTGATGAACCTACATTCAGGAATAGTAGAAGGGAAGAAGTAATTGACATAACTTTTGGTTCCATGATGATGGGCAGTTACGTCAAACAGTGGCATGTGGTCCTGGAGCCATCCTCATCAGATAACATGTATCTTAAATTCAAGGTTGAAATGGGAACCAGACAGACCATGGCCTATAGGAACCCCAGGAAAACGGACTGGGAGACATATAGGAAAGACCTTGACTTCAGCCTATCGGAAATTAAAACGTCGATAAGGAATCCAGCAGAGTTTGAGGAAGTAGCAGAGGCAGTAACCTCTGATATAGTGACCTCATACCAGGACAACTGCTCAATCACCAAGAAGTGCACAAATAGGAGTGTGCCTTGGTGGAATAATACCCTGGAAATGCAAAGGAAACAGGTACGAAGACTGTTTAACCTTGCGAGGCGCAAGCGACAATGCGCAAAGTATCGTGAGGTCCTTGTCAATTACAACCTTGCCATCAGACGGGCAAAGGAGGCATCCTGGAAGGTATTCTGTGAGGAAGTGGAGGGCACGGCTGCTCAAGCGAGTCTTCATAAAATCCTCACTAGGGTACCAACTAATCCAGGAGGAACATTGAGGAAGGAGGATGGGGAGTATACAAAGACAGCACATGAAACGCTGGAACTGTTCCTCAAGATTCACTTTCCTCAATATACTCTGGGGATAACTCAGACCAGAATGCTATTCCTGAGAGATAACGGTTCTCAGGTATTCGCAAAGAGGACTGGGATTTGGCCAAGGAGTGTGTCGATCTCAGTAAGGTCCGATGGGCGATGGGAACATTTCAACCGTTCAAGTCACCTGGCCCCAATGGGATCTTTCCATCTCTCCTGCAACAAACAGGAGAAAATCTTATTAGATTCCTATGCAGGTTATTCAGTGTTAGCCTAGCAGCAGTAATCATTTCCAATGCCTGGAGGGCAGTGAAGGTTGTCTTCATTCCTAAACCAGGGAGAATTGATCATACCAAGTCCAAGGATATGAGACCAATCAGCCTGTCCTCCTTCATTCTTAAGACATTGGAAAAGCTGGTTAATGTGCATGTTGGAGAAAGGAAGTTAAGTAGGGCTCCTCTACATTCAAACCAACATGCATATCAGCCAGGTAAATCATGTGAGACAGCTCTCCACTAACTCGTTGGGAAGGTGGAGAAATCACTACACTTTCAGGAAATAGCCCTCTGTATCTTCCTGGACATCGAGGGGGCTTTTAGCAACACGGCCTTCGATTCCATGGTTAGCGCAGCAGAGGTGCATGATTTAGGGACCACAATATGTAGGTGGACTAGGGCCATGCTCAGTGGAAGAAATGTAGAAGGTACCATGATTGGGGCCTGAGCCCCAAGGGTATGCACTGGATAAACACCACACTGATTAGACCCAGGATCACCTATGGGGCGGTCGTGTGGTGGAAGAAGGTAGAACAGCAGGTTGCTGCTAAGGAGCTTGGTAAGGTGCAGAGATTAGTCTGCTTAGCCATAACAGGCGGAATTAGCAGCACACCAACTGCTGGGATGGAAACCATGCTGTATATGTCCCCATTACACCTTTGGGTCAAGATGGAGGCAGCGGCTGGTGCATACAGACTCAAATCTGGCAACAACGGGAACTCTTTGGGATATCCAGAATCACACACTAAAATAGTGAATGAGGTAAATATAGGAAAGGTTGGGGAAGGGTCAGCCGACTATATTATAACCCCATACTGCTTCAGCAAGCCTTTCAATATAACAATTGGAAGTAGGGAGCAGTGGGAGAAAATAGTTCGAGGCCGTATGGGGGATATTGTCTGGTTCACTGACGGGTCAAAATCGGACCAAGGTGTTGGGGCCGGGGTATATGGGGTGCAGCCAAGACTGGAGGGCGTCATCTCTCTAGGAAAACTGGCCTCAGTATTCCAGGGCGAAATCACTGCCATCAGGGCGTGTGTGGAGGAGAATTTGCGTAGGTGCTACAAAGATCGTAGTATCTATATCTATTCAGACAGCCAGGCAGCCCTGAGATCACTGGCAGCTCCTGCAACAAGGTCTAAAACTGTTGCAGAATGTCACAGGGTTCTGGTGGAGATAGGGAAAGCAATAGAGTAAACCTATTGTGGGTCCCTGGCCACTCGGGGGTCAGTGGCAACGAACATGCCGACAGATTAGCCAGGATGGGGGCAGAGACTCCATTTATTGGACCAGAACCTGTCCTGACAATCACCAAGGCAATGATCAAATTGGAGCTACGTAACTGGCTCAGAAGACAGCACGTAGAATATTGGACCAAAGTCCATCAACAAAAACATGGCAAGGTAATGATGCCAAAGCCATGTTTTAAAAGAAGCTCTGCAATCCTAGGTCTGAACAGGAGAGAGATTAGACTCATGGTTGGATTGCTGACAGGCCATGGGAATTTCAAAAAACACCAACGTACAATGGGAATAACAGAAGAGGACCTTAAATGTAGGATCTGTGATGACGGCGATGAAACTGCACCACATATAATCTTCGAATGCATTGCATTGGAAAATAAAATTCACAGAATATTTGGGACAACCAGACCCGAAGAAGTTGTGTTTAATAAAGAACTGGTAAAGCGACTCCTTGCACTGTTCAAAGGCATTGGTTGGCTTTACTAGATATACAGGGAGCGATACCGCACAATAAACTTAGTTTCGGTGCGGGCAGTGGCGGGTTGGTCCAAGACTGTTTTGGCTTCCATGGAAAAATCAATCAATCAATTCAACTGGGCCATTCTGCACCTATGGCCAACTTTCCTCGTTCCACCCTTTCTAATTAACGTTTGTATTAAGTGGTGATAAATTAAAAATGGGTTCTCTGCAGTTCGTAGTTAAACATTCAATTTTGTCATAGCGCGCGGTATGAAGGAACATCTTAATCTTCCTATAAAAGCGCTGATTTCTCGTAAAAGGTGCGTCTGAAAAGTTCGATGAATGATCTCAAGAAATATAGGAAACGTGAGAAGCAAAATATGTTTACTAGCCTTCAAAGTAATCGCCATTGGCTAAAACACACTTCTGACATCGGTTGTACATCTGTTGGAAACTGTCAGCAAACGCCTTTTGTTAAACCGCTCGAACCACTGAAACCGCACGTTGTTGGACCTTTGCAACCACTCAGACACACACTTTTTACTCACTGCTTCAACCCCATACACTCCGTCGTCGTTTTGCCTGACTTGTAACAAAACTTCATGTTAACGCGGTGCTCCATTGCTACATTTTGCGCTCCTTGTCGCAATGACACAAGTTTTCACACTCACCCTATTACCTGGATCGCAGTGTGTACCATCGCCTCACAGCAAGTGCTTTGCACGTTAAAGGGCGCTTATTGACATATCCCTCAAAAAATCAAATCAAATGTTTGTATAGTTTATGGGACTTAACTACGGGGTCATCAGTCCCTAAACTTACAAACTACTTATGAACTACTTACTAACTAGGACGGCACAAATATCCATGCCCGAGGGGGGATTCGAACCCCCGACCGTAGTGATCGTGCAGACCGTGACTGGAGCGCCTCAGTCCCCTCGGCCACCGCGGCCGGCACATATCCCTCAACGTGTATGCGTGGGCACCTTATCCTCACCAGCGCGGTTTTTGAAATATGGGACATTCACCCAACTTTTCAGATGTACTTTGTATCTTATTATGTTGCTCATTCCTCGACGTGTAGATAGGAGTCAAAAATATGTTTTCGATTGCCGAGGAAAATGTCTGTCATCGAAATTTCATAAGCCGATCTCGCCGAGAAAAATTTAACAAGAAAACTTTTATTTAAAAACCGCTGATGCTATTGTAATGATTCCCACTCCAACTCACGTGTCATATCCATGAAAACGTCTCCCATCGTGCTAATACAAAACTAGCTGCCCCTCATTGTAGTCTTCCAACGACCTCCTTCAATCCCACCTGATAAGGATCCCATACTAGGCAGCAATACTATGGAAGAGGATGCCCAAGTCTCTTTTGTAATTCTGTTACACCATTTAAGTGTTCTGCCAATAAAACGCAACCTTACATAGCCAGATATAATAGTCCATACCTTTCAGTCAATTGCTGTGGACTGTTTCCTCTCTTACAGAAAGCGACAAATCCAAATACGTGTCTGAAATAATAGCCCTTTAGCGTGCGAATTGATTAACAGCCATTTCTGAGGCATGGTGTCAAATTCCAAATCTAGAAATATGGAATATTGACAACCCATGTCACCAGTGATCACTTCGTGTGAGTAAACATTTAGTTGTGTTTTAAAGGAACGATACCTTCTGATGGATCCGGTCTCTTGAAGATAATACATGATGTCTGAAAGCGGTGTATGTTTCAAAACCTTGCTTCAACTGTCGCAGCTGACGAAATTGCGGCTGCCAAGTCAGCCGGGAAAAACCATACCGAGGAAGCAGTGTGTATTTTCAACGCGATGGAGTTCGTTACCCAGGTGCAGCAATGGATCGGTATGAAGCTCCCGACAGCGACAGAAGTGCATTACACGGGTCTTAGAGCCCAAGAAGTGGAAATCATGGGCTGAGGTATATGACTGTGCCTTTCGAATGGCTCCCTGCAGCCACCGTTCAGCGTCACCAATAATGGCTGAGCTGAAGTAGATGCAAAAACCATCTGCAAAGAGGGAGAAGGAAACTGATGACCCAACTGCTGCTGCGAGACCGTTGATTGTAACCAGGAAGAGGGGGGAGGGGCTGAGGACAGAGCCATGCGGGACATCATTCTCTTGGATATGAGGAGAGCTGAGACAGGTGCCTACACGAACCTGGAAAGAGCGGGTCGATAGAAAGTTCTGTATGAAAAATGGCACAGAAGTCGTTTACACCGATGGACCACTAATATATGAGCATGCTGGGTAAGCCTGTCTCCATGGTAACCTCGTTGAACAGCGGCCCTTGTCAAGTGGGAGTTCTGTTTTCACTGCGGAGCTGGTCGCTATATTCAGATATCTGGAACATTTCCGAACCTGCCCCGGGGAATTGTGTGTCATCTGTAGCGACTCCCTTAGTGGCTTCCAGGCACTTGACCAGTGTTTCGGAAAACACCCTCGGTGTCCGCCTTGGTCGTCAGGCCGTTCTGTTGCCTTCTTTTGGACCCTGGACCACAATGGCATATGGGGGAATGGACGTGCTGATCAGCCGCCAAGCAGGCCACCACGTCATGGCCCTTGCAGATTGGCCTCCCGGAAGGGGATCCCAGGGCTATGGAACTCTGAATACGCTCCGTGGACTTAATTTCTCCACGAGCGCGTGGAAGTCCTCCACCACGGCCGCTCGTCGGGAATCTGTTGCCCTTTGTCGACTGATACATACGTGGTTAACACATAACTACCTCCTTCGCCGAGAGGACTGTCGGATTTTAGCTGATTTGCGGCAATCCTTTCATTTGACATCTGCGCTTCCGTCAATTTTACCTGACGATGCCTAGATGGCCGACCGTATTTTAGGTTTTATTCACACAGCTGGTTTTTAACGTTTTATTTAGAGGTGGGCTCATTTGCCTGTTTCCGTGGGTCCCCCACACCTCCAGAACTTTTAATCTGTTGTCTTTTATTTAGTTTATATCTATTTATTATCTAGAGGCCTTAAGTGTGTGCAGAGTGGCTGGTTCATTCTATATTATCCTCGTGATCAGCCAGCCACAATCTTCAGATGTGGTGTTTTAGTTTTGTTGACTACTTAATCTACTCCTTCTACTTTTATGTTATTATTTTAGCATTCACTGATTATCTGCACATCCCGTGAACTGGGTGTGGAACCCTAAATTTTAAATAGTTTAGCTTATCCTGTGACCTCTCAGCTAGAAACATGGATCTGATATCATTGTAGTTTAGTCCCCCTTTAAACACTCCAACAATAACATAGATATGCAGGCAAATCCGTAACACAAATATGATTTGCATGATAATTTTAAAAAAATGTGGCCAGGAAAGGGAACGATGCCGCTGCATTGTATTCCGTCCTTCCGTGCTCAGAGACTCTGGTGGCCGTTCGAGCACCAACATATTTTAGTTTCGCTCGTTTCATTTTGGTCTCATGAGCAGCTAAGGAAAACGGTCCACCAGCCTAGGTAAGCCTAATACGAGGGATTTTTTTTTAAATATATCTATATAGGCACGCACAGAGCTTACACTGTGGGGGACTGTTGGCACGACGCAGTCCCCAGCTCACGGACCCCGGGTTCGCCAAGCCCGTGCCCAGAAAATTAATACTGAGTGCCCTGAGGGGAAACCGGTAAAATAGCAGTCATTGTTTCATTACACAAATGCTGAAGACTAGCTTCAAATAGCCACAACCATGAAAATTTGTGTATATGAATACAGAGCTATTTCAAGTGGTATGATGCAAGCGAAACTAAGAGTGGAAAGTGACGTCAGAGTCCTTTCGGATAAAATTGGGAAAATCCTCAGTAACAATAAATGTAGTAGTTACAAATCCTTCCATCGATCGTTTCTTCATTATGTCTCGTCAATGTGGTGCCTTTACCTGAAAGATTAAGAGCGGAAATAACTTCATAATGGGTTCGTTTAGTAACCGCGTAAGTATTAAAGTGATTCTTGTCCAACATCAAATTAAATTCAATGCGTTGAAGGTTGTTATAGCTGAAGCAGCGTATGTAGTCCCTAAAAATGTTGGGAATCTCCATTATGTCTTGCTATAGGAATTTGCAGTCGATAATGTAAAACGAATTGTTGTGATATAAACTACTACATCTTCTCCTTCTGTATATAGCCTTTCGAGTGCCGTGTGTTTGTATTGAATACAGATCTAAACTTTTGTTCCAATCTTGACGAAATTTTGCGCACTTTATCTAGCGACTTTATACGTCTGCACGTATTGACCTAACTCTATCATATTGGGCTATATACGTCTCTGTAAAAGAAATGTGGATTTTCGAATCGTACATGTCTGCTTTCAAGTCCAGCAACTGCAAATAACACGTTGTACCTATGATCCTACTATTCCCAGCAACTGGAAATAGTACCTTGTACCCGTGATCATACTACGCATATGCTAATATTTGCGAAATAATGATGAAATACAAAATAAATGAAAGTGATTAATTAATGAGAGATTTTATTCTAACGTTTGCAAATGATGTAGGCAACGCCAGATAACTCAGTTGAACAATGTTTATTCAAAGGCAAGTATTGATCTATTGAAAGTGGTCTTACACAAACGTAATAAAATATATATTAAGATTTTAAAATTTTGATGAAGGCAGCAAAATACCCAACTAAGTAATCATTGACCATTTTCCCATCCAACATTGTCCCATAAACTTTCAGCTCTTATCATACTTTCTGACAAGGGAATGGGCAGACTTGTCATGTCGAAACCTGTTTTGCTATGTTTACCACAGTGAGTTAATATTGAAGGAAGTCTGTATGCAGAATGTTAGCTGCTGACATGACCTGGAAGTCTGTAAAAACTTTTATGAAGTATGACATTATTGTCACATGGTTTCCGCACTTATAACTGCCTCTTGTACAACGCTAATCTCTCTCGCTACATTATACCAGTGCCATCTAGGGACAAGGTGGCGTTGGCTACACGCCGCTCTCCTGCCACAGTAGTGAGAGAGCTGATTCGCCCAGTGAAAGCGATCCTAAGATTATTAATAAATACGATAATAATAAATTCGTTGACAAATGTAGCTGATATGTTATCTACAACATTCTTTCCAAATAGCTATGTAATAGACACGAATACATATACGGTTTAGAACACGTCAAACTTTTATTTCTTGTAATTACCGCAAAAATGTGAAATATTGATACAATGTTCAAAACATAGGTTTTTTTGTGCACCAAGAACGTACAAGCAAAGACGACATATGACACCCCTGCGAATCATAAACGGTGTTAGACGTCCGTAGACAAAACTCGGCCGGTGTTAGGAAGGAATCAGGCCTAATATCGGTACATTTCGAGCCGTGCCACGCATATTGAATCACATTTTGAAATCGCGGAGAGGAAAACTGATAATGTACGAGCGATTGCAACTTGAACATATTGTCACGGTTATAGACAGGAAACTGCAGTGATTTGCACACAATAATTTTCTCTGTTAGTTTTCAGTAAAATTCCTTCCACTGGCAGAAAAATTCTCTGTCTAACGTTTGAAATACGCTCGTCGTGCCGGGTGGAATCTGAAGTATCTCTTCTTCTTTGTCAGGGTGAGCTCGAAATACAGCTTTTAATTAATCAAAACTTTTATGACCTGACTACAAATCTAGGAGATTTGTTCCCGCAGAACGGAAGAAAAGCATGACGCAGGAAAAGTGTAACGTTATCATTTCCTATTTTTCCAGACTTGGACGCGTCTACCACACGATTGTCTGCGTAGAACATTGTTTGGTTGACAAGTGGTCCAAAACGTCCAGTTGTTTTTTGAAGACACACATATACTTTAGGCAGCAATGAACCATTCAGACTAATTATGGGGATTTATGAATGAGTGAGTGCAGTCGTGGACTGCGCAATTGCCTCAGTTTGTTTTTCCCCGTTGAATGGCAGTGTTCTTTTCGCACGCATTTCTTTTTGGAAACCTCACTGATCTGCATTGTAAACTTAAGTTTCACTAAAACTGGCGATTTTATTTTTTGCAGTCGTAAGAAAAGCTTCTAACATTTCCATTTGAGTCACTTCATTTTCCGACCTGTTTCTCGATACAAATTTTGTTGTTTTCGTACCACAATTTTATGTGATCTTTTGAAGCGACTAATCCAACTTTGAGACGCTATAAATTCTTTAGCGCCTACCGCTTTGGCAATCCTTAACGCCCAATCTTCCAAAGCTGTGTCGCTGACATTCAATGACTGTCGTCTGGCGTCGGTAAATTGCTCTAAAAGTAGCGCAATTATCTCCGTCGCAATTTCCAGTCGACTCTTACGTCGTCCAGCGACTTCCTTTTTCCATATATACAATTCACGTTCAGAACGGACAAAGTAATACCCATTTTGAACAGTACTGACAAGTAGGCGTTTCTTAGCACTTTCGTTCAACCAATACTTCACCGCTTTTTCTTCGTCTGATAATGTAATTGTAGTTGCTTTCGGAGATAACTGATAATGGTACGTGGCACTCTCACTCGAAGAGTCTTCTTGTGTGCAACTTTCTTCCGTTTCTTCGCCGTCTGTAGATTCACAGTATGCAAAATATCGTGTTTCAGTCGTTTCTAGCCACATGTCTGCGCTATTTACATGCTCGTCTAGAAGTTTAACTTCAAATGAAATGTTCAAATGATTGTACAGCTTATGGGACTTAACTACGGGGTCATCAGTCCCTAAACTTACAAACTACTTACGAACTAGGTAACACTAAGGACGGCACAAATATCCATGCCCGAGGGGGGATTCGAACCCCTACCGTAGTGGCCGTGCAGACCGTGACTGGAGCGCCTCAGCCCCTCGGTCACCGCGGCCGGCTAGAAGTTTAACTACCATGTCGCACATCACATAGTCTTCACGCGTGTTTTTTGTTGATTCCTTCATTTATTCACACAGCTGGTTTTTAACGTTTTATTTAGAGGTGGGCTCATTTGCCTGTTTCCGTGGGTCCCCCACACCTCCAGAACTTTTAATCTGTTGTCTTTTATTTAGTTTATATCTATTTATTATCTAGAGGCCTTAAGTGTGTGCAGAGTGGCTGGTTCATTCTATATTATCCTCGTGATCAGCCAGCCACAATCTTCAGATGTGGTGTTTTAGTTTTGTTGACTACTTAATCTACTCCTTCTACTTTTATGTTATTATTTTAGCATTCACTGATTATCTGCACATCCCGTGAACTGGGTGTGGAACCCTAAATTTTAAATAGTTTAGCTTATCCTGTGACCTCTCAGCTAGAAACATGGATCTGATATCATTGTAGTTTAGTCCCCCTTTAAACACTCCAACAATAACATAGATATGCAGGCAAATCCGTAACACAAATATGATTTGCATGATAATTTTAAAAAAATGTGGCCAGGAAAGGGAACGATGCCGCTGCATTGTATTCCGTCCTTCCGTGCTCAGAGACTCTGGTGGCCGTTCGAGCACCAACATATTTTAGTTTCGCTCGTTTCATTTTGGTCTCATGAGCAGCTAAGGAAAACGGTCCACCAGCCTAGGTAAGCCTAATACGAGGGATTTTTTTTAAATATATCTATATAGGCACGCACAGAGCTTACACTGTGGGGGACTGTTGGCACGACGCAGTCCCCAGCTCACGGACCCCGGGTTCGCCAAGCCCGTGCCCAGAAAATTAATACTGAGTGCCCTGAGGGGAAACCGGTAAAATAGCAGTCATTGTTTCATTACACAAATGCTGAAGACTAGCTTCAAATAGCCACAACCATGAAAATTTGTGTATATGAATACAGAGCTATTTCAAGTGGTATGATGCAAGCGAAACTAAGAGTGGAAAGTGACGTCAGAGTCCTTTCGGATAAAATTGGGAAAATCCTCAGTAACAATAAATGTAGTAGTTACAAATCCTTCCATCGATCGTTTCTTCATTATGTCTCGTCAATGTGGTGCCTTTACCTGAAAGATTAAGAGCGGAAATAACTTCATAATGGGTTCGTTTAGTAACCGCGTAAGTATTAAAGTGATTCTTGTCCAACATCAAATTAAATTCAATGCGTTGAAGGTTGTTATAGCTGAAGCAGCGTATGTAGTCCCTAAAAATGTTGGGAATCTCCATTATGTCTTGCTATAGGAATTTGCAGTCGATAATGTAAAACGAATTGTTGTGATATAAACTACTACATCTTCTCCTTCTGTATATAGCCTTTCGAGTGCCGTGTGTTTGTATTGAATACAGATCTAAACTTTTGTTCCAATCTTGACGAAATTTTGCGCACTTTATCTAGCGACTTTATACGTCTGCACGTATTGACCTAACTCTATCATATTGGGCTATATACGTCTCTGTAAAAGAAATGTGGATTTTCGAATCGTACATGTCTGCTTTCAAGTCCAGCAACTGCAAATAACACGTTGTACCTATGATCCTACTATTCCCAGCAACTGGAAATAGTACCTTGTACCCGTGATCATACTACGCATATGCTAATATTTGCGAAATAATGATGAAATACAAAATAAATGAAAGTGATTAATTAATGAGAGATTTTATTCTAACGTTTGCAAATGATGTAGGCAACGCCAGATAACTCAGTTGAACAATGTTTATTCAAAGGCAAGTATTGATCTATTGAAAGTGGTCTTACACAAACGTAATAAAATATATATTAAGATTTTAAAATTTTGATGAAGGCAGCAAAATACCCAACTAAGTAATCATTGACCATTTTCCCATCCAACATTGTCCCATAAACTTTCAGCTCTTATCATACTTTCTGACAAGGGAATGGGCAGACTTGTCATGTCGAAACCTGTTTTGCTATGTTTACCACAGTGAGTTAATATTGAAGGAAGTCTGTATGCAGAATGTTAGCTGCTGACATGACCTGGAAGTCTGTAAAAACTTTTATGAAGTATGACATTATTGTCACATGGTTTCCGCACTTATAACTGCCTCTTGTACAACGCTAATCTCTCTCGCTACATTATACCAGTGCCATCTAGGGACAAGGTGGCGTTGGCTACACGCCGCTCTCCTGCCACAGTAGTGAGAGAGCTGATTCGCCCAGTGAAAGCGATCCTAAGATTATTAATAAATACGATAATAATAAATTCGTTGACAAATGTAGCTGATATGTTATCTACAACATTCTTTCCAAATAGCTATGTAATAGACACGAATACATATACGGTTTAGAACACGTCAAACTTTTATTTCTTGTAATTACCGCAAAAATGTGAAATATTGATACAATGTTCAAAACATAGGTTTTTTTGTGCACCAAGAACGTACAAGCAAAGACGACATATGACACCCCTGCGAATCATAAACGGTGTTAGACGTCCGTAGACAAAACTCGGCCGGTGTTAGGAAGGAATCAGGCCTAATATCGGTACATTTCGAGCCGTGCCACGCATATTGAATCACATTTTGAAATCGCGGAGAGGAAAACTGATAATGTACGAGCGATTGCAACTTGAACATATTGTCACGGTTATAGACAGGAAACTGCAGTGATTTGCACACAATAATTTTCTCTGTTAGTTTTCAGTAAAATTCCTTCCACTGGCAGAAAAATTCTCTGTCTAACGTTTGAAATACGCTCGTCGTGCCGGGTGGAATCTGAAGTATCTCTTCTTCTTTGTCAGGGTGAGCTCGAAATACAGCTTTTAATTAATCAAAACTTTTATGACCTGACTACAAATCTAGGAGATTTGTTCCCGCAGAACGGAAGAAAAGCATGACGCAGGAAAAGTGTAACGTTATCATTTCCTATTTTTCCAGACTTGGACGCGTCTACCACACGATTGTCTGCGTAGAACATTGTTTGGTTGACAAGTGGTCCAAAACGTCCAGTTGTTTTTTGAAGACACACATATACTTTAGGCAGCAATGAACCATTCAGACTAATTATGGGGATTTATGAATGAGTGAGTGCAGTCGTGGACTGCGCAATTGCCTCAGTTTGTTTTTCCCCGTTGAATGGCAGTGTTCTTTTCGCACGCATTTCTTTTTGGAAACCTCACTGATCTGCATTGTAAACTTAAGTTTCACTAAAACTGGCGATTTTATTTTTTGCAGTCGTAAGAAAAGCTTCTAACATTTCCATTTGAGTCACTTCATTTTCCGACCTGTTTCTCGATACAAATTTTGTTGTTTTCGTACCACAATTTTATGTGATCTTTTGAAGCGACTAATCCAACTTTGAGACGCTATAAATTCTTTAGCGCCTACCGCTTTGGCAATCCTTAACGCCCAATCTTCCAAAGCTGTGTCGCTGACATTCAATGACTGTCGTCTGGCGTCGGTAAATTGCTCTAAAAGTAGCGCAATTATCTCCGTCGCAATTTCCAGTCGACTCTTACGTCGTCCAGCGACTTCCTTTTTCCATATATACAATTCACGTTCAGAACGGACAAAGTAATACCCATTTTGAACAGTACTGACAAGTAGGCGTTTCTTAGCACTTTCGTTCAACCAATACTTCACCGCTTTTTCTTCGTCTGATAATGTAATTGTAGTTGCTTTCGGAGATAACTGATAATGGTACGTGGCACTCTCACTCGAAGAGTCTTCTTGTGTGCAACTTTCTTCCGTTTCTTCGCCGTCTGTAGATTCACAGTATGCAAAATATCGTGTTTCAGTCGTTTCTAGCCACATGTCTGCGCTATTTACATGCTCGTCTAGAAGTTTAACTTCAAATGAAATGTTCAAATGATTGTACAGCTTATGGGACTTAACTACGGGGTCATCAGTCCCTAAACTTACAAACTACTTACGAACTAGGTAACACTAAGGACGGCACAAATATCCATGCCCGAGGGGGGATTCGAACCCCTACCGTAGTGGCCGTGCAGACCGTGACTGGAGCGCCTCAGCCCCTCGGTCACCGCGGCCGGCTAGAAGTTTAACTACCATGTCGCACATCACATAGTCTTCACGCGTGTTTTTTGTTGATTCCTTCATTTGGCGTCTGTGGTATATCTCCATGGAAAGCAGCAAAACATTTACAGGGTTTGCCATCACCTGTGGGGGGAGATTGAATGTTCACCGTAAAGTGGCTTGCGGAATATAGATGTAGATGTATAGAATATCTTTCACATCTCTAACCAGTTTCAGAACGGTATGTTTCGAATTACGTACCAGAAATGAAAGGAAGTGCATGCGACAGAAACGAATATTCGTTTCCCCTTTCCACCAAAACCGTGCAACGATATTCGTCTTTAGTGAACGCACAACGCTCACCATAACAACAGCTCGCTACTCGCCATTTCCAGGGGTGGCCAGCCGTCACTGCAAGCGCCAAGCAGGAAAAACAGCAATTTTCGTGATTTTTAGGTAACTTCCAGGTCATGTCAGCAGCTAACATTCTGCATACAGACTTCCTTCAATGTTAACTAACAGCGCTAAAAGAATCTATACATGTTTCGGCATGACAAGTCTGACTATTCCCTTGTGAGTTATTCTTGGTAGCAACAGTTAGTGACTCGCTTTGTATGGTCTTTTGCCGTTGTTAACTATGAACGGAAGAAGACTGCTCATCAAATAGTAGGTAACGAGATTTACAGGTGGTGGAAGGCCTGCCCCGGAGCGCCGAGACAAGTGCCGGCAGAAGCAGAGGCAGAGGGCGTGGCAGCGCAGCGCTCGCGACCTCCCCGCCTCTCTATTAACTGGGACGGCTAATTGCCGGACCATCGGCGCTGACAAAGTAATTTATTTTTAATTGCACTCTAATTGAGGCCGCGTATTATATGGCGGCATTCAAACCAGCGCAAAACCCCAAATAGGCCATTGTCTGCTACCGGCATTGCAGTGCGGCGCGGCGGTTCTATGCCCGGAACTGTGGGCGGAAGCTTATTACGCCGTACTTAAAAGTGGATCACAGATTGTTGTGTGTGACTGTGGTGAACGCTTATTAAGACACGTACAAGGACATGGAATCGACTTTTTTAAAACCACCTATACTGTAGTGTTGGAATTTGTGTATTTTACAGGAGTCTGGAATATTCCAAAGTGATAGTTTTTACGTAAGTGATTCGACATATAGTGCACCGAAAACACAGCCCATAGCCACATAACTCTTCTGAATAGAAAGCTGACTACTCACATGTGGTATAGCAGCAATCTGGTAATGGTCTGCACACAACTCTCGGTAATGAATATGGCACGTTGAAGTAATACCGAAAAGTTGTAGACATCTGATTTCATGTCCACAACTGCTAGCCACACTGTCAAATATCAAGGAGCTGAATTGTACGAAATTATCATACTTGATTATGAACTCTGTGGAAATGTAATTAATTCATTGAACTAAATAACGTAACAAGTTCAAACTAGGATTTAAAGTTTACTATGTACTTTAATTTGCACAAGCCACAATTGAACAAGTAGATGTGGGGGTGGCCCCCTGTTATACCGGGTGATAAAAAAGTCAGTATAAATTTGAACACTTAATAAATCACGGAATAATGTAGATAGAGGGGTAAAAATTGAAACACATGCTTGGAATGACATGGGGCTTAAGTTCAAAAAATGTCCGACGGATGGCGCTTCATCTGATCAGAAACAATAATTAGCATAACAAATTAAGACAGGAAATTCTAAATATGTTCACCATCATTCCTCAACAAAAAGAGTTTTGAGATTCGGAAAAAAATAAACAACTCAAAAGGAGTTCAAAAGGTGCTAAGACTGTTGACATTGAAAACTTATATTCACTGTTTTTCCTTTTTACATTCTTTTAATTGTACATTGTAATAACTGGCACTTCAACAATTTTCATTAAAAATACCAAGGAGAAGCAAACAGTTTTTTATTTTGTGATTTTCCATGGTAGGACGGCGATCTCTTTTCTTTGAAATATTAAAATACCAAGATCGCTAATATTGATTTATTTTTCTTTTTTCTTTTTCGATACACTAAAGTATCATCATCTGGTCACTTGTGTCCTAGGTTATCGTTTTGGGAAGGCGTATGACAGCTGTAAGAAGGGGCTGTAGTCGAGGAATAATGTTGTGAACAGCACTGTAAAGCATGTCCGGAGTTATGGTGAGGCATTGGCGTCGAATGTTCTCTTTCAGCATCCCTAGAGATGTCAATCGATCACGATACACTTGCGACTTCAGGTAACCCCAAAGCCAATAATCGCACGGGCTGAGGTCTGGGGACCTGGAAGACCAAGCATGACGGAAGTGATGGCTGAGCACACGATCGTCACCAAACAACGCGCGCAAGAGATCTTTCACGCGTCTAGCAATATGGGGTGGGGCGCCATCCTGCATAAAAATCGTACGTTCCATCAGGTGTTTATCAGCTAGGCTAGGGATGATGCGATTCTCTAACATATCTGCGTACGTCTCACCCGTCACGGTAACAGTTACAAAACCAAAATCCCGCGCCAACTGTCGGACAAAATGTTCAAATGTTTGTATAGCTTATGGGACTTAACTACGGCGTCATCAGTCGCTAAGCTTACAAACTACTTATGAACTACCTAAGACTAAGGACGGCCCGAGGGGGGATTCGAATCCCCGACCGTAGTGGCCGCGCAGACCGTGACTGAAGCGCCTCAGTCCCCTCGACCACCGCGGCCGGCGTCGGACATTTTTTGAACTTTTTTATTTATTTATTTATTTATTTTTTTTTTTTTTGTTCTAATAAAACCCCATGTCATTCCAAGCATGTGTGTCAATTCTTACCTCTCTATCTACATTATTCCGTGACTTATTAATTTTTCAAATTTATACTGACTTTTTGATCACCCAGCACATCCATTGAGACATGTAACATAATTTACGTTCAGTAAAATTACATTAGTGGAAATTACTGTAGATAGATGGGTCCATACTTGAAATTATTGAGATGGAAAATCTAAGTTTAACATTCCGTATGTATCTTCAAAACAGTCATAATTTAGAACAACGCTGTCCAACTTAAGGCTCATCTGCCACGATGCGACCCACAATGACGAGCAATCCGCCCGGCATAGCATGAGGAAGTTGTTATGTGTCCAGACAAAGTAGTATGTGTGTTTCTCCACCAGTGAGGCCCACTTCTCACTGTGCGGCAGCCGTCGAAACGACGCATAGTGGCATGGTTATCAGAAAGGTTGGAAAAAAAATTCTCTATAATTGAAAAACAAATTGTATACAAAGGTTTTTGAGGGCGCTCATTGCGAATTTCACCGGGGCGGTCCACAACCCCACCTCCCCTCCCATTTTCTCATCACTGATTTCCACCAACCATTCTGAAAACCATTTCAACACTTATTTCTTTATTTTACTTGACAAACTGTGTACAAAGGAAGTTTAGAAGAAATTTGATCGTTTCTCATTTAAAGTAAACTTTATTTTCAGGTGAAAACTGTACCCTTCAAGGTACAAAAACGAGGCGATGAAAAAGTAGAATTTTTTCCACTTCGCCACTTCTTTTTGTAACGAATTAACTGTGGCTACTAGTTGCAGTGGTAAGAACGAATTCCGAAACGCTTATATCAGCAATCCTTAGTTTGAACACATTTTGACATTAAGAATCATCAGATCCCCATTTATGTACCAACATCGCATTTTAAATTTTCTTAAGATAATGTTTTGATATTGTCTTTGTGACAAGTGGATGGTATCTTATTTAACGAAGGACGACGATACGCCGCGATATGTATAGGTCTAGCACGACAGCCATCTAGCGGTAGAAAGGGGAGAATCTGAATACCAATAAATAAATTCCAATTACATTACAAATGAGTTTCGATGCTTTGTATATAGTCAAATTTCGTCCTTTCTGAGGGCCCATTTCTGTTAGGTCTATGGCTATAAAGTCATAAATTATTTTCATAAATTACTGTATTTATTCATTCTCCCAGTGAATCAATAGACAGGTGGAAACTTTTCATTTTTAAACAGCCACTACAGTCCCTTTTTACGAAGAATATTTAGTTCAAATGTTTGTAGTCCTAAGAGACTACTTAAAGTCAATTACGCTAGCGACAACAAACACACGGCCATGCTCAATGGAGGATTCTTAGACAGAAGTGGCCGCTATAACGTTTCATGGGCCGTCTGGACTTTACTTCAATTTTTATTCATTTATTTATTTCGTTAAATTAATCCCTTGTATTTGTTACAATTATTCTATATTTAATTAATGCAAATTATTATAAATCGACAAGACAAAGACAAAGAGAGTATAACGTTAACAAGCACAATATTATCTGTACATTTACGCTTATCATATGTTTTACTTAATAAGAAGGAGCAGCAGTCTCCATTCTTCCCTCTTCTAGGTTTAGCATTGGTAGGTTTCGGACACAATAGTACATTGCTCTTTGTTTAATTTATCAGAATCATAAATTCTTTTCGTAAGAAATAATTGTATGTCTATGTTCAGCAATTTGTAAGTATAATACGTTAATTTCATTTAAAGAAAATTTGCATTTCTCAATATTTTATTCATTTATTTAAGAGCCACCTCATTATTCCTTATGGTACAAAATATTACTAACGTGTGAACTTTTCTTACCGATTACCATCAGCCGCCATTTTGTTGCAGTGTACGAAATTAAGTGTTGGAACGATGCATAATACTTCATGATAATCTTAGAATATTTTGTTCCGCACCAAACGTCCCTGAGATATACGCCAGTTTATCAAAATTTAAGTATTTTAATTTTTAGCTAACCGTGGACTTGAATTGGTGTTTTACGAGTGGTTTCCAACAGTTAATTTCTATGCAGTGTATACGTGGTGAACCAGTCTTCTATTTAATCAGACAGGATTTTACGCAGGTTGCTAAAATTAAATATTTTTGAGCCATTTACCATATTCATTAAGTTACAGAAAATTTTTTTAACGGTGATTTGCAACCCGGCCACTAACTTGAAATATTTCTCCCGCCATAATTTTAGCACCATAGTTTTCGTATCAGTATTTAAAATCAATTTCAAACTTCATTTGCTTTGGTTCTAAACTTTCTTTCCGCGGAACATTATTTTCTCAGGCGCTACCTTTTATCATTTTAAGTAATAACATTATTATTATTATTATTATTATTGTTATTATTATTGCCTGTATTTACCAACCCCAATTAAATTTTAAGGTAGAAATATTTCACCGCGCAATCCGGCGACGTCGAGTACCAGAGCGCTAGTCCATTCCCACGCGGCGAACCAACGAACGCGCTGATCAGCTGGTCAAGCAGGCCATCACATGCCATCGCCTGGATATCGGTACCCCAGAAGGCGATATCCGCTTGGGTCTCCACCGAAAGATCTTTGAGGCTTGGAATTCGGAATGGGCAACAATGAGTATGCCCAATAAGCTTCTTGGAATCAAGCCCACGACAGCAGCTTGGAAGACTTCCCTAAGGCCTTCTCGAAGGGACTCAGTCGTTCTCTGTCGCCTGCGTATATGCGATACGTGGCTAACGCACGGCCACCTCTTACGCCGAGAGGAACCGCCAGAATGCCATTGTGGCGCTGTGTTGACTGTCGTCCACATCTTGTTGGACTGTCCACTTTTAGCTGCACTGCGGCTGTCTTTTAAGCTGCCTACTGCGCTCCCTTCGATTTTAGCTGACGACGCCTCGAAGGCTGACTGTGTTTTAGGTTTTATTCGCGCAGCGGGCTTTTATCACAAGCTTTAACGGTGGGTTCGTATGCCTGATCTTCAGGCATACGCCGCTTATAGTTTTGATCTGTTATCACTTTTGTCTTGTCAGTCCTTTTTCCAACTGGCAGTTGTATAGTATGTGCAGAATGGCTGGCTCATCCATTATCCTAGTGATCAGCCAGCCAACAACATCTGCTGTGATTTTTAGTTGATTATTAGTTCCACCTCTGCTGTGGTTCCCTTTTCCTTTTTATGTTGTAATCATGACCAACACTGTCTTCCTGTACGTCTGTACTGGTTGCAGGGTGCTTATTTTAATCATACATGAAATCCTGTGATCTCTTAGCTGGGAACAGGGGACTGATGACCCAGCAGTTTAGTCCCCTTAAAACACCCAACACCAACCAACGCAGCGAACCGCGTTTAGTACTGTTGTACAGTTGTTCATGACGCCCTCAAGTGCGTCGTAACGTTGTATTCTTCACAGCCAACTTCAGTTTGGGGAACAACGTTCAGGACTATGATCCTTTTGTTGGCCAAAATCTCGCGTACGGTTTTGGCTTTGTGTTTTGGGGTATTGTTGTGGTGCAGCTACCTGAAAGCTGCGACTCCATACTCTGGTCCAATTCGACGAACTCTAAAAATTATAAATGTTTGTTAATGTATAGGACCAAACTGTTGTCATCATCAGTTCCTAATTAAACCGATCTACATTAACCTAAGGACAAACCTACTCCCCATGCCCCAGTGAGGACTCGAACCTCTGGCAGGAGCGGTTTCTTAGTCCCTGACATGGGGCTTGAAACTACTCTGCCATTCTGCTTGTTGACATTATTTCTATACGACTGTTCTGCAACCTTACTTCTTTGATTTTCGGCTATTGCTGGCGCAATCACGCCGCACTCTGTCCCTGGGGCTCTTGTCGGAAACAACATGGCTCACCGACAGTTACAATCGATTTCGCGAAATCAGTATCAATGTTTCCTTGAAAAAGTCTTTGTAGTTTTTGAATGTTTTTCATCCCCTGAAAAGGGATTGCAGTACAAATGACAAACAGGTCTCCCTATTGTTGAAATCCTGTCAAAATTCTATATACACTCCTATGTCAGTAATGCTGAAGCAAATGTGTCTTCTGTAATTACTTAACTGATTTTTGCACAGTTTCATCCTCTCCACTTGCTCGCGGCTTTAATGCTCGTGACAGATTCTTCATGTTTTCCCTGCCGTCATCAAATAGAGCATACTACCGAAAACCACATGAAAGATTTAACCATCTCTGCAGCGAAATGTGCGCTGACATGAAACTTCCTGGCAGAATAAAAATGTGTGTCACTACGGGGACTCGAACCTAGGACCTACATCTTTCACGGGCAAGCCTTCTACCGTCCGAGCTATTCCGGCAGACTTCATCGTTACTCCTCATAACTTTACTTTTGCCAGTACCTCGCCTCCTACTTTCCAAACTACACAGAAGTTTTCCTACGAACCTTGCAGAACTAGCACTCCTGGAAGAGAGGATTTAGGGGAGACATGGCTTAGCCACAGACTAAAGAACGTTTTCAGATTGAATCTTTCAAACTGCAGCGGAGTGTGCGATGATATGAAACTTACTGACGTGCCAGGACAGCTCAGACAGTAGAGCGCTTGCCCGCCAAAGGCACCGGTTCCAGGTTCGAATCCCGGTTCCGGCACATAATTTTAATCTGCCAGGAAGTTTCACAAAACTTGAAGTTAGCTTCCTGCTCTGCTGCCATTTTCTGATGAATGTTAGACACATACTGTTATATTCATTATCATGATGCTTTCTGCAGTGATGCTAGTGCTTCTACGTGGTTGTTGTTGAAACTTCAAGGACCGTAACATCGCAACTCGCCACAAGATGTCCTTGCAGTTTTGGAGTTTCACACACGCTGTCCTAACTGAAAAGGGACACACCGTAAATATCATATTTAGCGTGACTCATTCTTGTACGTAAGCACTGATATTTAGATATAGGATTAGTGTAGATTTCTTGTCTTTGCAACATTTTGGCGGAAAATACTATGACGAGGACTTATGGTGACGTTATTTCAAATGCATCCAAACGAGACGCACTTGCTGTTACTGTTTTCTTGGGTAACGAAACACATATTGCGTGTGATATACAACGGTAAACAGACAATGTTTTAGTTGCTGCTTGTCGGTCAGTAACCTCTGTGCAGAACAATGCACCAAATACGGTACAAGTTGGGATTCGACGTAACGCTCCTACGTATCAGTACTTATATACGTTCATCTGAATTGCTGTACGGTGTGAAAATAGGAACTTTTATTGTCCCTCGTACAGGATGTTTCACAATTGACGGTATACACTTCTGAAGTTTGCAGAGCGGTTTCACATTGATACCAAGCCCGGAAAAATCATGCAATGATGCCACGAGCACTCACTTATCTTTCATTCTGTGTAGGTAATTTCTAGTACAAGCTCTTTGGACCACATACCTTGTGAGAAAGTACTACGGATCAAATTCACCTGTAAATGTCATCCCACATTATGAGTTACTAGATTATATGTGTTCCACAGAATCCAAGAACTACTCCTATCTCTCACCACAGGCGTTCTGAAACCATGTTGTATTGAATTTTGTTTCTGTTTTAATCCATAATATCCCCCCTTATTCAACATGGAAAGAAAAGATCTTGCTGCAAAAGATATTTTACTATCGAAGATGGAATAAGTGATCATTTCGCTGCGCGGAATGGCCGCATAGTCCAAGGCTTCATCTTACAGACTGGGTGGCCGTTTCCGTCGGAGGTTCGAGTCCTTCCTAGGACACGATTGTGTATGTGTTGTCCTTAGGTTAGTTTAACTTAGTTTAAGTATTGTAAGTCGAGGAGTTGATGACAATGGCAGTTTCATCCAACAGATTTAAAAACATTGGAAATTTGATAAAATTTCCGGAAATAAAATTCTATATTTTGAAAAATGTACAGCCACTGCACAATTCCTATAAAAGCACTTTAACATCAGTTACTAGAGAACTGCCATTCATTGCACGGTCTTTATTGGGGCAGACTCCAAGGTTTGGTTTCGTTGTCCAGTATTACCAGTCTTTGTTAGGCAACTGAAGAGTTACCTCCAATAGCCGGTCTACAAAAAAAACCAGTCGAGGCCTATTTGTAGTATAATTGTTTTATTACCACCATATATGATATCTGGTCGTCATTCCTCAGACTGGTTTGATGCGGTCCTCATCGTTCCACTGCCCTGTGCAAGTCTCTTCACCTTAGAATAAGAACGGCAACCTTCATCCTTTTGAATCTGCTTACTGTATTCTTCTCTCGATCTACGTCTACGATTTTTACCCCACACACTTCCTTTTAATTCTAAGTTGACGATTCCTTGATATCACAGAATGTGTCTCACCAACCGATCACCTCTCTTAGTTAAGTCCCATAGACTATACAAACATTTAAAAGGTAATTTTTAGAAAATGCTAGCCACTTTGGACAACTAGCCTCCATGCAGGCGTGCAGCCCATAGTGGATAGCATTTTCTAAAAATTTCCTTTTAATCATTGTGACGTAATCTTTACAGCTGAGTAGTATGTTTTATTATGTGACTTGCTTCCTTTTATAATTTCTGATGAAGGCAACCTTAGTCAGTGCCGAAACCAGGTCAAACAATTTTTCATTTGCGACCGAGGGCTGCTTTTTTATTCCATTGACGTTGTAACGGTCGCTGACAACAGCAGCTATGTTTAAAATTTTAACCTCACTATTCTTGCATTTGATCTGAGATATGAATGACCTAAGTCCCACTGCTTTAAAAAAAATAATAATAATAATAAAAAAAAAAAATAACTTGTCACCTTTCTTAGAGATAGCGGAGCAAAGATGAATTTTTTGAGGCTGTAATAATCGTACATTTAGTATTCATTGCAAATGACATCCAAGCACGTGCCCCGTGACCGTATCATAACAATAATTTCTTAAGAGTTAATTGAGCTGTACAGCCGCAATCTGAACCTAAGAACAGGTGACAGCTCCCTCGCTCCAAACTGCACGAAAGCATCTTACTAATTCATGTTTACTGATGGTCCAAGTATTTTAATTTCTCAAATTCCAAAATTATCTCAGTAATTGTTTTCTCTCTTTTGTGAGTAAATCAGTTACTTCCTTGTAAAGTTATCGCGACTTACACTAATATTATTGAAGTATTGTTCTCCACAGGTTCTATCACATTCATATAATTCAGTTCTGTTTTAAAGTATTTGATTGGCTAATATCAGGCCGTAGCTCTGAACGCTGATTACTGATTCTGCCTCCGATTCATAGCATTAACCAAAGAGGAAAACAATACTTCACAGGCGTCAACGTTTTTAATATCATGTGTTTCTAGCATACGGTTTTTCGCAACTCTTCACTTACTTCGCGAATATAATGATAATGGAGTTTCACGTATAATGGTCTTCTTTTATGATTTTTTTTTCCTTTTTCTAGATTATTTTATTGATGTTTCTTAAATTGTATGATTTGTCGCATAATGATGAAGAGACGAATAATTAGTTAAAACGATTGGCAGAACGCTTCGAAGATGCACCAGCTCCACCAAAGAGACTGCCAACATCACACTTGTGCGTCCTCTCCTGGAGTACTGTTGCCCCTTCCGGGACCCTCTCCAGGTGGGACTGACGGAAGACATTGGGAAGGTTCAGAGAAGGGCAGCTCGTTTTGTTTTATCACGTTACGGGGGAGGGGGGGACGTCACAGAAATGTTGCACGAATTGGGATGGAAATCATTAAAAGAAAGACGTTATTCATTGCGGCGTGATCTGTTTGCGAAGTTTCATTCATCGATTTTTACTTCTGAATGTGAAAATATTTTGCTAGCACCCACCTACTTAAGGAGACAAGACCATCCCAATAAAATAAGAGAAATCAGATCGAAAATGGAACGATTTAGGTGTTCTTTCTTCCCGCGCGCTTTTAGAGAATGAAACGGTAGAGAAAAATTATGAAATTGGTTAATGAACCCTCTGCCAGGCACTTAAATGTGATTTGCAGAGTATCTATGTAGATGTAGATGTAACAGCACCTTACAGGGTGTTTCCTTAAGAGCGCACAAATTAACAGGTAATAACGAATGCTCCACTAAACAATGGATCATGGGGTCGGAGAAGCCGGCTTAATGAGATATGGAAGTAAACTTGTCTATCAATGAGTCTCACATTACTATTTTCTAACTTAGTTACAACTAACATTCGTACAAGTTTACGCGTACTCTGCTGTTTATTAACTATGAAACTTGGAGGACAATCTCATTTACCAGGTAGTCATGGCGTAGGTTTTGTCCAGTAGGTGTCTCTGTTGCATCGTATTTACATAGTCTGATGACAGTGCTACGAATCAACGACACATCCATTCATTACTCTGCCATTAAGCGAAGTACAGTACAATGTGATGGAGTTTCGCAGAACTCATTGACATGCGGCTTGTGTATGGGGGAGTACATTGCTATGCTCTTGTTGCTGAAAGGCTATACAGAGAACGATTTCCTAATAGACATCATCCATCTCGACGTGCGTTTATTTCTCTCGGTAGATGAATGCAGGAGTGAAAGGAGAAACGAGAGACCTGTCAGCATGAGGACCACACACACACACACACACACACACACACACACACACACACACACACTAAAGATTTTGAATAAGAGGGGTTGGAACGTGTTGCAGCGTATCTCACTACAACTACTGCACGCGAAATAGGCGCTACAAATACTAGCGTGTGATGAGTAATACACGAACAACAATTACAACCATCACGGAGATACGCATTGTGTCAGTACTTGCTCCAACAATGACTTGAGATTCCCTCCAAATTATGCTGTTTACTGACTAGAACTGTTATGATCTAGATGATATTTCGATCATCAGGAATAGTCGTGCTGGATGCGGTCACCCCTCACGCTGTCATAGAGTCACACCGTCAAGTACGTTTTGCTGTGAATATCTGGGCCGGTATTGTAGGCGACATTGTCATTGGGCCATATCTTTGACATCTACATAAATACTCTACAGGTCACACTGAAGTGCGTGGCAGATGGTTCATCGAACCGCTTGTATGATGTTTTTTCTACAGTTCCATTATCTAATAGCTAGCGGTAAAAATGAACAGCTAAATCTTTCCGTTATCGATCTGATTTATTTTATTTTGATGATCATGTGTTCCTATGTAAGTGGGTCCTAACAAAATATGTTCGCAGTCTGAAGAGAAAGTTGCTGAAAGAAATTTCCAAGCCGGCCTCGTTGGCCGAGAGGACTGCGGCGCGCCTGTCTCGGTCTGTACGGCCACTACGGTCGGGGGTTCGAATCCCAGCTCGGGCATGGATACTTGTGACGTCCTTAGTGTTAGCTAGTTCATAAGTAATTTGTAAGTTTAGGGTCTGATGACCCCGTAGTTAAGTCCCATAAGCTGTACAAACATCTGAACATTTGAAATATCCAAAAACTTGTCGCCTTTGTTTTAACGATTTTCACCCTAACCCGTGCATCATTCGCGTGACACTCATTCCTCTATATCAGAATAATACAAAACGAACTGCCCTTCTCTGTACTTTGTCTAAATCGTCTGTCAGTACCTCTTGGTGGAGATCCCACAATGCGCAACAATATTCCGAAATAAGACGCACAAGTGTTATGTACGCAGCCTCTCCTAAGTGTTCTGCCAACGAAACGTAGTCTTTTGGTTCGCTTTTCCTACAATATTTTTCATTATTGAAGGTCAATTTTTGCACCTGATACAGTGGTATACCTGGTAGAGATTTAAATAAAGGGCAGAGCTTCAATTAACAACTTATTACAGATTTTGTCAAAGTGAACAGTGAAACATTTGTATGCTATATAAGTAATTACAGTTCCTTTCTACCACTTTCAAACAGAATACGCTTTTTTTTTAACATTGCGATGTATGGGGGTTCTGCTTGCTGCAACGTTATTCTCCTGGGGCGTCGTGGTAGAAATAAACACTCGTAGATACAATTTTTCACTTCTTATTTAATTTGAATCAATCTTCTCGTCCACCAAAACATAACAACTTCAAAACATATACAACTTACAAAGCATCAGAACGGTAGTACTTCCATTTCAAGGCGCAGACTAACATAAATTCCAGTGCACTTTGTAAATCCAAAACTCGAATTCCCCCACCAAAGGCGGTGAGGCAAATATATAACATCGGCAATAATGACGTTACATTATCCATTGTTCATAACAATTGAATGTAGTAATTTACAATTAACGAACACAACAGTGAAACATTTCATGTATACAAAAATAATCACAATATAAAATGAAAACTATACATACAATAATTTTAGATGGCGCATGTATTTTTAAGACGAAATTTCCGATCTTTCTGTTGACAACAAAGTGCGATGTTAAATATCAATTAATTAGTTAACGAGTACATCATACATGTTCCTAACATATATTCAGCTATCAGTTATCTTGGTAATTCTCAAAATAAGTTCGAAATGTCATGTCAGTCAATATATACAAAGAATTCAATATTGATAATTAATGTAATAGTCGAAATAACACAAATAGCTGGTCAACACAACTTGTTTATGAGCCTAACATACATACAATGCTATTAATTTTCATTTCTTTTTGTTTTTTTATAAAAGTTTTACAATTCGTCTGTTTAAGTCTTGAAATAACATACAATGACGCAACTATTGTTTATAGAACTGTATGGAAAGAAAATATATTAATCTCTTAATTAATGAAATCTATCACTTGTTTTAATCACAGTATCACCGAGACACTGTCCTACACTGATTCCTAAGCTGGCTATGTCGTTTTTAACTAACTTCACACGCAACTTTTATCACTATTTAACCACACGATTTCGGGTCCGACGCAGATGGTATCGTACGGTAACATTGAGATGAGGGGGGTCAGCAGTATCTTTACAACAGACAGTATTAAAAAATATATTTCATAATAAGACCTTAAAAAAACTGATAGATAAGACAGGAAATAAAAATGTCTATAACCGTTCCCCTTAAAAAGAAAAAAAGAACTTTGAGCAAAATAATTCGGTCTTAAGGACCCACAACTAATACAGATTAATAAAATGTCTTGAATAGTGAACAACGACTCAGTGATCACACCTTTGTTGTTGAACAAATCAAACGGCAAGCAACAAGTAATTGTTAGTAACGGACGTCTTGCAGAGCCTTAGCAAACTACGAAAAGTTAACAATGAATAAAACAGAACATAATTACTACAATCTTTCCCTTACATAAATTGAAATGCCTGAAGGCCGAGAAACAAGCAAAGTTTGGTTTGAATTGGTCATGAAATCGTAAAATAAAAGTAAATACTAATAAGATTAAGATACACACAGTCATGTTTATCACAAGTAAGGGGCAAGACACACTCAAGTCAGGCCACTGCAACCCAGGAAGAGTGTCAGGAGAGCTATTTGGATAAACAAGGTGCTTGCCCTTATCCCTGCGAGAGGACACCAGCTCGGAAAGGAAGGGACTTTTCGAATAAAAGGAAAACTGCCCAAAATACATCCGCACGTGGAGCAGACAAAGAGCGGACGGAAATATTTGTTATACAATATCAAAATAAAGTCCCCAGTCCACTTAGCAATTTTTGACTGATTAGAATGAACCGGCAAAGCGGTAAAGCGACTTGAAAGAAGTAAAAATAGCCCCTAGGGCTAATGATCATCAAGTGCAAAGGATGCGAACAGAAAAAAAAAAAAGAAAAAAAAAAAACTGAATCAACAGGAGGACAGACTGCACATCAATGGAGTGAAATGTGGCTTCAGAGTAACGAACTAAGGCACTGTACTTCGTGTACCAGGCAACAGTTGACGCCGGAAAATTAACTAGCTGCAGCACAAGATCGCTTAGATAGCACAGAAGTAGTTCGCGATCCCACAATAACACACTTCACACCAGGTACAGAACAAAGTCGTGTTCACATCTATAACACACACTGTCCAAGTGTGGCTGGAATAGATGTTGCAGACCGACGAAAAAACAGCTGCAGGCTAGAGACAGGAGGGACCAGGCGCCATGGAGGTTATTACATTACAATAGCGGCCAACACAACAAACACCGAGTGGAACGGCCGCCGCACAGCACGAGGAAGGTATGCTCGGCATCCGGTATCCGCCGTTGCAGTCGTAGTGCTCTGTTCCCGGCTCAGTGAAACTTAAGCTGCCCCGTACATGTTACAGAACACTCCTCGTAACTCGCATCGACGCGGCACGCAATGGCCATGGGCGCGTCTGACCATATAGGCAAACGCCCCACGCGGTACCACCGAACGACGCTGTCCCAGTTTCCGGGAATCTCTCCTCCAAGTGACGTGTTAAACTGTTGTCGGCTCATCTAACCAACTCCCGCGTGAAACTGCCCTCTCTCTGTTGCTACTAGAACCCCTTTCGCTCGGTGCGCGCGCCGCTAGATAAGGTATCACTTCTCGCAAAGAGACTGAGTACTAGCAAACATATGACGAGCGCTAGAACATGCAGCGCCGCGATTGCCGGAAGCAAAGCATATCTATAGGACAGCGCCAGAAATCATAGCACCGAGGCACTACCAAGTAAGACAATAAATAATTAAAAACGAACGAGATGCAGACAGGAGGTAGCGAAGAATGTCTCCAGTACTCTGTGAATTTTCAGCTATCCGACGATCTTTCTTTAAAAATTCTTTATTGACAAATCATGATTTCGGCCAGTAACTGGCCATTACCAATACATGTATTTAACTTTAGATGTTATTAATGTGGAAAAACTCACACCAAGCCAAGTATGACAACTGAGTACTAGCAAACATATGACGAGCGCTAGAACATGCAGCGCCGCGATTGCCGGAAGCAAAGCATATCTATAGGACAGCGCCAGAAATCATAGCACCGAGGCACTACCAAGTAAGACAATAAATAATTAAAAACGAACGAGATGCAGACAGGAGGTAGCGAAGAATGTCTCCAGTACTCTGTGAATTTTCAGCTATCCGACGATCTTTCTTTAAAAATTCTTTATTGACAAATCATGATTTCGGCCAGTAACTGGCCATTACCAATACATGTATTTAACTTTAGATGTTATTAATGTGGAAAAACTCACACCAAGCCAAGTATGACAACTGGTCGTTTTTGCCGTTTCAAATCTACATACACTCTCTAGTATATTTGAAACGGCTAAAATGTCCAGTAGTCATACTTGGCGTGGTGTGAGTTTTCCCACATTAATAACATTTACAGTTAAATACAAGCATTGATAATGGCCAGTTACTGGCCGAAATCATGATTTGCAAATAACAGTCGTGGAGCGCAAACCAGGGAAAGTTAGCGAAGAAAGTGCTGGAATAAAATCATTGAAATACAAAATACAGAACCAGCACGGCCCAGCACCATGCAGATATCTAAATCATTTTGATTTTGATCTGCTGTTGAATTTACTAACCGAAAAGAGACGTCATCATCCACGAACAACTAAGAGAGCTACTGAGTTCTTTCCTAAATCGTTTATAAAAATAAGGAACAGTAGGGGCCTTGTAACACTTCCCTGGGGAACGCCAGATGTTATTTCAATTCTACCCGATGACTTTCCGTCACTTCCACTGTGTCCTTTCTGACAGGAAATCACGAATCCAATCACAGAATTGCGGCGATATTCCAAAAATCAAATGTTTGTATAGCTTATGGGACTTAACTACGGGGTCATCAGTCCCTAAACTTACAAACTACTTATGAACTAACTAAGACTAAGGACGGCACAAATATCCATGCCTGAGGGGTTATTCGAACCCCCGACCGTAGTGGCCGTGCAGACCGCGACTAGAGCGCCTCAGTCCACTCGGCCACCAGGACCGACGGCGATATTCGATAAGGACGCAGTTTGATTAGAAGACGCTTGTGAGGTACAGAGTCGAAAGCCTTCCGGAAATCTAGAAATACGGAATCTATTTGACATCCCTTGTCTATAGCATTAACCATGTAATGTAAGGAAAGAGCCAGTGTGTTTCACAAGAATATTTTTCAATAGGTCGTTCTCTTCCAGGTAGTTCTAACATTTGAGGAAAGTACATGTTCTAAAACCCTGCTGCAAACCAATGTCAGTGATATAGGACTGTAAATTTACCGATCACTCCTATTACCTTTTTTTTAATAACGGCATAACCTGTGCAACTTTTCAGTCTTTGGGTACGGAACGTTCGCTGAGCGAGCGATTGTATATGATAACCAGGTATGGGGCTATAGCATCAGCATACTCTGAAAGGAAAACAATCGCTATACAATCGGGATGGGGAAACTTACTTTTGTTAAATGTTATCAACTTCTAAATTACGGATGCTGACAGCTGTCCTTGATACGAATTGAGGAGTATTTCCTTCGTCTTCTTTCGTGAAGGAATTTCGGAAGGCTGTATTCTGCTTTAGCCGAGATGTCATCTATAGCATCACCGTTACTATCGCGTAGTGAAGATATTGATTGTGTTTTACCGCTAGTATACTTTACATACGACCAGAATTTCTTAGGATTCTCTACCAAATTACGTGGAACGGTTTCGTTGTGGAATTTGTTATAAGCTTCTCACACTGAAGTTCGAGTTAAATTTCGAGTTTCTGTAAAAGATAGCTAGTCTTCAGGATTTTGTGTCCATTTAAATTTGAAATCCATATTTCTTTGCTTTTACAAGAGCGCTCTAACCTGTTTTGTGAGCACGGCGAGTCAGACCCCTCTTTTGTTAATTTGTTTGGTATAAATCTGTCAATAGTCGTCGATATTATTTCTTTGAACGTAAGCCACATCTATTCAACATTAACATTGTTATTCTCGAAATTCTGGAGATTATCTTTCAGGAGAGCGATAATTGAATTTTTATCTGCTTTTTTGAATAGATCTTTTTTAGTTTTCTTTTGGTAGATTTGGGAAATCCGACATTCATTTTCGCTATAACAACTCTGTCTTCACTAATTCCTGCGTCAGTTTTGATTCTATTGGCTGCGGATTATTTGTTTCTAAGAGGTCAAGTATAGGTTCACAACCGTGACTATTCTAGTGGGTTCATTAACTAAATGCTCGAGATAATTCTCTGAGAATACGTTCAAATTGAAGTGCATGTGAGAGGGTTCATCGAACCGCTTTTATGATATTTCTCTACAGTACCATTCTCTAATAGCTCGCGGGAAAAAGGAACACCTAAATCTTTCCGTTTTCGATTTGATTTCCCTTATTTTATTTTTATGGTAAAGTCTTCCTATATAGGTGGGTGCTAACAAGGTATGTTTGCATTCGTAAGAGAAAGCTGATGAAAGAAATTTCGCAAATAGATCTCGACGCAACGAAAAACGTCCTTTTTTATAATTCCCACCCCAAATTGTGCATCTTTCCATGACACTGTCCCACCTACATCACGATAATACAAAACGAGCTCCCATTTCCGAACTTTCTCCAAATTGTTTGTCAGTGCCACATGTTGGGATCCAACAACGCGCAGCGCCGACCGCGGTGGCGGAGGAGACTGAGGCGCTTCAGTCACGGTCTGCACGATCACTACGGTCGGGGGTTCGAATCCCCCCTCGGGCATGGATATTTGTGCCGTCCTAGTTCGTAAGTAGTTCATAAGTAGTTTGTAAGTTTAGGGACTGATAACCCCGTAGTTAAGTCCCATAAGTTTAAAAAAAAATCAATCAATCTTAACAAACATTTGAACATTTTTTGAACAACGCGCAGCAATACTCCGGTCTGGAGCGCTACGTTGTGGATCGCGATGCTCCCCGCGTCGGAGGTTGGAATCCTCCATCGGGCTTGGATGTTTGTGTCGTCTATAGTATAAATTAATTCATAAATAGTTTGTACGTTTAGGCAGTGAATACCCCGCACTTAAGTCCCATAAACTTTACAAACATTTGAACTTTTTAGCAATACTCCAAAATAGGACGCACAAGCCTGAGAGATCAGGCTAATGGAATAATAAAAAGCAGCTGCCCGAATAAAACGTAAAAGAGTGTTAGCCATGAAAGCATCGACATCCAGAACCAAATGATGTTGACGAGTCAAAATGGCGGCCAGTGAGTGACATGGGTTAGTCAGGCCCGCAAGTTTACTTGACTTTTGGAGGTGTAAATAAGTAGCTACAAAAATGTTCAAATGTTTGTATAGCTTATGGGACTTAACTACGGGGTCATCAGTCCCTAACTTACAAACTACTTATGAACTAGCTAATCCTAAGGACAGCACAAATATCCATGCCCGAGGGGGGATTCGAACCCCCGACCGTAGTGGCCGTGCAGACCGTGACTGGAGCGCCTCAGTCCCCTCAGCCACCGTGGCCGGCAAGTAGCTACATCTACATCTACATGAGATACTCTGCAAATCACATTTAAGTGTCTGGCAGAGGGTTCATCGAACCATCGTTATACTATTTTATGTCCTATTCCATTCTCGAATGGCGCGCGGGAAGAATGAACACCTGAATCTCTCCGTTCGGGCTCTGATTTCTTGTATTTTATTCTGATGATCATTTCTACCTATGTAAGTGGGAGTCAACAATATATTTTTGCATTCGGAGGAGAATGTTGGCGACTGTAGTTTCGTAAGTAGCCCACGCCGATAAGTTAAAATTGACATTATTCTGAGCGAATTGCCATGTCAGAAGCATTAAGAAAACCACAAAACCACGACGAACTAAGGAGAACGACAAGGAAGTTGAAGAGTTACCTCCGGCACGTTTTCCATACATTGAGGGAATTAGTGAGCGCATTCGAAAAGTCTTATGATGTGTGGTATCAAACCGGCTTTTTCCAGCAATAATAGAATTAAAGATATCCTCAAATCAACCAAGGATCCCACGGGAAAGTTGAATACTGCTGGTGTGGATGTGTAACTGTATACACAGGAGAAACAGAAAGGCTTATTCATGTATGGATGGGGGTACATATGTTTAAAGCAGCACGGCAAAGCAGCGGTTGCAGAACATGAAGAAGAGTGTGACCACAATATTAACTTTAACGATGTGCAAGTACTCTCTAAACAGCCATTTAAAACGAAGAGGCAAATTCGTGAAGCAATTGAGATTAGTAAACACCCCAACAATATGAACAGAGAAGACGGATACAAACTCTCAACGTATGGCTACCTGTTTTGGTGGCGCAGCGGCGGTCATCAACGAGAGGTACAACGGGCTCTTGTGCCACAGATGGGCACTCCTGACAGCGTGCGAGGCCAACGAGAAAGACAGGCCACGGCGCGCACGTTACGTCACGTAAGCAAGATAGTCCTGAACGGCGCGATCACTAGCTGATTGGCCGACGGCTGGGGCACAGCCCGATAGCCTTCATAGCGGCCGGCCAGTCAGCTAGCGATCACGCCGGCTCAGGACTACCTTGCTTACGTGACATGGGGCCTGTCTTTCTCGTTGGTCTGGGACATCATAGCAGCAACATCATAACGTCAAAGAACTAGGCCGAGCAGGAAACTTGGGGTTATCGCTATTGTTGGCTAATTGCATGCATACACCAACAAGCGTACACATTTCTGTTTTTCACCTATCAGAACCACCGATGCAAACACCAATAAGTGCATCTTCCTCCCGTATTTCCACCTATCAGAAACTCCAATGCAAGCACCAATAAAGTTATTCCTACCCCAATAGAACCAATCAGAACTACCGATGCAAACACCAATAAGCGCATCTCCTGTGTTTCCACCTATCAGAAACACCAATGCAAGCACCAATAAAGATATTTCTTCGCCAATAGAACCAATCAGAACCACCGATGCAAACACCAATAAGCGCATCTTCCTCCTGTATTTCCACCTGTCAGAAACACCAATGCAAGCACCAATAAAGTTATTCCTTCCCCAATAGAACCAATCAGAATCACCGATGCAAACACCAATAAGCGCATCTCCTTCATGTATTTACACATATCAGAAACACCAATGCAAGCACCAATAAAGTTATTCCTTCCCCAATAGAACCAATCAGAACCACCGATGCAAACAGCAATAAGCGCATATTCCGTATTACCACCTATCAGAAACACCAATGCAAGCACCAATAAATTTATTCCTTCCCCAATAGAACCAATAAGAACCACTGATGTCAACACCAATAAGCGTATGTCCCGTATTTCCACCTATCAGAAACACCAATGCAAGCACCAATAAAGTTATTCCTTTCCTCCTTCTGGCCGTATAAGACAAACACAGGAGGAAACAAATCAGAATTCTCTGAGGAAGGCTCCTGTAAACGATCCGAAGCGTTGGAAATATATCGTCAGCACATGACAAATAGCTCAGAAGAATTTCAATTTTAATAAAAACAACCGCGAAAGCTTACATTCTTGCAACCAGTTAGGTTGTTTCACATAGTCGCGAAACGTGTGTTGAGTGTCAAGTGTCGCATTACTATATCGTTTTAGTGCCTCCTACGGGTAACTGCATTTAAAATGGAAAATCGCCGAACAACGCGTGGCACCGCCAACGTCCAGTCCGGTAGCGAGTCGTTACCGGAAGCTGCGGCCGCGCCGACTGCCGACACACCGCACTCGTGAAGGCCGAGGTGAGGACAGTGACGTGCTGCAAGCTGACGACACGATTGGGCTGGTAGTCCTGAAAATCACACCGAAAACATAACGAGTCACTCAAGAAATGAAAAATGCTAAGATCAGACACGCCCATTCATTAACCGACAACATAAAAAGACCAACTGAACTTTGGAAAAACCTGCACGGTACAGGCAAAGTAAAAGCTGCAGGCGAACCTTCTATCCCCATAGAGGAACTGAATCAGTATTTCACATTGCTTACAACTACAATCTATCATCAAAAGAAACAAAGACTTAGTGACCACTTCATCAGAATAAACGGCGGTGACCATGATAAATTTTGTATTAGGCA
This sequence comes from Locusta migratoria, assembly GCA_026315105.1. Taxonomy (NCBI): domain Eukaryota; kingdom Metazoa; phylum Arthropoda; class Insecta; order Orthoptera; family Acrididae; genus Locusta; species Locusta migratoria. The sequence continues at coordinate 215,585,351 of CM048747.1, forward strand.
CTTTACTGAAAATCCAGTCAGAAATCTATTATGCCTATTACATCAGCATCTTCAGGAGGACGATGGTATCATAGTCCAAATGATTAAGCTGATTATTGATCCATTACTACCCATCATAATGGATGTATTCAATCAGTCGTTAGCCACAAGTGTTTCTCCTGATGGATGGAAACGTGGACTAGTTAAGCCGTTGCCAAGAAAAGGACATTGCCACAGCACCCTCTGATTACACACCTACTTGCATTCGTTCGGCACTTTCCAAAGCCCTAGAATATGCAATACACTATCGGCTAACCAGCTAGTTGACTACTAACAAACTTCTTGACGACCACCAATGAGGTTTTCGCAAATACCACATCATAACACCTGTTTTGATAAAAGTAACAGACGACCAGAAGCTGGCAAAGGATAGATAAGAGGCGATTATCATGTGATTCTAAGATTAACAAAGCCTTCGACGCTGTGGACTTCGATGTATTATTTGCTAAAGTGAGCACTCTAAGTTTCTCTCAAAGTGCGTTGCAATGATTTTCACTGTACTGAATGACGGGTCATTTGTTCTTTCCTTTTGTAGTTTGTATCTAAGGGCAAATCCAAGATACCTGAAGACAGCAATCGAGAATTTCAGTACTGACCTATGTGCACTATTAAAATGGACACAGAATACAGGATTAAAGATCAGTCCAAGTAAATCACAAGCGATTCTGGAAGGTCATTAGGCTTATTAGCCAGAAATATTGCGAATGTCTACCATCATTAAATGGCTCAAATATCAAAAGTCTGGGAGTGATAACAGACGACGAACTTAATTGGGCTGAGCACACAGTAGCAGTGGTTGAAAAGGCATCTTTTCTCTTCATGCCCTAAAGTAATATAAGAAGTTGTTTCCTATCGACCTTAAACGAAACTTGTACAAACACTTGTAAACCCAATTATTGATTACAACCATGTTATCTTACAAGGTATGTCTTGGGCAAGGTCACAACGTCTGGAACTAGTCATGGACGTCTGAGTTCGATATATATATCTGTAACACCCGTATCTTTGATCATATTCCACCATTTTATAAGCAGCTAGCCTAGCTAAGCGCAGAGATTTTCATACTCTCTGTTTACTGTCTTATCAACGTACTCTTGTGGCTCATGTCTTTCCTCGTTCTTAACACTCTTGTCTGAACAACATAACAGAACTATACGTTTCTATCAGAGCAAAACCTTTCTTTCCATCACACAGCCGCTTTCTGATAGTCCTTTTCAGTACCAGGGACCACTCGGGATCAATCTACCTCACTATATAAGAGAACTGAATAACACTGCTACTTTCAAACGACATTTAATGGAACATCTACTAAAGTAATAATACCGTCATTCACCGTTCCCCTAAGCTAACATGCATAGCTTCTCCCAGATATTCTTCGATTCCGATTGCTCTCGCCAGGTACAGCTTTCCTAACTTCCGTCTATCAGAATTTGCCATACCTTAATCAGTTTCTGTATATTCAAAAGTACATTTTATATCTGCTAATATTAATCTTGTTATTTCTATCACCATAAGTGTCTCAGTTTTACTGCTAGTATTAATCTTATTAGAATTAAGTCAATATCATTTATTTACATCCTGTCATCTTGGAGAATCTGGTTTCTGCCGGTAATCCGCGTTACTCGCGATCTTCATCAGGTGCTTCCTGAAGCTTCAGGAGGCACCTGATGAAGATCGCGAGTAATGCGATCGAAATATCATGCAAGTACGACGAGCTTCAGGAAGCACCTGATGAAGATCGCGAGTAACGCGATCGAAATATCATGCAAATACGACGCGAATTACCGCAGAAACCCGATTCTCCAAGTTGACAACACCACACCGGGAAAGATTTAATATGTATATTTACACCCTCTTTATATGTATTCAGTCTGTCTAAATAACGTTATTAATACCTTATTAACCGTTTATCTATTGAAATTATTGTTATACATCAGGTAACTCAGATGTGAGAAAGTATTGTATGTGTAAAACCCTGGTCCAATGTAAGAGAGGACCTCATGGCCCTAATATGATCAGGCTAAATGAATAAATAAAATAAAAGACTGCCACAAGAATTCTAAAACGGGACAGTCCATCAAGAGACGGACCACTGTCAACTCTGCCCAACATCGACACGTGGGCGGGGTCTCACGGCCATCAACCGTGTATGCCGAGTACGGAAGTGGCAGAGGACAATCGAGTCATGTCGTGTGGACACCAATGAAGATTTCCAATCGGGCTTAGATTGCTCGATCGCGCGATGTTTATTCGGTGTGCTCGAAGCAGACTATTCGGTGATCAAAGCTTCTCGCACCTTCCGTTTCCATGACACCAATTTTCGGAAGTCGTAGTGTCCTGCTTGGCCAACCGATCGACACGTTCATTCCCTGATATGCCGTTGTGGCCCTGGGTTCAGACAAAGAACGGCCGGGACTGCCAAGAGAGGAGACAGTGTCTTGAATCAACAGTGTAACGATACATGATTAAATTAACTTTTTTTATCGATCAGCGGCGCTTGTCGCCGTTGTTCCCGCCTCCTAGTAATATTTTATCTGTGAGAAGGTTTGCTCCGTTCGTATTTCGTTTCTTCCAGTGAACCGAGAGGACGGAACCGCGATCACTCACTCTCTTGTCTGAGGCTATTTTAGCGTGAATTTGTCCGCAGACTGCTCTCTAATGTGTGAAGTGTGAAGGCTGTTATTTTATTTTAAAATATACCCTCTTTTGTTAAGAGCGATGTCTCCACCCTGTTTTCATTTACAAATATCCCCTCCTTTTGTGAGAGAGGGGATATATATATATATATATATATATATATATATGAGACAATATGTGTACTGTGGGTGCGAGAAAGTTGTGTAATTACTGGTACTGGCCTGCGTAGGTGTGCGCAATGGTTTATTTAAGCTGTCTGACTGTGTTTTGGGGAAGAATTAAAATCATATTATAAAGCTTCTGACGAGCAATATGGACTACTGTATGGGCTTTGGCATTAAATGAGCCGTCTGCACTCTCGATAGGGCCACAAACAATCTCAAAATTATCTATATCTACACCCTCTCCCCCCAGTTACTCCTACTTAAAAGTAATTAAATTAATGACTGGACCGTTGGAATGAAACTGTGGTTTAAATTAACCATGAATACATTTATTAGCAACAAAACACAGTACAAAAGTTATAACATTCGGCTCTCCAATAAAGGAAACATTCCGTAGATGGCAAAGTCTACAATGAGGAGGTCTTGGAGAAATCTAGTGATATTCCGAGCTATCCTGCTTGAGTTAATGAGATGTTATCCCCATGTGCAATTCTCAAACGAGCAATTACGAGTGGTGGTTACGTCCACGGTGGGCAGTTTGTCAAATTAACGCTGAAGCTGCATATGAATTATCGGCTGCTGGCTGGACGTGAGGTCGTGGCGTGGAGAAACTGCAGTTGTGCCTCGTACAATGAAAATCACCAATCGGCCAGAATATGTCCGATAAATACACTCCTCGCGGAGGATGTTAAATGAAAAATCGAACAGAGTCATATTATTTTAACTATTCTCGCCACTCTGTGTCGTTGTGAAGCCACAGTAAAGATTCCTAGATCTGCAATATGCTCTTGGGTGGGCTCCGGCAATTATTCTGATTACACGCTTTTTTACTCAATGTTGAATTGCCCCAGAATATGATCCCCATATGAAAGCAGTGAAGTGGTCGAGTGCTTGCAAGTCACTATAGATGACAAAGGATTCCCTAGGGTAGGCTCGGAGATGTTAAAGAGCTCGAGAAATGGCGACCATCTCCGCGATAAACACGCTACTCCCACAAGGGAAGAACCTGAAAGAAAAAAGGCAATAAATTCACCACGGTTTCTGGACAGTACCTGCCGAAACTACCTCCGTAACTCAGCTCTCTTTTGGTGTGCGCTATCCACTAATTAATCAAGAATGGCGCCCAACAGAACGTACTGTGACGAGTGGGCTTTTATGAAATGACGAGCTCATTTTCAGGCGGCCTGACGCCGGCTGCGGGCCGCGGCCCTAATAAACGATCCGTTTCAATCAAACGCCCATTCAGCGCAGTACAATGCAAATGAAACTGACCGGCCCACCGGCCCGACTTTGAATCACGACGCGCTCAATATTCCGCGAATCGCCTAATTAATGTATTCATTAATTACAGGTTGGCAGCCGTGGCGGCGCGCTGTTACGGTACACGGCCGCGGCATCCGTGTGATCTGCGGGGGGTGGCCCCGTCTGGACGGGGGGAGGGAGGGAGGGGGGAGGGCAGTCGATAAACTGTTGGCAGCGGGAGGCGTTGTTAGTGGGAGGGGCGAGCAGCCACACCCGGCAACGCCCTGGCCACCCCCACTGGCGGGCTTCATAGAGCTACTGATACCTGTCCGCAAACGTGACCACCCTCTCAAATGCCTAGCAAGAAAACGCTCACATTCCGGAGACGGAGATAATTCTCAGTACGTAAGTACACTGAGTTGAAAAGGGGCATATACGAGGGACGTTTGAAAAGTCCGTGCAAAAATAAAAAACTACTAGTTTGGGGAAAACCATTTTTTTAATTACAGTATGGTGACGAATTACAGTGATGATAATTTTATCGATATTTTTTCACAATAGTGAATTTCTCTTAGCGTCACTGTATAAGGTATGGATGTTCTACCAAATGGTGACATATGGAAATTTGTGTCGGGCCGGACTCGAACCCGTGTTTCCCGCTTTTCGCGAATAGTCGCCTTAACCAGTTGGCATATAAACCTGTACTACTGCGGTCGGTAATCACTGTATTGCTCGTGGTAGTTTACCCGCATTCCTATTATCTTATTCATTATCAGACCTTCTCCTGTAATACCACCAACTGATTTTGTATTTATAATCCTGTACTCACCTGACCACAAATCCTGTTCTTCTTTCCACCGAACTTCACTAATCCCCACTATATCTAACTTCAACCTATCCATTTCTCTTTTTAAATTTTCTAACTTCCCTACCCGATTAAGGAATCTAACATTCCACGCTCCGATCCGTAGAATGACAGTGTTGTCTTTCCTGATAATCACATCCTCCTGAGTAGTCCCCGCCCAGAGATCCGAATGGGGGACTATTTTACCTCCGAAATATTTTGCCCGACATGATGCCATCATCATATGTTCATACATTAGAGTTGCATGTCCTCGGGAAAAGTAACGGCTGTAGTTTCCCCTTCCTTTCAGCCGTTCACAGTAACTGTGTGGCAAAGGCACATTAGCTGTTACAAGGCCAGCTCAGTCAATCATCCAGACTGTTACCCCGGTAACTACTGAAACTCTTCTGGCCTGTCCACAGACATCCCTCCGCTGTGGTTGCACCTACGGTACCGCTATATGTATCGTTGAGGCACGCAAGCCACCCCATCTCGGCAATATCGGTGGTTCATGGGAGTGGTTGTTCGAAATAGAAATTGGAAATCCTGACAACTGTCAATCTGCACAAAACTGTGTCACTCATTGCAAAAACCATGTGTGCAAATTTTGATAACTGTAGATTCATTCTTCAACTGCATAGACGCTAACTGTCCCCACACTTTTAATATCATTATACAAAACTGTAAAAGGAACTGCATCTCATTAATTTCAATCTCGAAATAAATTCTGATTACTTTCAAAATAAGTTAGCTTCCTCGCTGAAAGTTCCAAAACTTATTTATAGCAAGTAAACTCTTTATAAAATCGAATCTCTGATACACACGACTAACATTTAGTTGTTCAGTCTGATTTATTCAGATAAAAGTTACACGTTATAGTGTTAACCAAGAGAGATGAACTGATTACGTTACGTATATAGCTTGTAATATAATTACATTTAATAATTATTTAGTATTTATTTCATTACAATATTAGCTTGACGCGACATCCGACCACAGTATCTTGTGCTGATTCGTGGGTGTCAACCCACGACGTGTCGCAGAATGCAATTTTATGTCTGGTCACAGCAGAGAAGATGCTGACCTCGTGATTGGCGCTGCTTTCAGCGAACAAGAAAAAAAGATCAAGGTTACTATCAGAATTTATGTGTAATAGATTAAGATTTTTGCTGTCTCAACTATTTACTTCAGGCTTACGTGGAGTTAAACCGAGCCACCAAGGGGCTACCATAATAGTGAAAAAGTCATTCTCGTTGCCTTCTGTATGGTGTGTGATCACATCGAATGGCCAGCGCAGTTGCACACCTGCGTGACGTGGAAAGTAGGAGATTATCAATCAGTTCTTGAGGAATATTTGGCCATTCCGCAATGAGTGCAATACACAGCTTCTCAACCGTTGTTGGAGGTGCTGGTCTGGCTGCAATGCATCCGCCAAGTGCATCTCAGACTAGTTCATCCGTGTTTAAGTCCGCTGAACGAGCTGGCCGCACCATTCTTTGAATTCCCTCAGCTTCAAGCATATTGTGCACCTGTGCAGCTCTGTGGGGACGAGCATTATCATCCATGAAAAGAAATCCATTTCTTATGTCACCAACTTAGGGCACAACATAAGGTCAAAGAATCTCGTGTCTATACCTCTGAGCAGTCAAAGCGCCATTGTGAATGACGTAGAAATCCGTCCGTCCGCCAATACTAATACCTGCCCACATCATTCGTCCTAAACCATGCTGTGGAGACTTTTCTGCACATAAGCAGGATTGTCCAGATTTCCACATTCTCTCCAGATGAGGAAGCGACGATTGTCAGGAAAAATCTTAACTCATCTGTGAAGAGGACCCCGCACCATTCTTTACAACTTAATGTTCCTCCGACCGGTTTCTCCGATCTAAACGGCGTAGTGGCTTTAATGGGACACACACCGTAGGCCTCCGTACATGCAGGCCACATTTCCGAAGGAGATATCGGACAGTTTATGTTGGATACAGTGTGTGCTGCTGCTGCCTGGAAGGTGTAGTCCAGGTGAATTCCATTCAGTCTCCCATCTCGACGGTTTGTTAACAGGAGATAACGGTTATGTCATCCGTGCTAGACCTTGGCCTTGGCTCCTTTTAACAGTTCCTATTGTTTGAAATCACGTCTAGGCCCTGGAAAATACACTTTGGGACACTCCAATAGTTGTAGAAATCTCGCTCTTTGTCTGTCCGCTTCCAAGCCTGCTATGGCTCTTCACGCCATACCTTCGGGTGAATCACGTTGTTGTTGTATTGAACTATCTTCATGTGTAACCAGTTTGGTAAACACCATCTGCAGCAACATTTTCTTATTGCCACCAACTAGGTTGTCGTAATGTTGTTGTCTCTACTCTTTCCAAAGAGAGAAAAATTCCGAACCATTTTAGCTCATTTTGCGATGACAGTACTTCAAAATCTAGATATTTCAACTGGACATTGTATATGGAGAAATCTCTAAGCTGGAAAATTGTAATGAAATGGAGAACGATGTGCCGCATAGAGACGGATGGTTCAAACAATTTTTAGAAATACAAAGAAACAAATATTACGCGGTAGCGGAACAATTGTTAGAAGTAGTTACTTCCATAAAGTGTCCGTGACGTTGCGTCAGAAACGATCTAATGTGAAACGACCATATCAAATCAATTGTGGTAACGGAGATGACAGATGCAGATTCATCAACGAAGGAAGTAGCTGACAAAACGAAATGTTCAGTCGTTTTTTAAGCTTATGGGACTTAACTGAGGGGTCATCAGTCCCTAAACTGATAAACTACTTATAAACTAATACTAAAGACAGCACAAACATCCATGCCCGAAGGAGGATTCGAATCCCGACGACGAACCGCCTCGCGCATCGAAGCGTAGCGTCTCAATAGGTTCGGCCACCACTCCGCCGCGGAGCTAACAAAGCACTCGTTCGGCTATTACTTGACTATTGCCCGTCACCGTGGTATTCGTAACAGGTTTGATATAAGGGATGCAGAAGATACAAAGCAGAATAGCACGCGTTGTTACAGGTTCATTCAGTAAATCGAAACAAGGTTCCTGGAGTGGACTACATACCCTCAGAACTACTGAGGCCTCTGAGAGAGTCAGCCATGACAAAACTATTTCACCTGATGTGTAAGATGTATGAGACAGGGGAAATACCCTGAAACTTTAAGAAAAATGTAATAATCCCCATTCCAAAGAAAGCAGGTGAAGACCGGTCTGAAAATTACAGAACAATCAGTTTAATGAATCATGCTTGCAACATTTTAACACGAATAATTTACAGAAGGATGGAAAAGATGGTAGAAATCGACCTTTGGGAAGACCAATTTGGATTCAGGAGAAATGTAGGAACACGGGAGGCAATACTCGCTTTACGGCTGGTCTTAGAAGATACATTAAGGAATTCTGATTGACAATGCTGATTGGAATAAACTCTTTGAAATACTGAAATCAGCAGGAGTATAATATAGGTAACGAAAGGTTATTTGCAACTTGAACAATAACCAAAAATATGTTGTCAGAGTTGAAGGGCATGAAAGGTATTCATGGGTTGGGAAGGGAGTATGACAGGGTTGTAGCCTTTCTACAAGATATAAAGGAAAGCAAGGAGAAATTTGGAGAAGGAATTAAATTTCATGGTGAAGAAATAAAAACCTTGCGATTTGCTGATGACATTGTAATTCTGTCAGACAGCAAAGGAAGAGCAGTTGAACGGAATGGGCAGTGTTGAAAGGTGCGTGTAAAATGAACATTACCAAATGCAAAACAAGGGTCATAGAAATCAGGCGATGCTGAAGGAATTAAATTAGGTAACGAATCAAGAAAGATGGTAAATGAGTTTTGTTACTTGGGCAGTAAAATATGATGGTCGTTGTACAGAGGATATAAAATACAGAATGGCAATGGGTAGAACAGCGTTCAGCTGTTCCCTACAAGACTGAAAACCATAGCTTGGTCAGATTAGTTTCGATTTCACTTGGTACGAACTGGTAAGTAATTCTATAGGACCAAACTACTTTGGTCATGAGTTCCTAGACTTACAAACTCCCGTCGGAGGTTCGAATCCTACCTCGGCCATAGATGTTTGTGTTGTCCTTAGGTTAATTTAACTAATCTAAGGACAACACAAACATCCGATTGAGGATTCGAACCTCCGAAGCGGGAGATCGCGCGATCCGTAACGTGGCGCTCCAGACCGCTCGGCTACTCCCGCGCGGCTTCGTGTTTTCCCAATGGACCTAGATTTTTTTCCCATAATTTCAACCTCTAAATTTTGGCGTTAAGTTTGTCGCTTTAACTTTTCTCGTTTCTTTGTTTGACTTTGGGGTCTAAGTGGCAAACGTGAAATATTGTTCAGTAGTCAGGTAGGGGTAACGGTACGTTTCATTCGAAATCATAGGCCAATATTGTCTGTTGATGTAGAAGGTCCTGGTAGAGGTGAAGTTGCTCATCTTTCGGAGGATTTTTGGCCACATTTATCTGCTGGAGTCGATCGATCTAGATGTGGATTGCTGTATGGGTAACAGAGCTCTTTGAGGGTCGCTATCTATCCTGATGATGATATGGACGTCTCTTCGGATTGGTTGGGAAGCGCGTAATCAAACATGGGGGGAAGCAAACTCAAACAGTACCTACGTACCGATGTGCAGTTCATCTACATTTACATCTACATACATACTCCGCAATTCACCGTAAGGTGCGTGGCGGAGGGTACACTGTACCACTAGTAGGCATTTCCTTTCCTATTCCACTCCCAAATTGAACGAGGAAAGAAAGAATGCCTATATGCCTCCGTACGAGCCCTAATTTCTCTTACCTTGTCTTTGTCATCTTTACGCGAAATGTAAGTAGGCGGCAGCAAGATCGTACTACACTCAGCTTCAAATTCCAGCCCTCTAAATTTACTCAACAGAAATTCACGAAAAGAACGTCGTCTTTCTTCCGGCGATCCCCAATTGAGTTGCCGGAGCATTTCCGTGACACTCGCGCATTGTTCGAACCTACCGGTAACAAATCTAGCTGCTCGTCCCTGAACCGCCTCTATCTCTTCCTTTAAACTGATCTTCTGCGGGTCCCAAACACTTTAGCAATACTCAAGACGTGGTCGTACAAGCGTTTTATACGCGGTCTCCTTTACAGGTGAAGTACATCTTCCCAAAATTCTCCCAATAAAACGAAGTCAGCTGTCCGCCTTACTCACAACTGTCCTTACATGCTCGTTCCATTTCATATCGCTCTGCAATGTTACGCCTAGATATTTGAACGACGCGACAGCATCAAGAAGCTCACTACTAATGCTGTATTCGAACATTATAAGATTGTTTTTTCTACTCATGCGCATCACTTTACATTTTTCTACATTGAGAGCTAGCTGCCAATCTTCGCACCAACTAGAAATTTTGTCTAAGTCATCCTGTATGCTATTACAGTCAGTTACAGACGACACCCTCCCATACACCACAGCATCATCAGCAAACAGCCGCAAATTACAACTTACTCTGTCCATCAGATCATTTATATAGATAGAAAATAATAGCGGTCCATCACACTCCCCTGGGGCACGCCTGACGATACACTCGTCTCTGATGAACACTCGCCGTCGAGAACAACGTACTGCGTTCTATTACTTAGGAAGTCTTCCAGCCAGTCACAAATCTGTAAACCTATTCCATAAGCTCGTATCTTCATTAGCAGTCTGCAGTGTGGCACCGCGTCGAACGCCTGTTTGAAGTCGAGAAAAACACAATCCGCCTGTTGCCCTTCGTCCATGGCTCGCAAGATGTCATGTGAGAAAAGGGCAAGCTGAATTTCACATGAACGATGTTTCCTAAATCCGTGCTGATTCATGGAAAGAAGCTTTTCTGTTTCAAGGAAATTTTCTATATTCGAACTGAGAATATGCTCCAAAATTCTACATGAAACTGATGTCAACGATATTGGCCTGTAATTGTATGGGTCAGTTCTCTTTCCTTTCTTATACACGGGAGTCACCTGCGCCTTTTTCCAATCACTAGGAACTTTGCGCTGAATTAAAGATTCGCTATAAATGCAAGCTAAGTTGGGGGCAACGCCGCAGAATAGTCTTTGTAAAACCGAACTGGTATGCCATCCGGACCAGCAGACTTTTTCGTAATTAGCTCTCTCAGCTGCTTCTCTACACCGGAAATACCTATTGCTATGTCCCCCATTTAGGAATTAGTACGTTGATCAAATGATGGTACATTTGTGCGGTCCTCATGCGTGAAAGATTTCTTAAATGTTAAATTTAGAACTTCAGCTTTCCATTTGCTTTCTTCTATTACTGCCCCGGAATGATCAACGAGTGACTGGACAGTGGGCTTTGACCCGCTTATCGATTTTACATAGGACCAGAATTTTTTCGGGTTCTCGGAAAGATCTTTTGCTAAGGTATGGCTGTGATAATTATTGTATGCTTCGCGCATCGATCTTTTTATAGACACACGAATCTCTACTAACTTTTGCCTACCAACTCACAACCTGTGTTTAAATCGAAAAGTTATTTAATAAAATATCAGCAGTAATTCAGTTCCTTTAGACAAACATTTTCTCATTATACCAAAGGTACTGAATGTAATAAATAAGTAAATACAGTCTCACGCCCTGAAGTATTGATTGTGACAGTGGGCGCTTACATTTTGTAGAAAACATATCCAGAATAGATGTATCGTTCAACCAGCCGCGGGGTATTAGCCGTGCGCACTGGGGCGCCGTGCTCCGATGCGCGCGGCCGTTCGTCGTCGGGGGTTCCAGTCCCCCCTCGGACATAGGTGCTTGTGTTGTCCTTAGGTTAGTTCGTAAACTACGGACTAATGACCACGCAGTTGAGTCCGATAGATTTACAAACATTTAAACATTTGATTTAGTATGCCAAACAAGGAAAAAACATGAAGAACATTGTGCCAAACAGACCAGTTGACCGACTAAGTTGCCGATACTTTCTTTAACGAAATTAAATATATTTTTAATATGTACAAATTAGTCTTGTGTAGTTCGCGAACTAACTGGTTCGGAAGAGCGCTCCAACAGGCGAACTACGCGAACTAGTTCGCACATCCCTCGCCTCTTAGTTCGTCCGCTCTTTTTGCGAAGAACTGGCGGGGAACAGCGAGAGGACGAGGTCATTTCGAGCTGAGATGTAGGTCAGCTGTAGTTTCATAGTTCACTGCCACAAATTTTCTTTTCTATGGTATTCAGCAAGGTCTAAATAATATTTACTACGAGTAATCTGTATGCAAAGTAGTTGAATATCATTGTATCACCCATTCGTGTAAATAACTGCTTTATTTGCTTAAGTATTTGATGCCTAATTGCCCAAAAATATGGGTAATAGCACACCCTAGGGCAACACTGATCATTATATAAAAAAAGCTGTCATATAGCAAAAGCCAAAAAGAGCGGGCGAACTAAAAAGAGTGGACAAACTGCGAACTAAAAGGAGAGCTACCGGTCGCGAACTAAAATATGCGCGATCGGTCGCGAAGTAACACATGCGTTACCGGTCGCGAACTATTATGCCAAACGTATTCGCTTCTTACTTCGTTGAAATCTTTTCCGAAGTCCGACGGGCAATAGCGAGAGGGCGTGCAGCAGAATTAAAAATCACGTGTTTGCCTTCTGCTGATGAAAGCCATTTCGAGGTGAGCATCTCCCTGCTAGACTACATAGTTCAGTGCTACAAAATTTCTGTTTGAAGTATTCTGCACTCTGTAATATCTAATAAATTTCATAATGCCAATATATAGAGATAACTCTGAACTTAACCGCGAGAAATTATCCACAAACTGATTCTTTTGGTCTGCGTGATATCGTTAGCAGCTCACACAGCAAGCGCATGAAGCAGCTAGGTGGGGGAAACTCCTCCCTCCACCTGCATGCGCCGACCACGCCGCTCAGCCATCACTGGGAGCGGACGAACTAAAAGAACGAACTAAAGTGAGCGCTCCCGATCGCGAAGTATTATGCGCAAGTCTAGTAAAAATGTTTGTAAATCTATGGGACTTATCTACAGTGGTTATCAGTCCCTAGGCTTACAAACTATTTAACCTAAGTTAGAATAAGTTACGGTAAGGACAACACACATACCCATTCGTGAGGGTTGACTCGAACCTCCGACGGCCAGCCGCGGTGGCCGAGTAGTCTGCGGCACACCAGTCACGGTCTGCACCGCCACTACGGTCGGGGGTTCGAATCCCCCCTCGGGCTTGGATATTTGTGCCGTCCTTAGTTGCTTCATAAGTAGTTTCTAAGTTTAGGGACTGATGACCCCGTAGTTAAGTCCCATAAACTCTACAAACATTTGAACATTTGAACCTCCGACGGCGCGCAATCACGCACTCCGCAGCAAGGCACCTTAGAGCACTCGGCCACTGCACCACAGCCGAATCGTCATGACTTACCACATAATTACGAGGTTTACTAAAAACTAAAATCATGAAAATTACTGACTTTTAACTAATGTAAAGACTCACACGGAAGTGTAACAATCTCTGACGTTACGTACTCACTAACAACTAACCGGCAGCCCTCTACAGCGCACTGTGGAAGAATCACAGGCGTTCATCATCTCTACCGGATTTCCTTAGACCACTTTATCCATACCTTACTGGAATAATGAGGTTTTCCTCCAGAGTTTTTCTTTAATTAAAGGACGGACTGCGACTTTTGACCCACTCTGCAGAATACCGAAAAGCATGGCAAATATATCGTGGCAGGAACTGACAAGGCGCGTCCAGAGAGAAGTTCCGTTTGGTAATAAAATGAAATTGTACACAGATACAAAAGAAAATGTTATTGCACAAAATTCTACAACTCTTTAAACTACTTTTCCACATAACTGCCCCAATTTTGCATGCATTTGTCATAGCGTGGCACCAGGTTCTGTATACCTTCTTCATAGAAAACTGCCGCCTGTGTCTTCAACCAATTGGAAACAGTTTCTTTCAGCTCGTCGTCACTGGTGAAGAAAGAATTGAGATGTAAGAAGAGATGAAAGTCGCTTGGAGCGAGGTGAGGGCTGTACGGAGGATGGTGAAACACGTCCCAGCCAAATGCCTGTAGGAGGTTTTTCGTCACATTTGCAGTGTGTGGTCGTGCGTTGTCGTGAAGCAAAACAACACATTTCGACAGCAGTCCCCGGCGCTTATTCTGAATTGCACGGCGCAATTTCCGAAGTGTCTCGCAATAAGCATCTGCTTTGATTGTTTGACCACCGCGGTTAAAAGTCAATGAGTATGAAGCATTTCCAGTCCCAGAACACTGTGCACATCGTTTTCCGAGGTGTCATGATTTGCTTCGGCTTTACCTTTGGTGGGGATGAAGTGTGCCTCCATTTCATTGATTGCCGCTTACTCTCAGGGGTGTCGTAAGAAACCCACGTTTCATCTCCTGTGACTATCCGTCTCAGAAATTCTTCGCCGCTTTCAGCATAACGGGTTAAAAACTCAAGTTCACACCCATCCGTTGTGTTTTGTGTTGCTCAGTGAGAATCTTTGGTACCCAACGTGAGCAAAGTTCACGGAATTTCAGTAGTTTGGTAACAATTTCACGCATCAGTGATCGTGAAATTTGGGGGAAGTCCATATGGAAAGCACTAATTGTAAACCTACGGTTTTCCTAGATCTTGTCATCAATCGCGTGAACCAGTTCTTCTGTAACCAAAGGTGGACGCCCATTTCGTTCTTCATCGTGTACATCACTACGCCCGCTATTAAACTTTCGGACCCATCTTCTTACCATCAAATCACTCATCGCATTTGGTCCGTAAACATCGCAAATTTGCCGATAAATTTCACTTGGTTTCACTTTCCTCGCATTCAGAAACCGAATCACCGACCTGATTTCACAGGCGGTGGGATTTTCAATCAACGTGACATTTCAAACAAGCACAACAAAGCGTACGTAACTGATAGCGATCTCCAAATGGCGCACGTTCTTCTCCTTGATACATATCGTGTACAGCGCATGTGCGGAACTGCAATCGCAGCGCTGCAGAGAAGATAAATTGAAACGGAACTTACTTTCTGGATGCACCTCGTAGTTTCTTAGCTGATTAGCAAATTTCATGGGATTACATCTTTGGCAACGGTGTATATAGGGTCTGTAGCCCGACCAAGTGTAGTCGCGCCGCCAGCGGCGCCTGCACGAGTACAGCGCTGGAAATATTGAGAGCCCCAGCGCTCGGCCTGCAGTGGCTGGCCAGCACGTGGCCCCGTGTTTTCCCGCCTCCAATATTCCGCCGCGCGCCGGGGCGTTTCTGCGCCAGCAGTCTTATTCGGAATCGCTGCCCGTGTTCTTGCTGCCGCTAGCAATCCAGGCTTCTGACTCTATTCCCCACTGCAGTTTCGATAACCAGTTCCAGTCTGTTCCGCCACGTACGTACTTTAAATTTCACAAGCAGAACTGGCCTGCTTCGAAGCGATGTGACGCAGGTTACGCTGGCAGCTTATAATTGTGTGTGTTTAGAGTCAGTATAAAATGAATCGCATGCCAAACAAGGCTATCGTGTTAATAATAAAGCAGTCAGTCTCAAGAAATGGCTTTTAGTTTGTTTTTAATGTTCATTACGTGTTTACAGACGCTGGTTTATACAAGGAGTACCGGAAACTACCGTTTTGGGTAAAAGTACAGTAAACATACTTTTTTATTTGTTGTCGTTGGTAAGAGCATATCTTAAACCACCTTTTCACATAGTGTTTATCGTTATTGAGGTACTTGTCGTAGCGGTCGATCACTTATCTAGTCCTACCTCATACAGTGATGCCTACAGTGGTGAGAAGCGTTGCTGCTTGTTGAATTTCTTGTATGTTTGTATTTTTTATGGGACTTAACTACGGGGTCATCAGTCCCTAAACTTACAAACTACTTATCAACTAGTTTATCCAAAGGACGGCACAAATATCCATGCCCGAGTGGGGGATTCGAACGCCCGACCGTAGTGGCCGTGCAGACCGTGACTGGAGCGCCTCAGTCCCCTCGGCCACCGCGGCCGGCTGTTGAATTTCTCCCAAGAGGTGACACCACTAATGTAGCCACCAGTGGCGGAGCGTCCTGCGTGTTCATTGGTTCAGTGAACCGACGGAAAAAAACTTTTAGTGAAAGAAAAGTAAATGATAAAAAATGTTTTTAAACTATCATTCTTCGTTTTGTTGTTCTATCAGATCATTTAATAAGCACATTCAAATTTTTAGCAAACGTTTTACGTAGCGGAGACAGCGCTGTACGAGTCGTAGCGTGGCCACAATGGCAGTGGCCGCAGAGTTGCCAATGCGCATGCGCGACTGAGGTACAAATTCTCTTTTGAATCCCCTGGCGTCAGCATATGGGCGCTCGCGCGGCAGGGATGGGCGACGGGAAACGCCGTTTTTAATATTTTCGTTGGTGCTGGTGGAAACACCAGCTCCTGGCTACTGAAGCTTTAGCCGTTACGCACACTTAATGGTCCCGAAGCAAGACAATGCAGCTATTGCGCACCTCGCCTTGCGCATGCGCAAATTTTCCATGAAGGTAACATCGCCCCGTCATATTTATTTTTGGCGCCTTGAAGATTAATCAAAAACAGGTCGTATTTGCTACAATCTATATCTATAAATGTGAATGTCTGTTCGGTGTACGTTTATCACGTCTGAACCACAAGACATAAAGAGCCAAAGATTTGTACAGTTACTAATGTCTACCCGGGGAAGGCGATCGGATAGCTATTTATCTATATATATTAATGTGAATGTCTGTTCGGTGTACGCTTATCTCGTCCGAACGACAAGACGCAGAGATCTAAATATTTGTGCAGTTACTAATTTATACCTGAGGAAGGTTTTAGGCACGGTCTTATAGCAATCTGATAGATATTTAGTAATTTGAAGAATATAACGCGAAATGCGGAACAATAATTACTCTTTGAAAATTATTTACTCTTTGAAAATGGTTTTGTTGGTTGCATTGTTGCTAGAGGGTTCATAATGATAAAAGGGTGGAGTATATTGGAATGGAAAGTTATCGGTGTATAGAAAATTCTAAATGTGCGTGGGCTAATATTTCGCTCTGCAGCGAAAACTACAGAACCCAAACGAATGGCCTGTGTGTAATTGTTGTCCAAATTCACCCGCTGTACACCATAGCAGTTCCATGCCGATAGCTATAAGCGGGTGGAATATATGGTGGTTGAAAGTCGTCAAATTATAAATAAATTTGTACTGAACGCCAGCAATGACGTTTGCTACTCTATAGCAAGGAGGTTACATACAGCAAAACGTGATGCCACAGACCATATCTTTGGTCTATGAGTGCTACAATGTTTTCAGCTCTTTCTCTGTAAAGCTAAGCATACGAATAAGGATATATAAGAATAAATAAATAACGCAGTAAAAAATTAATTTCTTTTAATACATCTCTTTAAAAATATCGATTTGACGTTTCGCGCATTATCTATCATAATCAACCAACACGCGAGCGGAGCCGCGCGTTTAAGCTAGTATCTTATAAATTACTCATAAAGTGTAAAAGCCTTCAGAAAATGCCATCATGAATATTAATAAAGTCACAACTCTCCCAAGCAAGAATAGCCGTATGGTTAGCGGCATCGCGCTGCACCGTCGAAGGTAGTGGATTCGAGACAGATACAGGAACAATAATGACTTTTGTATTGTTACTTGCCTCATATCTTGGACGTTTGAACAAATGAGTCGTCAATTTTAGGGTAAAATACATTTATACTCTTCGTTGTAACAAAATATTTAACAGCTTGGAAAGTGGTGGGGGAGAGCAGCGTTTGCGCATGCGTAAGGTTAGGAGGGGGTTCTCCTTACAGTGTCACGTGGCCTGAAGGTAGCTTGTCTATTCATCGTAACAGATTCATGTTGTTACATTCACTTAACTGTGTAATCAGTTACTTACTGTGTTTTAGTGTTAATGTGCATATTCGTATGTTATTGGTGTTTGTTATCAAAGAAAAATGAACAACGTTCAGTATCTTCTAGAAACAAATTACTCAGCTTTAAGTTTGGAAGAGAAGTGTGAAATAAAGAAGCTTCGCAGGGCGACGCCTCAGCTCGAGTTGAAGCAAGCGTAAATAAGCCGAGGTAAGGCATTCTGCAGATCTTTCAACGAAAATACGTAAAGGGAATGGGGGCCAAACTGGGGCTCTCTGCGGCCTGTCTCATTGGACGTCGAGCTGGGGGGAGGGGGGCGCCACTATCAAGGTCCTCTACTCCGAAGTGAACCCTCAAGCACCAACTGCCACTGGAAGCCACATACTTGTCAGACTTTAAAAAATCTACGTGTGATACAGAAAAAAAGGACAGGGAAGCTCAGAAGAGGTTCTGCTTCACGATAATGCTCGACCACACTCTGTAGGTGATGCACAAACTCTTACGCCAGGCGCGCACTGGCGATTTTACGACGCGCGATTTATTTGTCCCTAGCTGAAAACCCGGTGTTGCCCGGATATTTATTTATTTATTCGAGCCTTCAGTTAGTACTTTTCCTACCCACTCTCTGTCCATCTCCTTTTTTCTAAAAACATATTAAATTTATCAAAGAATATATAAGAAATAAGAAATCACACGTAAAAATGCACTCGTTACGAAGAATCCAAACACGAAATTCAACAATAATGATTGTAATAATATCACAGATCGGTCACATGATGTAATGCGCGAAAAGTCAAATCGAATTTTTTAAAGAGACGTATTAAAAGAAATTTCTTTTTTACTGCTTTATTTATTTATTCTTATATTTCCTTATTCGTATGCTTATCCTTACAGAGAAAGAGCTGAAGACATTGTAGCACGCATAGACCAAAGATATGGTCTGTGGCATCACGTTTCGCTGTATGTAACCTCCATGCTATAGAGTCGCAAATGTCATCGCTGGCCTTCAGTCAGATTTTTTTTTATAATTTGACGACTTTCAACTACCATATCTTCCACCCCCTTATAGCTATCGACATGGAACTGCTATGGCGTACAACGGAAGACTTCGGACAACAATTACACACAGACCATTCGTTTGCGTTCTGTAGTTTTCGCAGCAGAGCGAAATATTAACACAAACAAACACGTAGAATTTTATATACACCGATAACTTTCCATTCCAATATACTGCACCCTTTTATCATTATCAACCCTCAAGCAACAATGCAAGCAATAAAACCATTTTTAAAGAGTAAATATAATTTTCAAAGAGTAATTATTGTTCCGCATTTCGCGTTATATTCTTCAAATTACTAAATATCTATCAGGTCGCTATAAAACCGTCCCTGAAACCTTCCTCAGATATAAATTAGTAACTGTGCAAATATTTAAGTCTCTGCGTCGTGTCGTTCGGACGTGATAAGCGTACACCGAACAGACATTCACATTAATATATACAGATAAATAGCTATCCGAGCGCCATAAAACCGTGCCTAAAGCCTTCCCCGGGTAGACATTAGTAACTGTACAAATTTTTAGCACTTTATGTCTTGTGGTTCAGATGTGATAAACGTATACCGAACAGTCAGTCTCATTTATAGATATAGATAAGAATGAAACACGGTGGCTTGAACAGGATCGCGCACGTGCGACACAAAAGTAGCGGCGACCTATCTCACGCGCGACGCGATTGTCCCAGTTGTGGAAGGAATCACAGGCGAAAGCATGGGCCCGCGCGCACTAGCGACGCATTTTCTCAGTCACTCTAGCTCTGTGTTGCATACAAACAAGTTTGGTCAACTCCGTCTAGATACGAGGCCTCACAGCAAGTCCGTGTCACGTCATACCGATAGGCTGGCATCGCTAGCTGATTGGCTGGCCGCTGGGGCCCAGCCCACTGCCTCGTATCTAATGTCCAAATGTTTGTATAGATTATGGGACTTAACTACGGGGTCATCATTCCCTAGACTTACAAACTACTTATGAACTACCTTATACTAAGGACGGCACAAATATCCATGCCCGAGGGGGGATTCGAACCCCCGACCGTAGTGGCCGTACAGACCGTGACTGGAGCGCCTCAGTCCCCTCGGCCACCGCGGCCGGCTGCCTCGTAGTGCCATCCACTGAGCTTGCGCTGGCGACCTATCGGTATGACGTGAGACGGACTTTTTGTGAGGCCCCGTATGTTGGTTTGTTGCACCATCGACATGTCTGATAACGGGAGTTGCGCTACGGATAGCATTGTGTTGTCGATTGAGAAAGATTAATCGCAGAAGTAGAAAAGCGACCAGCTCTCTACAACGGGAAATCAAAAGGATACAGTGCTTGGGAATAATCATCCAATTATTTTTAGTTGTTTCTTGCCTTATGAAGCGGCTGTAGACATTTCCACAACTGCTTGCATGGATCTTTCGCAATTTCTCTCATTGTAGTGGCTCCCAGTAAATGTTTGCATGTAATGAGCGAAAGCTATTTTCAGCTGCAAGGTATATGGAAGAAATAATATTCAGTAACAGCATAAATATTTAGTCATAGAAATTTTAGGGCAAATACTTATAATAAAGTACATAACGTGATAATTTAGTATATGACAGGTAAAGAAATTCAAGGGAAGTGGAAGAATCTGAAGGACTGCTTCGCGAGAGAACTGGCACCAAAGAAAAAATTTTCGTCTGGCGAGAACGCAAAAAAAAGGAGGAAATATCTATACTTCGATGCAGTGTTATTTCTGCTTCTTCAAATGGGAGATAGACTACCCACCAGCAACATCGAAATTCTGCCCAGTAGCACAGGTAAGAAGGAAGTAATGTTCTCCCCACAGTATGTCTTCACAAAACGACAACGATGCTGCACAGAGCACAAAAATAAGACATCACACGAAAAGAGAACGTAACGACATACGAGGATTCTCTATTAAATATATTAAGACAGACAAAAAGAAGAAATCAAAAAGGATAAAAAAATTTGCAGTAATGCTTGTACCCATGCTGGCGAAGTAAAACGAAGATCAAAAACAGTACGCGAAAATATAAATCCCATCCAAAAAAGGACAAAAACTGCAAGTGTCGCGACGAATTCCTTCCACCATGAAAAGTCGTGAGATCTCATGGGAAACCAAGTCGGTTATTTTAGTTAGTGTTCATGGAACCACTTATTCAACGCCTTGTCATAATTTTTATACAATTAATTATCTACCAACATCTGTAGTGACTATATCAAAATTATACATCTCTATTTCTATAATAAATATAATGACTTGGCATACGCACCATTATGTATTGAAATAAGAATAAATTTAATGATCTCACAAATTGTACATCGTCATAATGACATAACAACAATTTATATTCCATTATATAGCCAAACGTAATCACTTAAGAATGAAGGACACTCACATGTGCATAAAGTTTTTTAAATATTAGTGTATGTTGTCATGGGAAACCAAGTTGGTTATTTTCGTTAATGTTTATAGAACCACTTATTTGTTATTTACCACTTATTTGTTATGTACCAACATATTGCGACTATTTTAGTATAATGCATCTTTAGTTCTATGAGACATATAATAACTTCGCAATCGCACCGTAATATAATGACATCAGACTACATATAATCATCAGGCAATTACATGAATATAAAAATAATTTATATTCCACTATGCAATCAAACATAATTACGTAAGAATGAAATACCTCACATTTGCATAAAGTATTTTAAATATTAGTTAAATTGCCAAGTCATTATATTTATTATAGAAATAAAGATGTATAATTTTGATATAGTCACTACAGATGTTGGTAGATAACTAATTAGATAAAAAATTATGACAAGGTGTTGAATAGGTGGTTCCATTAACACTAACTAAAATAACCGACTTGGTTTCCCATGAGATCTCACGACTTTTTATGGTGAAAGGAATTTGTCTCGAGACTTGCATTTTTGTATATTTTATGTTTCTGATGGGATATCATTTATTTTTGTAGGTAGCCCTTTTTCCTTGTATGGCCTACATCAGCCACGGATTTTCTTAAACCCCATTCCCTGTCTCTCTGGTTTGGATTGGTTTCGTTTGGTTTGATATAACAGTATTTGGGAAGTCCCGAAAGTCGATTACATTGTTATTGTTCAATCGTTCCATCACGTATAGTACTGCCACCTGTGGTGGATCACTATAAAAATGTCAACAAGTTAGTGTTGTATTTCGCATCAGTTTGTGAACTTCATAATACACGGAAATTGCGGATAAGGTAATGTATTAGCCTACTGCACAAATATCAACAAGTATGTCTCGTACACGCCAAAATTTTACTTACGGCAGTCGTGGCGTAGTGTGCTGAAGTTGGCAGCGTCTGACGAATGAGACACTTAGAATGAGGGGCATAGTCTTTCGTGTTGACCATGAAGTAGGCCTAAATAATTAATTCTGTTCTTGCTCTGTAGCCGGCAGGTTATTGTATGTACCCCTGAACATTTCACTGCCAACATTTGCACACTACGTCACCACCTTAAGTAAAATTTAGCCTGTACGTCAAAACTCTAAATGTGGCAAAATTTTATCAGTTTAAACCTATTTCTTACGACTGTTATATTCGCACACAATTAACGATACTTTGATTAAAATGACAGGGAGACAATTAACAAAATCCTAGCAATATTAACGAACATTTCAGAAACTAATATTTTAAAACATGAAATAAAAATTCTATTCCTCAAGCCTTGAAAAAGTGGGGTTCTAATTCAACAAAATGCTAATCTAGCGACATCAAGTAAATTACAATTTTATAAAAAATATATGGAAGATGGCAGACGGTCGTCTTTCAACAGTCATTTGAACGTTTGATTTTTTCATGAAAGGAGACAGTCTCTTTGAGCAGCTTATTCGACATATTTCTGTCAGAATCCTCCTGTAGGAGCATTTTCAGGTTCTGTCCTTCTCTTTCGCTTTACAGCAGATAGTGATGTTTCTGCAACATAAATTCTGTAGGTTCTTAAAATTTTAATCGTTTATTGCATATACTTGCACAATATAACGTACTTCAAAATCTATAACACAAGGATAATATGAAAACATCCCTTATACAAGTTCACTTTACATTATTTCACACAATAATGCACAATATTTTTAGTTTACACCTACAGTATGCGAAAAGGTGTTTATTTACGACTACAAAGACTTTCGTATGAAAAAGAAATTACGAATGCTATTATTTCTATCCTGGTTTATTTGGTTCTTTTTAATAAAACTTCTACTGTCCCGATTGTTTTTTCTTACAATGACCCTTACACGAAACAGAGTTGATCCACATTTGAAAACGCTAAATGTACCAATATTCATGGCTAACTCACACTTTGCCAAAACTTTGATTATGGCATTTTTCGTTTATTTATATATTTTTAAAATAAACAGGAGCTTGAGGTTCCCAAGACAGTTCCGACTTCGCCCAAGTGACCCACACTTGGAAGGATTTTCTATGTTTAGATAACTTGAACTTCTAGGTGACACATCAAGATGAAATACCAGACCTGGAATAGGGGTGGGAAATACGGGGAGCTGTAAACCCATGCATCCATGAGGACTTAGGGACTCCATTCAGATATTGAAGTGCATTTGGAAATTTACATTAGGTATAATATCGTTTAATGGATAGCTTTTTTGATATCATAGAACTAAGTGTATTCCTTTAACTTTCTTACTTTTTTTTTCGCTAGGCCACACAATTTTCTAACCCCGTGTCTCTACATTGGTGAAGCAGGTCCTGCGAAACTTACAGCAGATTTTAAATGAGACCTTCAATTGTGAAAAACACGTCCAGTTTCGTTCAATAGTTATTGCCTGATGCGAGTACAAACGTACGAACGGACACACAGATAAAATTCTAAAAATAATTTGTTTGACTCCCATTGCTATTGTAAGTACCCACCATAATTACAGACATCGGACACTTACACTTCGTGTATATAAAAAAAGACCGCTAATTATTATTTTGTTTAGATTATCCATTTCGACTGGACATCATAGGATCTTAAAAAAATGAAGTTTCCAAACGGGTGATTTGCAGCAATCAATCATTATTAACAAAAATTTAAAAAAAAATTAAAAAAAGGATTGTGCAGATCTTGAGTTTGGTAAGTGACTTGCCATTCTCTATGCATACAAATTTTATACCAGTATTTTTAACCCTCATAAACGCTATATCGTATACTTATCACACTGTTATTTACACGCAACACTGTAAAACTAAACTGTGATAAGTCTACTATATAGGGATTATGAAGGTTAGCATTACATACTGGTATAATAAAATGTATGCATTGAGAATGGCAAGTCACTTGCAAAAATCTGGATCTGCTCAATAATTAAGTTAAAAAAAAGCTGATAGCTGTAAAGCACGTATTTGGAAATCATATACAATGTGGTAGTGTGGTCGCAAGAAACCTTCTTTATGTTCAAATGTTTGTAAATCTATCGGACCAAACTGCGTGGTCATTAGTCCGTAGCTTACAAACTACTTAAACCTAGGTAAACTAACCTAAGGACAAACACACACACCCATGCGCCAGGGAGGACTCGAACCTGCACGGCGAGTAACCGCCCGCTCCGTAGCGAGACGCTTTAGACCGCTCTGCTACTCCACCGCGGCCCTTTTCTATGGAAAGCAATCTGGGAGATGAGGTGTTTTCTCTGTGATGTTGCGTATGTTAAAGACATTTCTTATTATGGCAGTACTAGTTGACCTGTTCGAATAATTCGCATTCTACCCTGATCATTCACAGATAGCCAAGATAGTAATGAAGAAAAGAAGACGTAAGTGCATATGTATAAGCTGTAATAAACTCTGAATAGTAATAACAAACATTACTATCGTTATAAGAAAATTTCGAAATACAATATGGTGAATTGTGAAACATATAAAAAAAATCAGATATTGATTTTTTCATGTTTATTTTATTTTTTGAAAGCTTGTTTATTTTACAAAATTCTGTTAATTTTGCAATACACAACGCTTGCTTGATCTAAGTGAACAATTACAACATCTGTTGTACATCAATGTGTGAAACATAAATCTCGTGATAAACTACCCTTGCATAAAGAATCTAAACAACTACAAGAGCGGTCGTGCCTTTTAGTTAAATTATTTTTCGTCGTTACATCGAGGTAAAGAGCCGAAATCGTGTGTTAAACTATACTTTGGATCGAACCGTATAACCTAAATCGTGTGATAAAATATGCTTGCATCAAAGGAGGTCTTTGGCTTGCATAAAGAATCTAAATAACTGTAAGAGCTGTCGTTCATGTTAGTTAAACAGATTGTCAAAAAATAGATGGTACCTTCTACATTGCCTTCATGTCGGCTGAGCAAATTAAGTTGATACTCGGCGCGGTGGCTCATGTCAGCAACGATAAATACACATCCCATTCCGCCAGATATAAACTTAGATTGTGCGAACACTACAAATTTTTCAAAATAGGGTTTTTTGTGTGAAAACAATAACTTTCAACTGTCCGTGTATTCTTCGTCATTAGTGGAGAACGAAACCTTGAAAATGATACCTCGATCATTAATTTTGACTAATTAATACGGGAGATATGGCGTACTCACAAAAAACACCGATGAGAAATAATATATATGATAACCAGGCGAAATCGGTTACCTTGATTAAAAATAATTTGCTGTCATGGCTGTTGTTTCATTATATAATTTTGTACATCAGATCCCCCCCCCTTTCCCAAAATAAAAATCACTTACTTCTAGTTAAAATTTTTATATAGATGCTGCGGACATCAAAATTCCAGGATGAAAACGGCCGTATTTACACGTCTTCTCGCAATGAAGACAGGCGCTCTAGCACACTTATGCCCGGTTTCTGGAAACCTATAGTTACCGTACCGTTAGCTACCGTCACGTTATAATTTAACATGCCAGATAACTTCCTTGGGTTTCCCGTAGCTGATTTCAACGACCGTTAGTTAACTATCAGGTAACTACGCCTTCTGTCAAAGCAAATAGTGCCTCTCAACAGACACGAGATGGCACTACTAACAAAAATCGCAATTACTCGAATTTTATCGATTATTAACTGAAATCGAAGACGCGTCTTAGATTGTGTAGCTGTTACGAGTTTTCTGTTTCTGTTTTCAAAGGAATGGGCATCAAGTGTGGAAAAAATTTGACTATATTTGAGAAAAATCTTTTGACCGACTTGAATTTAGAGAGGAAAGTAGTTATAGTAAATGAAAAGGCAGATGGTTTGACTATTTTTGAAAAAAAAAAACGCGCCTTGGAAGTTGTCACAAAACTGTACAATTCGTTAAACAGACAAGAGAGAAGACGGCAAGGCAACTCAGAGAGCTGTATTCTTTTTTAAGAAGAAAAACAGGATAAACAACAACGAAGGCAGGGTTAACAATAAAGTCATACATATTATTTCTGTTGTCAACATATATTTTTATGAATTTAAGTTTTCTTTTCCCATTGTTCTGTGAATGTGACATTGCTTTTCACAACACAGACTGGTCAATTTAACCCGGAATGTTGAATTCCGCGTTTTTCTCCGTTTGAGCCCGGCAATGGCATTGGTTAGTATTTTATTATTATTATTATTATTCTGAAACGCATATGAAATTCACACTCATTACACAGATCAAATGGTTGTCATCTAACACGAAAAAAGCGTCGTGGTGTTTAACAGTGCCGAGTAGAGGTAAGTTTTCTTCTTCTGAACAACAGTCCAAAGCATCAGAAGAAAAAGAAGACGACGTCGGTGACGACGATGATGAAAGGATTTCCATTCTGCAGCTTCAAAAATTTTAAAATTGTATGAATATTATACGGGACCCTGTCATAAAAACAAAAACAAATTACTACTGTTAAATAACTTCTGGACTTGCGTTTGGAAGCCCACTAGCGCTACGTAGCGGATATAGTTAAAACTAAAGTTAACGTGTAGGTAACCCCAGGGGAACGCGCATTTATCTTTAACGGACAGGTAACTACGGCTGTGACGGTAACTGTTGTTTCGGAAACCCATTTTGTACTTAACAGTCAGGTAACCCACAGATAACTATAACGGGGCAGGTAACTAATGTTTCGGAAACCGGCCATTAGGTGGTAACACTGACTCACTTCTGAATCCAGTAAAATGTCTGGAACTTGCTGGAACTACAGGTGAAATACAGCAATCACCATCCTGCAGTTAGGTAACCCGAAGAGACTGTACGACGTGCTTATTACTCTCAAAGAATAAGTAGGATAAGGTGCACTCTTCGTACTATGGCGCCGCAACCTTGGCACGTGTCTATGGTTCCCATTCCTCGCCAACCCCCATTCTCTTCCTCCCCCCCCCCCCTCCCTCAACCCTTTATAGAAAGGCGAGCGCTAGGAAGCCCGGGGCACGGCCGTGTGTAATTCTGAATGTTTGATGCGGCCGCTGCTAGTCGAACAGAGAAGTTACCTCAGTGAATAATGCATGCACTCCCTGCGATCAATTTCATGCCGGCCGTATCAGAAGTCGCACTCTCTTGCTACGGAACTTTACTCCGCTACCGGAGGAGATTGTTCCTGCCGCTTACTATCGCTGTTTGTCCGCCTACAAAAGCCACTCCAAAGTAACGAACAACGCAACTGATTTCATTTTGTGGTTGCACAGTGGCTACCCTTGGGGGAGAATTGTAATGACACGGAACTCTAAGTCACAATTTTTCTCTTAAGGGGAGTCATACAGCCCAAAATGACAATTTTGAAGTCCTCATTGACCAGCCATATCGGTTGCAGCCATATTTGTTAAAAGCAACACTGTTATTACGCTCTAGATTCAATCTAATAGCAAATTAGGACGCAACGAATAACCGAAATGTTATTGTAAATGAAACCTATATGCTTGCTTAAGGGGAAATGACATGTCGATGTTTAACGCCCAGGAAATGTGCTGCCCAACAGTTATGAAATTCTTGTAGTAATTATTTGAAATAGATATTTTCTTCCCAGCATAATAATGAAGATAGGAGGCTGGGATCTCATAATTAATATTTAATTATATTCAACAAAAGTGAATTTATTGAACATAATACGTATGTTAAGCTCAGCAACAGGGGGGACAGTAAACGTTATGCGTAAATGATATATTGAAGTTTTAATCCAAGATACTGCTATTAATAATTAATAGCTTTTATTGGCACATTGTTGTTGGCACAATAAGCTATTTAGTTTATTAAACGCCATCCTCAGGTGTTGTGAGATTTCCGTCAATTTCGTTTAATATCGTTGTAAATAGATGTGTCAAATGTCGTACACTGTTGTTCTGTTTTATATTTACGTCTACTTATGTCTGGATCTTCATTTGACACGACTGCCAAGGCCGTTATTACGGCCAGAGGTGGTTGTTCTGGGTACTGATTTCTCAGTGTCTATGCACCCAAATAGCGTGAAAATGTAATCACATGTCAGTTCTAGTCTTCTTCTCTATATATAAAAGCCAATGTCCCGACTGACTGACTGTGTGACTGATTGATTGACTGACTGACTCATAATCGCCCAGCCCAAACCACTGAAGATAGAAACTTCAAATTTGTAGAGTGTGTTGATCTTACTCTTTAGGCGTCATTTAAGAAGCGGATTTTGATATTCTGCCCATAAGGGGGTGAAGTAGGGTATGAAATGTTTATTGAAAATACGCTGCTAATAAGCCAACTTTGAACCCAGAATTACAAAAAATGATATTTGCATACTTGGTTTGAATTTAAGACACATTTTGGGGTATTTTTAGAAATTCAATTATTAAGGGGTGCCACAGGGAGTTACAAGTAGTAAAATCGAATGTTCAAATGTTTGTAAATCTTACGAGACTTAACTACGGGCACATCAGTCCCTAAGGTTTACAAACTAATTAAACTAACTTAGACTAACCTATGCTAAGGACAACACAAACACTCATGTCCGTGGGGTGAATCGAGTCCCCGACGGCGAACAGCAGCGCATACCACAGCATGGCGCCTCAATACGCACGGCACTCTGCCGCGGCTACAAGTAGTATCACAACATTTCATTATGATAGTACTTAAGCTATATATATGAAAACTTACATTAAGAGGGAGAAACAACTGGTGCAGACCAGCCAGCCTACGCATTAGAAGCAGCGGGCGTTAAGTTATTATATTATGTTTGTCCAATGAATACCCGTTTATCATCTGCATTTACGTTGGTGTAGTTGTTTTAATGGCCAGTAATTTAGCATTGCGTTGAGGATGGGATGAGGTGAATTTCGAATGTATGCTTCAATTTCCGTAAGGAAAGTAACTTTTTTTTCCTTTGTTGACTACATGTAGAATTAGGTCTGTAATGTATTTAGTTGGGTGTTAAAGGCAAAAGGGAAGAAATTTTTGTTAAAGAGGTAGTAGAAGAGTGTCTTATTCTTCCTTAGGACCCATGACCTCTTCAGTGTTAGTATAAATTACGTTTACCTGCTTTCGGTTGTAACAACATCGTCCCCAGTGGAATGCTTAGTCTATAAAGAAGATGCACACCAACCTCTAGTCTTTTAAGTTGTGTACTCACTTCAGATGTCATCACATGCATCGTTATTCTTGAGGTTGAGTGTATTAAGATCAGTCGGCCTATTTTGTGAGAGAGTGATTTACAAATATCGACTCTCGTCATCAGGATGCCATTCTAATTTTTTATTAACGCAGAAGTAGAGGACCTGCACAAATCACAAATTATATATTCACAGTGTTCGGCCACAGCAGATTTGTTTGGCTGTTGCTGTGGCCGAACACTGTCTTGACACAGGTCACCCTATGGAATACAACAAAACAGAAATTCTAGCATGCACTTACAACTACTGGGACTGTGCTATCAATGAAGCGATAGAAATAAAACTAGGTGACAACCTTATGAATAGGGATGGAGGCTACAGCTTAAATTCCGCTTGGGATCCTGCTCTCTCACTTGTCAAAAAATACAGGGACAAAACTAATCCGACCTCATCCGTCTAGAACTGATGTTTATTATCGATATTCTGACCGGTTTCATATTTGGTCGTATCGGCGCTGTGTGCTTGCTTGCTCGGTGTGTGTTCTCTTTCAAAATGTTCAAAAATGTAATTCCGAAGCACAAAACACCTGTCATCTGCATTTTGCTGACCCTTCCATTGAAATTAGAATTCTGTTAAAACGAATTTCCACCAGACCACTCACGTTACTGTTACATTGTCATATATAATGCAATAATCAGTGAAGTTTTCAGAGTATACACTTTCTTATTTGCTCTTTTCCGTTAATAAAATCGTCTAACATATAGTTACCCTGTAAAACACTTTCTCTCGCTTTTCTAATGTTACGAAATAAAATACCTCTGAGCAATATTTACTGTTCCTTCAATTAGAGATTTTAATTTACGTTTTCGTATGTTTAAGCATCAATAACTTTGTTTACTTCCGAGTTCTTCTAGTTCTTTGTAAATATTCAGTGATTATATCATATAGTTGTAATATTACAACCACTGGAAATTACACTAATCAAAAACTTAGATCAGGTAAGGTATCATACACAATATAGACAGGGTAACGTATTTCATTCAGATATTTATTACAGTTGTAATTTGTGTGTGATACACTGCGATGTTTTGCTGCCTCAACTCTTTACTTGAGATTTATGTGGCGCCATGGAACTACCATAATAGTGAAAAAGTCATCGTCGTTGCACCATGGAACTACCATCCTCAACGCAATGCTAAATTACTGGCCATTAAAACAGTTACACCAACGTAAATGCAGATGATAAACGGGTATTCATTGGACAAATATAATATAATAACTTAACGCCCGCTGCTTCTCTAAGTAAGCGCCACATAGAACTACCATAATAGTGAAAAAGTCATCGTCGTTGCCCTCTAATATGGTGTGTGGCCACCTCGGGCGGCAAGTACAGTGGCACACGTGCGTGGCGTCGGCAGTATGACGTTATCAATCAGCTCTTACGGGCTATTTGGCCATTCTTCCATGTGGGCAATATCCAGCCTGGGAGGTGCTGGTCTGGCTTGGAAAGCGCCTGCCAAGTGCGTCTCTGACATGGGTAGTCAGGTTTAAGTCCGGTGAACAAGCTGCTCACACCATTCGTTTCATTCTCTCAGCTTTAAGCATTTTTCCACCAGTGCAGCTCTCTGGGGAAAAGCGTTATCATTCACCAGAAGGGATCCATCTCTTATGGGCCAGCGTGAGGCACAAAAAACGTCGAAAGGTCTTGTCTTTATACCACTGAGCAGTCAAAGCGTCATTATGAACGACAATAGAAGAAAGCAAACGGAAAGCTGAAGTTCTAAATTTAACCTTTAAGAAATCTTTCACGCAGGAGGACCGCACAAATGTACCATCATTTGATCAACGTACAAATTCCGAAATGGGGGACATAGCAATAGGTATTTCCGGAGTAGAGAAGCAGCTGAGAGAGCTAAATACGAAAAAGTCTGCTGGTCCGGATGGAATACCAGTTCAGTTTTACAAAGAGTATTCTGCGGCGTTGGCCCCCTACTTAGCTTGCATTTATCACGAATCTGTAATTCAGCGTAAAGTTCCTAGTGATCGGAAAAAAGCGCAGGTGACTCCCGTGTATAAGAAAGGAAAGAGAACTGACCCATACAATTACAGGCCAATATCGTTGACATCAGTTTCATGTACAATTTTGGAGCATATTCTCAGTTTGAATATAGTAAATTTCCTTGAAACGGAAAAGCTTCTTTCCATGAATCAGCACGGGTTTAGGAAACATCGTTCATGTGAAACTCAACTTGCCCTTTTCTCACATGACATCTTGCGAGCCATGGACGAAGGGCAATAGGCGGATTGTGTTTTTCTCGACTTCAAAAAGGCGTTCGACGCGGTGCCACACTGCAGACTGCTAACGAAGATACGAGCTTATGGAATAGGTTCACAGATTTGTGACTGGCTGGAAGACTTCCTAAGTAATAGAACGCAGTACGTTGTTCTCGACGGCGAGTGTTCATCAGAGACGAGTGTATTGTCAGTCGTGCCCCAGGGGAGTGTGATAGGACCGCTATTATTTTCTATCTTTATAAGTGATCTGATGGACAGAATAAGTTGTAATATGCGGCTGTTTGCTGATGATACTGTGGTGTATGGGAGGGTGTCTTCTGTAACTGACTGTAATAGCATACAGGATGAATTAGACAAAATTTCTAGTTGGTGCGAAGATTGGCAGCTAGCTCTCAATGTGGAAAAATGCAAGGTGATGCTCATGAGTAGAAAAAACAATCCCATAATGTTCGAATACAGCATTAGTAGTGAGCTTCTTGATGCTGTCGCGTCGATCAAATATCTAGGCGTAACATTGCAGAGCGATATGAAATGGAACGAGCATGTAAGGACAGTTGTGAGTAAGGCGGACAGCCGACTTCGGTTTATTGGGAGAATTTTGGGAAGATGTACTTCACCTGCAAAGGAGACCGCGTATAAAACGCTTGTACGACCACGTCTTGAGTATTGCTCAAGTATTTTGGACCCGCAGCAGAGCAGTTTAAAGGAAGACATAGAGGCAGTTCAGGGGCGAGCAGCTTGGTTTGTTACTGGTAGGTTCGAACAATGCGCGAGTGTCACGGAAATGCTCCGGAAACTCAATTGGGGATCGCTGGAAGAAAGACGACGTTCTTTTCGTGAATTTCTGTTGAGTAAATTTAGAGGGCCGAAATTTCAAGCTGAGTGTAGTACGATCTTGCTGCCGCCTACTTACATTTCGCGTAAAGATCACAAAGACAAGATAAGAGAAATTATGGCTCGTACGGAGGCATATAGGCATTCTTTTTTTCCTCGTTCAATTTGGGAGTGGAATAGGAAAGGAAATGTCTAGTAGTGGTACAGTGTACCCTCCGCCACTACCTTACGGTGAATTACAGAGTATGCATGTAGATGTAGATGTAGAAATTAGTCCATACGTCCTCCAACACTGACTGTTGCTCTCACAATTCGTCCACCACCATGTATGGTGTTGTTTCCTGCACATAATCAGAATAATCAGGATTGCTCCACGTTCTCTCGACGATTATCTAGCTGACCACAATAAGTTGACTCATCTGTGACCAGAATTCGTCGCTATTCGTTACGACTCCCATCCTGATGTTCCTCCGTCTAGTTTCTACACGCTCAACGGTGCCGTGGTTTTAATAGAACACCCACCATAGGCCTCCGTGCGTAGAGGCCACATTCCCGAGTGTGATTTCGGTTTGTGTTGATATTGTGCGTCCTGTGATTGCCATGAGTTCCCTTGCAGCTAAGTTGCATTCAGCCTCTAGTCTCGACGGACTGTTAACCGGATATAACGGTAATCTCTTTCTGATGTTACCCGTGGACGAACTCGGCTTTGCCCTTTTTTTGTTCCTGATGTCTGAAATCGGGTCCATGTCCTGGAAATTACACTTTGAGATACTCGAATAGCTGCACCCACCTCCCTCCGTGTCTGTCCCGCTTCAAACCTTCCTACGAGGGTGGTTTGATAAGTCTGCTAAATGTGTATTAAAGAGCGGGACATTTCCGGAACCTGCACTTTCGACCGGCAGCTGTTATTAGTTGATTGCTGACAGCCAACTGAAGTGGAAACTGCGTAGTTAGTTTCTTAGGGTGGAGAAAGACGAATTTCGTGCAGCCATTAAACAATTTCGTTTGAAGGGTTGGACAGCTACACAGATCAAACCCGAGTTGGATGAGGTCCATGTGGGTTCTGCACCAACTTTGAAGGCCATTTACTTTTGAATCGAAGAATTTAAAGGTGGTCGGAGAAGCACGGAAGGTGGAGCACGCACCGGTCGGCCAGTTGAAATCCAGAAACCATCGATAAGTTGCATGATATGGAAGATCGAAGATTAAAAGTTCGCGAGTTCGTTAACTTTGTTGGCATCTCAACTGAACGAGTGCATTGCATCCTCCTTGAAAAACTGGCCATGAAGAAGGTCTGTCCGCGATGGGTGCCGCGGCTGCTAACTTTGGACCAAAAACGGAATCGAAAGAACATTTCTTCTCATAACCTCACACTGTTCAGGAGCAACCCACAGGACGTTTTGCGCAGATTCATAGCTGTCGATGAAACGTGGATCCACCATTACACTCCACAGACGAAACAACAGTCCAAACAATGAACGAAGAGCGGGAGAGTGCACCACAGAAGACGAAAATTGTTTTGTCAGCTGGAAAGGTGATGGCCACTTTCTTTGGTAGTCCCAGGGTATAATCCTAATAAATTATTTGGAAAAAGGCAGATCCATACGTGGGTCCTATCATGACGCTCTGCTAGATCGTTTGAAACAGGAAGTAATTGAAAAACGGCCAAGATTGGCACGGAAGGAGGTGCTTTTTCATCAGGACAATGGTCCAGCCCTCACTGCAGCTATCACAGTGGAAAAAGTGCACAACTTGAGATTCTAATTGTTTTCTCACCCAACCAATACACCAGACGTGGCTCCGAGTGACCTCCTTATTCTCAAACTCGAAAATTTGGCTTGGTGGGAAGAAATTTTCAAAGAATGAGGAAATGTGTCAGACTATTTTGTAGAGTTTGACAATGCCTGCTTTGCTGATGGGTTAAAACAATTGGAAAATCGCTGGACCAAGTGTACAGCCTTGCAAGGTGACTGTCGCGATGGAGTAGCCGAGCAGTCTAAGGCGACTCGCTGCGGAGCACGCGGTTGCTCGCCGTCGGACGTTCGAGTCCTCCCTAGAGCATGGGTGTATGTGTTATCTTTAGGTTAGTTTACCTCAGTTTAAGTAGTTCGTAAACTATGAACTGATGACCACGCAGTTTGGTCCGATAGATTTACAAACATTTGAACATTTTGATTTTGCAAGGAGACTATGTCAAGAAATAAATTGTTTTCATCTTTAAAACAATTTTTTTTTTCTATTTTTACCAGACTTATCAAACCGCCCTTGTATGGCTTTAGGTAAGCCACGTTGCTGTCGCATTGCTCTATCTGCTCACTACACAGTCTGAACCCAACTGCTTGTGTAATTCCTTTAGTAGAGTAAACATAAATGTACCCGAACCCCCTCTGAATCACCTTGCTGTTGTTACTACTAAGTTGCCGCAACGTTGTTGTGTCTACTCCGTAGAACCGACTGAAAAATGTCGAATAATTTTAGTACATTCTGTCGATGACAATACTTCATAAAGTAGTTCTCAATTGATCCCCTAATTCATATATGTTCATATGTTTGTTAAGCTTATGGGACTTAACTACGGGGTCATCAGTCCCTAAACTTACAAACTACTTATGAACTACTTACAACTAAAGACGGCACAAATATCCATGCCCGAGGGGGGATTCGAACCCCCGACCGTAGTGGCCGTGCGGACCGTGACTGGAGCGCCTCAATCCCCTCAGCCACCGCGGCCGGCATCCCCTAATTGTTTTGAAGAAACTTATTTATGTGTTCCAACATCTGAAAATGCCAATTATGACTGAAATTGTTTCTTCTGAGACATCTCTGTATCGCACTACATATTTTCTTCCGCTAAAAGATTCTCCATAAACAATATTCACTTTATTTCAGTATTGCCCCTTTTAAATGTCCTATTAGTTCCAAACGCTTTTAGAAGCTCTTTGCCGATCATTTACAACCAACATCATTGTTACTCTGTATGTCAATCCTGATTCACTGAAATTATGACAGTGTGCTTGCAGGCTACTGAACCCTGGAGGCTAACTTGAGCCCAAAAGAGAAAAATGTTGTTTGGTTCTCAAATGTTCAAATCTTTGTTAAGCTTAAGGGACTGCGGGGTCATCAGTCCCTAAACTTACAAACCACTTATGAACTAACTTACCTAAAGACGATACAAACATCTATTCCAGAGGGGGAATTCGTAGCGGCCGTGCAGACTGTGACTGGCGCGCCGCAGACCGCTCGGCCACTGCGGCCGGCAATTCAGCTACAATTATTCCATCATTGTCAACGGCAGTGCCCGCTGAGGGGGTTTCGGAATTAGTTCACCTGCTGATTTCCTTAACGGAATTGTTTATACAATTTACGCATCGAAGCATAGCGCCTCAGTGCGCTTGGCCATTCCGCCGCCGCTGTTTGGTTTTCTGCGCATTCTCAGCATCAGTATAACGATATACTTCTCTGCTTCGCTGGTAGGCGGCAGCACTAAGCAATGGTTATGCTACCTACACACGTGTTTGTTGTTTGTTTCACTCTGCAAACTTTCTTTTGTGTAGATACTAGGAATAGCCTAAAACTGGTAAGTGCATATATTTCCCATTTAGTTTATCATCAAAGCTAATTGAGGACTGTTCATGTCCTGAATAATTCATTAATTGTAGAATATATGGCTACGTACAACTGGTACACTTTACCTGCAAATACGGATTACTTGAGCCCATGGGGCACTGATCGTTGGAAGCAATCAGATACAAGTAAAAGAACCGGTGCGCTTCCAAAGGAACAGTTCTCAATGCAGTTGTGAACTGTTTTAGAATAAATTTGTCCAAACATGAAAAGCAGCCTAAAGGCAGGTTTCAAGAAAGCTGGATTAGTGCCTCTAGATGAAAATCAGATCATACGCCATTTGCCAAATCAAGACAAATCCAAGGCAAATGTAGAATAATTGTCTATGATTTGGGACACATTTCTTCAACGACTTCAAGAGAAAAGTGGCGAGTTTGTTATACCTCAGTCTACTAAGTATATAAAACTCCAAGTGCCACCTCGACAGAGTCCGCCTCTAATGACCACGCTGTCGACTGGCCGTTAAACACCAATCTTCATTCATTCTGGACAAAGTCGGTCTGTTTTTCGCTCTACGAGTAATACCAGATCAGGATCTGACAGCGATATCACCATCCACAATATTGATGAGGAACACAAAGATCACTTGTGTATGGTGTATGACATTTGCAAACTAAAGCCTGATCAACACCATCACCGGCGCCTGTAACGAAAGATGACCTAGAAATGGGCAAGTTTATGCTGGTAAAATGTAACGAGAAGGAATACCCGGGCATCATCCTCGCTATAGAAGCAGAAGGTGACGCGGTCGACTACACCAAAAGCCAGGATGTGGCCCGAAAATAAGGGCGTCTTGTTGTATAAATTTGAAGATGTGGTAATGACAATAGAGCCCCAAAAATTAATAAAAAGAGGTTTGTTTTCTTTAACTGGACTCTAAACACTGTTATAACTGTACCTTCTATTGTTTGCACAATATCTACAAAGTTTTCTTCAAAATTAATATTTGTCCTTAAAATAAACGTTTGGAAGTTCACTGTATGTTCAGAAATTATGTTATATAAATAACCATCATCAATCTCTCTGGATCCAAATTGCCTTCAATGGGAATTACAGTCTGAGTTCAAGTAACCCAACCGTAAGGTTAACTTGAGTCCAAATAAACTCATATATATTATTTCTCATGGGTGTTTTTTTTTTTTTTTTTTTTTTTTTTTTTTTTTTTTTTTTTTTTTTGCGGGTACGCCATATTTTCCGTATTACTTATACAAGATTAATGTTTGAGGTATCATTTTCAAGGTTTCGTTCTCCGCTAGTGACGAAAAATACACAGATAGTTTAAAGTTATGTTTTCACAAAAAATATTTGGAAACATTTGTACTATTGGTACAATCTAAGTTGATACCCGGTGAACGATCGTAAATGGGGCATGTATTTACGGTTGCTTCCATCAGCCATCACACCGAGTTTCAATTTAGTGGAGAACAAAACCTTGAAAATGGTACCATAATCATTAATTTTCAGTAAGTGTAGCATCACTGCTAAATTCATTGACTCCAGTAAAAGTGATCTAATACCATACACTAACCTCACAACTTCTGATCCAGACATGAGTTTCTAAATGAGAAGAAGACATTTCCCAATAAAATTAGCCTTCGCTATGTTCATAAGTAGAGCACAAGGTCAGACGCTTCAAAGGGTAGGATTATATTTACCAGAACGTTTTTTTTTCGTGACGTTTTCACGAGTTAGCTCATGCAGTGATATTTATGTTTGTGCTAAAGACACATACAGCCAAAAAGTAAACGATGATCTCATTATAACAACAAATTATTTTCAAAGAAGTTCTGTAAAATAAACAAGTTTTCAAAAAATAAAATAAACATGAAAAAGTCAGTATCTGATTATTTAATTATGTTTTGCAATTAATGCTTTTGTATTTAATTACATATATTTTCTTACAAAGAGACTAATATTTGTTACTTCTATTTAAAGTTTATCATCTTTTATACATATGTACTTGCAGCTGGCTTTTCCGTGACTGATCAGTATCGAATGCGAATTATTCGCAGGCGTCATCTAGTTGTTGTCGTGGTTTTCAGTCCGGAGACTGGTTTGATGCAGCGCTCCACAATACCCTATCCTGAGCAAACCTCTTCAACTCCACATAAGAACGGCAACCAACATATGTCTGAATCTGCTTACTGTATCCATCTCTTCGTCTTCCTCTGCAGTTTTTACCCCACACACTTCCTTCCAACGCCTAAATTCACAATTCCTTGATGTCTAAGAATGTGTCCTACCGATATATCCCTTCTTTTAGTTAAGATATGCCAGAAATTCCTTTTCTCACCAATTATGTTCAGTACCTCCTCATTAGTTACGCGATCCACCCAGCTAATCTTCAGCATTCTTCTGTAGCACCACATTTCAAAAGCCTCTATCCTCTTCCTGTCCGCACTGTTTATCGTCCATGTTTCACTCCCATACATGGCAACACTCCAAACAAATGCCTTCAGAAAGGACTTTAAAAAATGTTTAAATGTTTGTATAGCTTATGGGACTTAACTACGGGGTCATCTGTCCCTAAACTTACAAACTATTTATGAAGTAGCTAACACTAAGGACGGCACAAATATCCATGCCCGAGGGAAGATTATAACCCACGACCGTAGTGGCCGTGCAGACCGTGACTGGCGCGCCGAAGTCCCTTCGGCCACCGCGGTCGGCTTAGAAAGGACTTCCTTAGACTTAAATCAATATTTGATGTTAACAAATTTCTCTTTTTCGAGAACGCTTTTCTGCCCATTGCTATTTTGTATTTTATATTGTCTGTACTGCGACCATCATTTGTTATTTTAGTACCTCCTTTATTGTTTCGTTACCTAATCTAATTCCTTCAGTATCATTTTCTTAGACTGAACTTCATTACTAGGGTAATGGAGTGCAGTCTAAGAAAATCAGACGATGCTGAAGGAGCCGGACGCGGTGGTCGAGCGGTATGCGGTGCGCCTGTCACGTTCTCCATGCCTCCTCGGGCATGGTTATTTGTGCTGTCCTTAGTATTCGCTAGTTCATAAGTAGTTTGTAAGTTTAGGGACTGATGACCCCGTAGTTAAGTCCCATAAGCTCTACAAATACTTGATGCTGAAGGAATTGTATTAGGTAACGAAACAGAAAAAGGTCATCTAAGGTTCGTTCCAGCAGCTGCCAGACTGCTTGACGCAACGCTCAAATTGTGTTCCAGCAGCGCCTTCTCCCGCTTCTGGCTACTTGAAGTGTGGCTGTTTGGTGTTCCAGCAGTTGCCGCAAGCAGCCAGACGCTACCCGGAAAAATATTTCTGGCGCGGTCAGCTGCCAATTTGCGCGTGCGCAGAAAGGCCTGAGTTAAAGTGGGGGTAGCCACCACGTGATACGTGTGTGTTTGTAGCTGTTTTTTCGATAATTTCGAAGTCACTGCAATCCTGTTTGAGATCAGATATTTCTTGTTTGCACTTCTTCGTTATTAGGAAGGAAAGTATTTTAATTATTCCTTTCAACTCACCTTCGCCTGCAGCCAGAAACAGTGCAAAAAGCGTTCCAGCAGTCCAAGTATCAAACAAGGAGTTTTACGTCATAGTAGCCGCGCATGCGCTGTAACAACTGTTTCTTAGCGCTTGAAAGTAGCCGTCTGGCAGCTGCTGGAACGAACCTCTAGTAGAATAATAAAAATATTTACTACGTCACAAACAATGCGTACTGCACGTTAAAGTAACCATAATAAACTATAATGATATAAGGCAAGTATGTCTGTGAAAGAAAATCTGTTGTGCTCATTTTTGTACGTAATGTTAGAAGTTCCGAAATCTGGGTTCGAGTAGCCCGCATTTACGTTCCTTCTTCCCTCGGCAATTTCCCCGCCTATGAAACTCCGCTACAAAAACACAAGCGACTGAGCAGGACGGCACGTGGCGAGCTGCAGGCTTTCACAATGCTCTGCAGACCGAAACAGCGTTTCCAGTAACGAAGTCAGCTTATGAGAAGCCCGGCCGCACGTGAGGTAATTACGGCCGTCCGGCACGTAGCGCCGCCAATATACCGGCGCAGCGCGCAGCCGGAGCGCGAGCCTGCCGTTATACGGGACACCGCCCCACGTCTGGGGGGGGGGGGGGGGGGGAGGGCACAGTACCTGCACGCCGGCCGTGTGCTGGTCGCTAACTGCCCTAAGCTCTACGTGTTGACGCAAAGTACGCACCAGCTGGCAATTATATAAAACATTTTGTCAGCGTGACATTTTTCGGGACTACATTAGCACGTTTTGAAGTACGGGGTGATCAAAAAGTCAGTATAATTTTGAAAACTTAATAAATCACGAAATAATGTAGATAGATGGGTAAAAATTTGACACACTTGCTTGGAATAATATGGGGTTTTATTAGAACCAAACATCTACCGTTATCGGGTCATTCTTTTTCTTCGAGGAACTGCGTGATTCTGATTTTTGTAACTGCAACCGTGACGGGTGAGAGGTACGCCGATATGTTACAGAATCGCATCATCCCCAGCCTGGCTGATAAACACCTGCAGGAACTACGATTTTTATGCAGGATGGCGCTCCACCCTATATTTCCAGACAAGTGAAAGATCTCTTTCGCACGTCGTTTGGTCATGGTCGTGTACTCAGCCGCCACTTTCGTCATACTTGGCCTCCCAGGTCCCCAGACCTCAGTCCGTGCGATTATTGGCTTTGGGGTTACCTGAAGTCGCAGGTGTATCGTGATAGACCGACATCTCTCGGAATGCTGAAAGACAACATCCGACGCCAATGCCTCACCATAAATCCGGACATGCTTTACAGTGCTGTTCACAACATTATTCCTCGACTACAGCTATTGTTGAGGAATGATGGTGAACATATTGAGCATTTCCTGCAACACCAACTTTACTTCGTCTTAATTTGTTATGCTAATTATTGCTTTTCTGATCAGATAAAGCGCCCTCTGTCGGACATTTTTTAAATCTTTTTTTAAACTTTTTTTCTTTTTTATTCTAATAAAACACCATGTCATTCCAAGCATGTGTGTCAATTTTTATACACAGACTGCGCAGTTGTAAAAAAGAACGACAGCAGCGGTTTTTTTGTACTTCATCGGCACTGTAAGCTTGTGCTATAACTTGTGCTTTTGCGTCACTGCAGCTGTGGATTCCATTATTGATATTTTGTCATCTATGGTTAAGTGCATTCAGTTCTTTGTTAAATACACTATTGGCCATTAAAATTGTTACACCAGAAAAAAAGGCAGATGATGAACTGATATTCATTGGACATGTTGCTGCAAACGTCGTCGAACTGTTCGTGCAGATGGTTGTTGTCTTGCAGACGTCCCCAACTGTTGACTCAGGGATCGAGAGGTGGTTGCACGATCCGTTACAGCCGTGCGGGTAAGATGCCTGTCAACTCTACTGTTAGTGATACGAGGCCGTTGGGATCCAGCACGGCGTTCCGTATTGCCCTCCTGAACCCACCATTCCATATACTGCTAACAGTCATTGGATCGCGACCAACGCGAGGAGCAATGTCGCGATACGATAAGCCACAATCGTGATTGGCTACAAAGTCAGAAACTTGATGGTACGCATTTCTCATCCTTACACGAGGTATCACAACAACGTTTCACCAGGCAACGCCGGTCAACTACTGTTTGTGTATGAGAAATGGATTGGAAACTTTCCTCATGTCATCACGTTGTAGGTGTCGCCACCGCCGCCAATCTTGTGTGAATGCTCTAAAAAGCTAATCATATGCATATCACACCATCTTCTTCCTCTCCGTTAAATTTCGCGTCTGTAGCACCTCATCTTCGTGGTGTAGCAATTTTAATGGCCAGAAGTATATTTATATAAAAAAAAGACTTTCTACATCTACATATATAGTCAGCAAGTTACGTGACGGAGGGTACGCTGTACCACAAGTAGCCATTTCCTTTCCTATTCCGCTTCCAAATTGGACGAGGAAA
The DNA here is from genome assembly GCA_026315105.1 of Locusta migratoria. Taxonomy (NCBI): domain Eukaryota; kingdom Metazoa; phylum Arthropoda; class Insecta; order Orthoptera; family Acrididae; genus Locusta; species Locusta migratoria. Next base: position 215,627,434 of record CM048747.1, read on the forward strand.
AAAAGAATCTTTATGCGAACAGTGGAATATTGGTACGAGGCCAGACTGATGACGTCAAGAGGGCATCATATTACAGAAGTGTGTGGACGCCACACTGCTGAGTCATCAAACAAATCAATTGACAGGGGTATGAAGCCAAACTATGTAACCCATATTACACAAGTTCTGAGGGGAGGGAAAGCAATCAGTACATGAGTCATAAAAAATTAAATGATGGTGGTATGAAGTCAAACTGATTACATAACCCATGTTACAAAAGTGTGGAGCGGAGGGCAAGCAATAAGAGCATGTGTCATTAAAAAAATCAATTGTTAGCGGAACTGCATCAAACTGAGTACATAACTTATATTACACACCAGACTGTTGAGTCATCAAAAATCAATTGATGGATGTTTAGATTCAAACTGATAAATTAATTGCTCAATAAAATGTTAATATTCCCCAGCTCGCGTTAATTATTGTAAATGTTTATACAAAAACGATAATATTTCGCAGCCCGCGCAAATTATTGTTTATAACAAATTGCTAAAAAAATTTCCAAGCCCACGTAATGTTTATAACAGTTCTCCTAACAGTGCTGTAAGTTTTGAGACTATGTGGTACGTGCAATGTGTGAAATCCAATGGCCCACTTCCGTGAAAATTTTTTACCGTCGCACCTCGCGCCGACGGCCTCCACCACTCCTCGCTCCACACCCGTGTTGGCAATTTGACACCGCTGGCAGCCACGATGCGCCGTCTCGCTGGCGAACGCACCTGTGTACAAAGTTCATTGCGGACACATAACAAAGTCAACAATATCATACATAACTCAAAAAACCCTGGATGTGATCCAATGCAAGTTTTGTACCAAATTTGTTAACCACACTTCACTGGTGTTCTTATTATTTCATTCCCTTTCTATTGATATATTGATCTCTACTCACAGACACACACACACACACACACACACACACACACACACACACACACACACACACACACAAAGATGGATAGACAAAAAAACGATTTCTTAGGTAACACGTAATTTATTTTCTTTAAACCACTTTAATAAGACTTTTACATTGTTATATGCACACACAACACTTTTGTTCTTGAATCAATGGATATCATGGCAGCTAAAGGATCCCAGATCCAGCGTAATAGCCTACTTGAAGATTCGACGCAACCAACCAATCATCTCTTCACCTTTCACGTAGATAACAGTCAAATATCCGAAAAGTCACCTATGTATTTATAGGATATACCGAGAGCATCCCAGTGAGGTCCATGGTAGTTACGTGTCAACACAAAGCACTCTGTCTTGATTTAGCACACATCACAGCTTTGAATGGGTCTGGTGATGCAATGTGCACCAAGAATGTTTCTGATATATGGCCATCTTCTGTGAATGCTATGAAAAGAGACTCGTTAATTGTGAACCGCCTGTGATCGTGACCATAGAAGGCTTGAGCATTCACTATGATGTTGACACATCGAGACCACGTCGTGGAATAAAGCAGGTATGGTATTCCACTTCTGTCTGTTTAGCTGCCGGCCCGTTTAGCAGCAGATGCAACCTTCTGTAAGTGAAACCGGCTTCTGATTACAAGCGACATATAGTATTTTGATTTTTGTCTGGGCGTTTTCGTTTTCGTTTCAGTTTGTAAATTTATACTCTGCTTTCATGCATATGTTAATGTTCCAAGCATGTCAGTGGTAGCCCAGTTGCCAGCAGAATATTTTATGTACTGTGTTCACCAGATACATGTGCCTTTGAAAGTTTTCATACAGACCAATTGGAGAGCGATGATTGCTTCTTCCTCAGAGCCGCACTTTTGACATTGGCGTTTAGTGCTCAGTATATTTGAAAATTTGTGATCAAGACACCTGTCATCTCATCAAGACGCTGCTGAAGCTTCCTTTCGCCGCTGCTTTTAAGTGTTCCCACAGAGTGATGTACTGCTAAGCATTATACACACGTCTATGAATGAATGAGTGTGCTTTCAGCTACCCGTTGTGTATTTACAAATTTCCTCCCACAATACCTCCATATGTATAAAGGGCAGAAACAATTTTAATATGGACAGTAGTTATATGATTTAATTCACTTTTGTACAAGGTGTGTGCTTAATTTGGTCTCCCCGCATTTATTTGCTTGTTATTTTACTGAACAGATTATGATTTTAAAGTATCAGACCTCTGCTTTATGATTTCATGCTCCCCATCCCATGTTTAATTATCTATTCATTTATTTTTTAACGTTGATTTTGTATTTGTTAAAACGTTGGCTGCTCCCTGAAGGAGTTAGCAGATAGATAAATTTCCGTTGCGCATGTACTGTGGCCACTCATAAAGTAATTTAGAGCAGCAGTGAGCGTTTTAACTTTCATTTGCGGATCTCACCTGGCCGAGATCTCGTTTATTTTAAGAAAAGCCTACTTTCACAATTAAGAAAAGAGGCAATAGTCTGACGCAAGATATTTCGCTGCAACAAGCTCTAAATTATTTAAAAATCTAAAAATAGTAGCTCATAAAACAAATTTCTTTAAATCATTTACATGGCAGTGAACAGATTGCAGAGTTTAAAACAATAACTCTGATAAAGCTGATAAGGTTAAATATGACTGAGGTCATCCCCCTTATCACACGACGGACAATTTTGAGAGCTGGCAATAGAACATTACAACTGGACAGTTACTAAAGCAAGTGCGTCCGATGATTTAAGAAGTCTTAGAAATAAAGATCAAGAAACGTGAAAAAATTGCTGGATGACTGCCTAGGTTAGAACCTTCTTTGTTGATCATTAATATGTCACAATAAAACAATGAACAGGTGGGAGATACACCTGAAATCTGCTGGTAACTAAATCAGAGGACAAGGTCGTAAAATCGAGTTTATGCCGAAGGGCCAATTGTCACTCGGTGGAAACGCAGCGCTTACAGTGAAAATACTGACAGCCACCGAGGAACTAGTCGTAACATAGGGAGTAAGATAGAGATACCACTTTATCGGTCACACTTAAGTTACCCGACGCCACATCCTCTCATAAAAATACACTTCACACGGTACGGAGTAATAACAATAACGGTAAATTACGACCTCGCCCTGTGTACCAGGAAACAGGACATGTAATGAAAGGGTCCTAGAAACTCTTTCGTCTGCGGTTAGGGCGGGCAACGAACCTACAGGCGGGTACTGACCCAATAAAAGTAGACAAAGTACTAACAAAGAAACAGGAGATACACGAAGTTCAGCAACAAACATGGAACGAAACACACTGCCAAATGACAACCACTCACCGAGCAGTTCGGTCGAGGAAAGGAAAAATGTACTACCTACCCCACGGCCAGGGCAGTCAAACTAACACGCGAGCGGCTACAAAGCAGAAAAAATGCCGGTTACACGTAGGACAAGATATAAAAGTTTCGCAAAGAACTTTGTATGACGGGCAACCACAGCTAAAATATTTATACATATTTAAGAAACTTTCACACAGTTAAGAATTAGGTGTTAAAATTGTAAGAGTCTGAATGAAAGTCCTTGGTCCACTTCAGCTATTATTTTTATTGGAGTCGTGAAGACGCTACAGTTGCATCTTCAGGCGCTTTTTACTGTACAAAATGATAATTGTTTTAATAAATGAATGTTTAGAATGAAAATTACATATTATAAACAAAAAATCCGAACTAGTATGTATGAGAAAGTTACATGCAAAAAAATATTATGTAGAAGCCAGTAGACTATTGTTTGCAATATTTTTTTTATGTTACTTACAAAGCAACATAATAAAATTATATTTATTGCAATCAATAGCCTACTGGCTTCTATATAAAAACATTTTTGCGTGTAACTTTCTCATACTTACTAGTTCGGATTTTTTGTTTTTAATATGTAATTTTCATTCTAAATATTCATTTATTAAAACAATTATCATTTTGTACAGTAAAAACCGCCTGAAGATGCAACTGTAGGTTGCGAAACCGGTTGTTTGGGTCTTCACGACTCCAATAAAAATAACAGCTCAAGTGGACCAAGGACTTTCATTCAGACTCTTACAATTTTAACACCTAATTTTTAACTGTGTGAAAGTTTCTTAAATATGTATAAAAGTTTCAGTTAGGAAACACCAAATATTAAAGCAAATCCAGATGCACATAAACCGTAACAGAAAATAAAACCCCGGCCGCGGTGGCCGAGGGGACTGCGGCGCGCCAGTCACGGTCTGCACGGCCACTACGGTCGGAGGTTCGATTCCCCCCTCGGGCATGGATATTTGTGCCGTCCTTAGTGTTAGCTAGTTCATAAGTAGTTTGTTAGTTTAGGGACTGATGACCCCGTAGTTAAGTCTCATAAGCTATACAAACATTTGAACATTTTTGAGAAAATCAAATGTTTAATGTTCACATCTACATCTACATCTACATGGGATACTCTGCAAATCACATTTAAGTACCTGGCAGAGGGTTCATCGAACCACAATTATACTATTTATCTCCCATTCCATTCTAGAATAGCGCGCGGGAAGAAAGAACACCTGAATCTCTCTGTTCGAGCTCTGATTTCTCTTATTTTATTCTGATGATCATTTCTACCTATGTAAGTGGGAGTCAACAATATATTTTCGCATTCGGAGGAGAATGTTGGCGATTGGAGTTTCGCAAGTAACCCACGCCTCAGCGATAAGCGCCGTTGTTGTAATGATTCCCATCCCAGATCCTGTATCATTTCCGTAACGCTGCCTCACCTGTATCGTGACAATACGAAACGAGTTGCCCTTCTTTGGACACTTTCGATGTCCTCCGTCAAACCCACCTGATAAGGATCCCACACTGGGCTGCAATACTCCAAAAATGGACGGACAAGCGCAGTGTATGCAGTTTCTTTAGTAGTTCTGATGCATCTTTTAAGGATTCTGCCAATAAAACGCAGTCTCTGGTTCGCCTTTCCCACGATATTATCTACGTGTTCTTTCCAGTTTAAGTCTGAAGTAATAGTGATTCCTAGGTATATTGTGGAGTTTACGGCCTTCACATTTGATTGATTTATGTTGTAAACAAAGTTTAACGGATTTCTTTTCGTACTCATGTGGACGACTTCACACTTCTCATTATTTAGAGTCAATTGCCAATTTTTACACCATACTGATATCTTATTCAGATCGTTCTGCAGTTGGTTTTGATCTTCAGATGATTTTACTAGACGGTAAATGACGGCGTCATCTGCAAACAACCTAAGAGAGCTACTTAGATTTTCCCCTAAATCGTTTATGTAAGTAAGGAATAGCAGAGGACCAATAACACTACCTTGTGGAACGCCCGATATCACCTCTGTTTTAGTCGATGCCTTACCATCGATTACTACGAACTGTGTCCTCTCTGACAAGAAATCCTCTATCCAATTGCAAATTTGGGGCGATATACCATAACCACGCAATTTGATTAAAAGCCGTTTGTGAGGTACGGTGTCAAAAGCTTTCTGGAAATCAAGAAATACGGAATCGATTTGCGAACCTTTGTCGATAGCACCCATCACTTCGTGTGAATATAGAGCTAGTTGTGTTTCGCATGAACGATATTTTCTAAATCCGTGTTGACCTTGGGTCAATAGATCGTTCTGTTCGAGATAATTCATAATATTTGAATACAGGATATGTTCCGAAACCCTGCTGCAAATTGACATAAATGAAATAGGCCTGTAGTTTAGTGGGTTACTACTACTGCCTTTCTTGAATATAGGTGTGACCTGTGCAACTTTCCAATCTTTTGGTACATATCCTTCTATGAGAGAGCGGTTGTATATGACTGTTAAGTAAGGAGCTATCGCTTCAGCATAATCAGATAGAAATCTAATGGGTATACAATACGGACCAGAAGACTTGTTCTTATTAAGTGATTTTAGTTGCTGCACTACTCCGATGATATCTACTTCTATGTTACTCATTACGGCATCTGTTCGTAATTCGAAATCTGGAATATTGGTTTCGTCTTCTTTAGTGAATGAGTTTCTAAAAGCTAAGTTTAGTAACTCTGCTTTAGTAGCGCTGTCATCGGCATGATCGCCATTACTATCACGTAGTGAAGGTATTGTTTGTGACTTTCCCAGAGTATATTTAACATATGACCAAAATCTCTTTGGGTTTTCAGTCAAATTACGAGAAAGAGTTTCGTTGTGATAAATGTTGTAGGCATCTCGCATGGAAATCCCCGCTAAATTTCGAGCTTCTGAGTACAATCGCAAATCCTGGGGATTTCGTTTTCGTTTAAATTTAGTATGCCTTTTCCTTTGCTTTTGCAACAGTGTCCTAACCTGTTTTGTGTACCAAGGGGGATCGCCTCCTTCTTTTATTAATTAATAGGTATAAAACTTTCAATTGCTGTCGATACCACTTCTTTGAATTTGAGCCACATCTGGTCTACCCCTACGTTTAGTGTTAGAAACGAGTGGAAGCTGTCTTTCAAGAAGCAATGTGTTTTGTTTCTATCTGATTTCCTGAACAAATATACTTTGCGTTTATTTTTGGTAACTTTGGGACTTTCGATATTCAATTTCGCTACTACAGCTCTGTGTTCACTAATACCTGTATCCGTTTTGATGCTCATTATGAGCTCAGGATTATTTGTTGCTAAGAGATCAAGTGTCTTTTCACATCCATTTACAATTCTAGTTGACTCATGAACTAATTGTTCGAAGTAATTCTCAGAGAATGCGTTGAGTACAATTTCGGACGATGTTTTATGCCTACCTCCTGATTTGAAAATATAATTTGGCCAACAGATCGAGGGTAAATTAAAATCACCACCTACTATTATCGTGTGAGTCGGGTACGTTTTTGTAATTAGACTCAGGTTTTCTTTGAACCTTTCTGCTATTGTATCGTCAGAGTCGGGAGGCCGGTAAAAGGAACCGATTATTAACTTCTTACGATTTTCGGGTACAACCTCTACCCATAATAGCTCGCACGAACTATCAACTTCAACTTCGCTACATGAAATACTACTTTTGACGGCACAAACACGCCCCCACCTATTTTGTTTAATCTATCCTTTCTGAATACCGTTAGATCTTTTTAAAATACTTCTTCTGAACTTATTTCCGGCTTGAGCCAACTTTCGCTGCCTATAATGATGTGTGTTTCGGTGCTTTCTATTAACGCTTGCAGTTCTGGAACTTTCCCGACACAGCTACGACAATTTACAACTGTTATACCGATAGTTTCCTGATCTACATTTCTCCTGTGATCCACCTGAACCCTTTGAGATTGCCCATTGTCTATTTCCCCGAAGCTCTTTATCCTAAAAAACCGCCCAGTCCACGCCACACAGCCCCCGCTACCCGTGTAGCTGCTTCCTGCATGTAGTGGACTCCTGACCTATTCAGCGGAACCCGGAAACCCACCACCCGGTGGCGCAAGTCAAGGAATCTGCAGCCTACATCGTCGCAGAACCGTCTGAGCCTCTGATTCAGACCCTCCACTCGACTCTGTATCAGAGGTCCACAGTCGGTCCTGTCAACTATGCTGCAGATGGTGAGCTCTGCTTTCATCTTGCAAGCAAGACTGACAGTCTTTACCACTTCAGTTAGCCGCTCGAAACCTGAGAGGATCTCTTCAGATCCGAAACGACACACATCATTGGTACCGACGTGAGCCACCACCTGCAGTTGGCTGCACCCCGTACCCTTCATGGCATCCGGAAGGACCCGTTCCACTTCTGGAATGACTCCACCCGGTATGCACACGGAGTGCACGTTGGCCTTCTTCCCCTCCTTGGCAGCCATCTCTCTAAGGGGCTCCATCAACCGCCTAATGTTTGTTAAGCTTATGGGACTTAACTGCGGGGTTATCAGTCCCTAAACTTACAAACTACTTATCAACTAGCTTATCCTAAGGACGGCACAAATATCCATGCCCGAGGGGGCATTCGAACCTCCGACCGTAGTGGCCGTGCAAACCGTGACTGAAGCGCCTTAGTCCCCTCGGCCACCGCGGCCGGCTGAGAAAATCAAATCCACAATGACGGCCGAGGCGAACGTATCTATCACACGAAACGTTGCACAAGAAGCAGGCGGTAGAGTGGCCGAGTGCTCTTGCTGGGTCCGTGGTTGCTAACCGTCGGAGGTTCCAGTTCTCCCTCGGGCATGGGTGTGTTTTTTGTCCTTATGTTAGTTTAAGTAAAGCCTGAGGACTGAGAAACAGAGTAGTTAATACCTGTAGATTTACAAACATTTGACAACTTTTTGGTCCGGCTGCATAACTAGAAGATAGATCTGCACCGAGAAATATCCCGTCGCTGCAAGATCCATCGACGTCGAGACGGAGTAGCCGGCACAACCAACACCGCCTATTCTAGGTGGTGTCCGCACAACACGCCCCAGCGGTCCGACGCGGCCTGCACGATGACGTCCTCTCTCTCGGGTCAACAGCCAGCTCACTCTTTCCGTCTAGACCCAACACCACCTAGAAGACAAGGCCTTACAAGTGGCCGTGCCTACGACACAATGAGACGCGGAGGCAGCCATCTGAAAGGTTGGCCTTAGCGGCCGGCCAGTCAGATGGCGGCCGCCGCATCACGGTGTGTCGTAGGCACGGCCAGTTGTCAGGCCTTGTCTTCTAGGCGGTGTTGCTAGACCAAGGCACAATAGCCTTAAATTTCATAGAGTCGCTAACACGTGAGCTACAGCGCTTTTTTCGGCAACCTGCTTAAACGCAGTCGCCATATTTTTGGTGGTCAGTAGACTAGTAGTCTGTCTATCGTATGTTGTTGTTCAGCTGGAAGTGTTATATTTAGTTTTTATTGTATTTAGGGTGTATCGCCTGTAAAGTTATTGCTGCTGAAATATTTTTAAGTGTGTTCAGCATTTAAATGCACAAATCGAAGTAATAAAACGACAAGTACTTCGTGTAAGAACACCAAATGTTTTGCCTAGTTTGATATCTATATTCAAACAAAAGTTCTGACTAATGGAGGACTATTTTACCTCCGGTATATTTTACCCGAGATGATGCCAACGTTATATTTTCATACAGTAGATTTGCACTTCCTTGGGAAAAGTAACGGCTGCAGTTACGAAAAATTTATATACTCTAAAATTTCATAAAATGTCGCTTAATGCCTTGAAGCCATGCTGAATCGCTTATCGTTGCTTTTCATTTGCTATGCACTGGCGCTAGTTAATAGTCGATCGAACTTGCACACTTCCTTGCATCCTCCGGCGATGAGGCTGTAAACTATGCCTTCACTACCGGATCTTTGGTCGGCCATGTGGCCGTGGCAACGAGCTTAAATTTCATAGGCGATAGGTCCGCCATGCTTGATGCAAATTGAACTGGCGTCCGCCGTGTTATTTGGGGTATCGGCTGACAGCTGGTCTGCCACACCAAATGTTACAATGTTCAAATGTTTGTGCAGCTTATGGGACTTAACTACGGGGTCATCAGTCCCTAAATTTACAAACTGCTTATGAACTACCTAATACTAAGGACGGCACAAATTCATGTCCGAAGAAGCATCAGATATATCCTGCAATTCCCTTGAAGTACACACCATAAAAAATTTGTTAGTTTTCTACCTAGTGTTTTTGAGATATTTCTTCTTCTGTCGCTCCTGTAGTTGATATAACCACACTTTTGAGTGTCTACAACTTCTTTAAAAATATTTTCATTTGTTGTTGACAATACCTGATCCAGTATGGTTAACGTGCAACCAGTGAAATGTGTGGAAGCAGTAGTGAACAGCCAGAATTTTTTCACTATTGTATGTCTGTGTTATTTGCAACAAGTATGTACTTATTTCAGCGTAGCAACAACGAAAATTATTAATAAGTTATTTCGGTGTGGAATGCTGTTGTGGCAGCTGTCCCACGGACATTTTTATTGCAGTATTCTGCTATCACATTCGTCGTTGCACTGAAATTTCACGTACTAAAAGTTACTTGTTTCAGCATAGCAAGAATGAAATTTATGAATGACATCTTATTTCTACGTCGAATGCTTTTGTGGCAGATGACGTAAGCGCATTTTTAACTGCAGTATTTTGTTGTCACCTTCGCCCTTACACTCAAATATCGTCCACCAAAGTTTACAACTAAACCGCTTAGCAGCAATTTTACAAGTCTGTACACTTAATAGGTCTTGTAAACACAAGATAAATGTGTACTAGACTTTATGAAAGCAGCTGTTACAACACACTGACAACAGATGAAGATCCATGGTCATGATTGTTCGTCGTAACAATTACTGTTCACTGTATGTTTAACAGCTCGTTTAGACCATTTACTTGCATTAAAATCAACACAGATAATTTCGCAGCGACACTTTCGTTGTTATTTCAGACTTCAGCTAACTGTTATACTTTGAAATGGAACTGTAATATTGACAGGTTGGTGATATTTCATTACCACATGTTTAGGAAATTAACTATCACGCTCCTCAATTCGCAGCTTCGAAAAAGTCTGACCCAACTTGATGCACATCAGTATTCAATAGTCAATCTTTATTTAAAGCGTTGAACTGTAAATAGGTAAAATTTACGAGTGGGTGTGGCATAACAGCTGTCAGCCGATATCCCAAATAACATGGCGGACGCCAGTTCAATTTTCCTCAAGCATGGCGGACCTATCACCACTCTATGAAATTTAAGCTCGTTGCCACGGCCACATGGCCGACCAAATATCCGCTAGTGAAGGCCTAGCTTATAACATTATCGCCGGAGGAAACAACGAAATAAGAATTTTCGATCGACTGGTAACTTGCGGCAGTGCATAGCAAATGAAATGCAATGAAAAGCGATTCAGCATGGCTCTAAGCCCTTAAGAGAATTTTTGTCACATTTCTGAGTAGATAAATTTGTCGTAACTACAGCCGCTAATTTCCCGAGGGCGTACAATTCTACTATATGAAATTAGACGATGGCATCCTCTCGGGTAAAATATTCTTGAGGTAAAATAGTCCCCCATTTGGATCTCCTGGCAGGGACTACTCAGAAGGATGTGATCATCAGGAAAGACAACACTGGCATTCTACGGATCGGACCGTGGAATGTTAGATCCCTTAATCGGGTAGGGTTGTTGTTGTGGTCTTCAGTCCGCAGATTGGTTTGATGCTGCTCTCTACGCTAACCTGTCCTGTGCAAGTCTCTTCATCTGAGAATACTTTCGGCGACCTACCCTTTGAATCTGCTTACTGTATTCGTCCCTCGGTCTCCCTCTACGATTTTTACCCCACACACTTCCTTCTAATGCTAAGCTGACGATTCCTTGATGTCTCAGAATATGTCCCCCCAACCTATCCCTTCTCTTAGACAGAATACGCCAGAAATTCCTTTTCTCTCCGATTCTGTTGAGCACCTCCTCATTAGTTACGTGGTCTCCAATCTAATTTTCACCATTCGTCTGTAGCACCACATTTCAAAAGCATCTATCATCTTTTTGCCTGAACTCCTTATTGTCCACACTTCACTTCCATACAATGCTACACTCCAGACAAATGTTTTCAGAAAGGACTTCCTAACATTTAAACTAACATTTAAATTAATATTGAATGTTAACAAATTTCGCTTCTTCAGAAACGCTTTTCTTCCCATAGCCATTCTGCATTTTATATCTTCTTTACTTCCGCCATCAGAAATTATCTTGCTACCCAAGTAACAACACTCGTCTACTGCTTTTATTGCCTCATTACCTAATTTAATTCCTTCAGCATCGCCTGATTTTCTGACGCTACATTCCATTACCCTTGTTTTACTCTTGTTGATGTTCATCTTATAACCTCTTTTCAAGACATTGTCCATTCCATTCAATAACTCTTCCAGATCCTTTGCGGTCTCTGACAGGATTACTATGTCATCGACAAACCGCAAAGTTTTTATTTCTTCTCCCTGAACTTTAATTCCCTCTCCAAATGTCTCCTTCCATTCCTTCACTGCTTGCTCAATGTACAGATTGAACAACAATGGCGAAAGGCTACAATCCTGTCTTACTCCCTTCTCAAACTCTGCGTCCCTTTCATGCCCTTCGACTCTAATAACCGCTGTTTGATTTTTGTATAAGTTGAGTATAACCCTTCGCTCCCTATATTTTACCCCTGCTATCTTCAGAATATGAAACAGTGTATTTCAGTCGACATTGTCAATAGCTTTCTCCAAATCTACAAACGCTAAAAACGTACGTTTGCCTTTCCTTAGCCTATCTTCTAAGACAAGTCGTAAAGTGAGTAGGAAGGTTAGATAATTTAAAAATGGGAATGGATAGGTTGAATTTAGATATAGTAAGGCTTAGTGAAGTTCGGTAGAAAGAGGAACAGGTTTTCTGGTGAGGAGAGTACAGGATTATAATTACAAAATCAGTTGGGGGTATTACAGGAGTAGGTCCAATAATGAATAAAAAATAGGAATGCGGGTAAACTACTACGAGCAGCGCAGTGATCGCATTATCATAGTCAAGATAGATTCGAAGCAAATACTAACCACAGTAGTACAATTTTATATGCCCACTAAGCTTTCAGGCTCTACACGCACAATTCCGTTCTGGTTTTGCTCGCTTTATTTCCTTGTGCTTCACGCTAGGAAGTTCGGGTCTGCATGACACAAACATGGGTGGACTGTGATGCCGTGCGCAACGTGTTTTACTTCCATGTTTCTACACTGGGTGCCACCAGCAGTCGGTAAAATTCCAGTACACTTACAATAACGGCATCGGTAAAAAGAACAAATTATTAATTTATTTCAGTTGTCGGGTATAATCTATACTCAAACCAACTCACAGGAACTATCTACCTCAATTTCGCTACGGGATAAACAGTTAGTAACAGCAATAAATACACCACGATCTTCAAAACCTTACGAATATGAAGTCGGGTATGAAAGTCGCTGTCGGCGGAAATGACGACACCTGTCTTTCTCAAGGCAATACTGCAGCGAGGGAGCAAAGTGCAACGACATTTAAAACCACGGTTCTCAATGACAACGAAAAGACAACACACACCGAGCAAGCAAGCACACAGTGCCATCACAAGACCAAAAATGAAAACCAACACCAATAACAAAAATGAACATCAGTTTTCAACAGGTGAGGTGGTATTAATTTTGTCCCTCCGTTTTTGCACACGTGAGAGCAGGATTCCATGCAGAATTGGAATAAAAACCTCCAGTCCTATTCAGCAGGTTTCTCCTATCGCTTCTTTGATAACATTATCCCAGTAGTTGGAAGTTTATGCCAAAATTTCCGTTTTGTGTACCAAGTTTAGTTGAAATCGGTCCTATATTTTAGGAGGCTATTTGGAGAAATTGCGCATGAGGTAGCAGTTATTCGTAAATTTCATTGTTTATGACGTCATATCTCATGAAATATGTGTCGCACTGTGATGTAAATTCGAAGCGTCATTCAGTGGTAGATCTGTCGGATTAAGGGGTATTCGGTAGATCCACACAATTTCATTATCTCCCTTTCCTTGTAGGATGATTGCCTCAATCACATTATCCATAATTTTCCTAATTTACAGCCTTCTATCATTTCAAAGTTTCGGCGGATCAAGTTTCGTAGTAAAGTAACTGGTGATCCAACTTTCTGTAAAAGTCTGTGTGGTGGCAAACCAGCTTAGTCCAATTCGTTCTTCCCCTTCTGTCCCTCTTCTACCTGACTACCCGTTCATTTATGTTTCGTTTTCACGTAGCTCAGTACTTACGACATCATATATCCTTGACTATGTGTCGTTCAAAAATATAATTTTCCATATTTGTAGACTGTAATATTAGGAAACTGACTGGATGAATAAATAGTGGCAAATGAAGTTTCGTAAGTCACGCGTCGCGTGTTGGGAAAGTTTAAGTGAACCAAATTGTTTATGACTTCATATCTCATGAACTATATTGAACTGTTATATAGTTTTGAAGGAACATTAGGTGGTATGTATGTGTACTGTCTGTGAATCGTCTCGCGAATACAATTTAAAGTGTAGAAGTAATGACTTGTAACGTCATTCCAAATGCCGTAGATATCATGAGGTTCGGAAAAGTTGTATGCGATAAACATTTTGTCTTTCATTATTTTGTTGGGATTGTCAGCGAGAGAAAGTTTCGTAAAGATTTGAAATTATGTCCATAGTTTATCGCAAGAAGCTAAGAGCTCTCATTCTCAAATAGTTGCCGAATAAAATCTCGCGGCGCAATATGGAGTAATTTTCATTGTTTATGACATATTGTATGAACTATGTATCGTAGGTGGTTTTTGTAACCACAGAAAATGATTCCTGACCTTAAAGAATATTTTCACCAAATTTGGTTGAAATCCATCTTTTAGGAGCAGATGCAGCCGTTTTCCACGACTGTCATTGTTTATGACGTTATATCTTCTTACGTATGTGTCGTAGGTGATTCTTACCACAACAGCGACTGTTGCCTGATATATATATATATATATATATATATATATATATATATATAGAGAGAGAGAGAGAGAGAGAGAGAGAGATAAATTAATTGCTATTCGTTAGTCTCGCTAAAACTAGAGAGCGGGTGAAGCGATTCAGTTAAGTTTAATCATGAAATATTCGTGTAAGTCCAGGGAAGGTTTAAACGGTGTTAAAATATGGAAAAGTTTCCTGAGAAAGAGAAAAATCGGAAAAAACTGAAACAGCTTTTGCCAGTGAGCTATCAATAGCATTCTTCCAATTGTGATAGAATTTTGTACATTTTATGTTGAAAGCAAGAGGAAGGTTCGAATCAAATAAAAATTTGGAAAAGTCGCCCAGAAAGTAGGAAAATTTATGAAAAACCGAAAGCGAGTTTTTCTTCAATGACTGAAAATCAATTGCCACGTTGTTATAAGAGCATCACTTGAGTACGGCTTGACAGGACAAGGTTTGTTTGAAATAATTTTTTTGGAAAATCTACCGGAAAATTGGAAAATTTGAGAAAAACTTAAAGTGCGTTTTTCAATGTGTTTTTGCTTGAATTCAGCACCATAACTGACTATTCGTATGACAGAGAGGGTTAATTCATTCTTTTGCTTTGTTCATTATGGTCTTGAAAAAGTTTTCAGTAAAAAAATTAGGGATAGTTAAAAATGAAAGTCGGAAAATTGTAACTAAGTTCCTTTTTCAATGAGTTTCTAAATGTACTCAACACTAAATTGAGAACTGTTCAACCGATTGCGAAAAAATTTGATCATGTGACGTTCAAAGCAAGAGTAACGTACTTATGAAATAAAAATTTGGAAAAGTTTTCCTGAAAAATGGAAAATTCAGAAAAAATAGAAAGACTTTTCTATGAAATATCAATACCTTTCTTCTGATTGCGATGAAGTTTTGCACATTCGAACGTTCAAAGCGAGAGGAAAGTTTGAGTGAAGTAAAAGTTTGGAATAGTTGGCCAGAAAACAGGAAAATTTGTGGAAAACTGAAAGAGCTCTTTTCTTTGGGATATCAAGATCATTCGTTCTATTGCGATAAAATTTTGCACATTTGAATTTCACCGATACTTAGAGTATATGATGATGCCTTTATGAAGCTACTGGGTCTACAATACATATAATTTAAATTGTTTATATTAAGAGGTAAGTGCTACGAAGTTCACCGGGTCATCTAGTAAGATATATAGATACAACAGAGACATTGCTCAGACGCCTAGCACCTAGTAATGCAAATTATCTGGAACACTGTCTGCTGGATAGCGGTCGTATTTGGCTGGGAAGTGTCTGCGCTTGTCGCTGGCTGGGAGAGTGGCCTTTGAGCAGGGCGGCACCCCGCACTAAATTGCGAGTGGCCTGCTGTGCGGTGGCGGCGGCATCAAAGCGCCGCCCCCACCCCCACCCTCGGCTCTGCGCTACGTCACTTCCGCCGACCGGCAGCCAATCACGCCTACAGACGCCCGGGCGGTTGTTTGGCGCTAGCATCACCCTGTCTGATGCCGGACCGTCTGATCAACTGGTCGCAACTTTCCTTTTGTCCCCCCCCCCTCGCCCTCATCAGCTTTGTTCCGACGAACAGTTTGTGATCCCACTACGTCAAACTATTTCAATTATTTGCATACGAACGAGGTCCACAGTAGTTCATATTTGACACTATTCTAGATCGAGAATTTCATCTCGGTATACAAAAATTAATTGCCTTGCGTTAGTCTCGCAAACATTCAGGAATGGTTCGACTGGTATGAGCAATGTTTTTCCTTTTTTCGCTTCAATTCAGAGGTGGCTTAGAAAAAATAAAATATATATTGACAAGCTTAATTTCCGCTGCATCACACGCGTAGACTGGATGGTCTGCTTAGGTTGCTTCTATTTCTAAATATAAATATTCATAAATTCAAGTTTTAAAAATGCTTTCATAATCAAGTATTTTGATACAACTTGCCACTCCCTATTGCACCACTGATAGCAGAATTCAAAACATCCCAAAAAACATTTCCTGTTTGTGGTGTCGTACAAGTATGAAGTGCGCGCCACGTACTTTCGCCGCACGCCGCCATGCACGCACGGCGAGGCGTTCTTACGACATTGGCCACGAGCGCCCTCTGCTGCAACTCCGCTCATGGCCACGACTGCTGCATTGGCCACTTGGGAATCAGATAGGCACCAGTTAAGACTTGGCTATCGGATAGGCACTAGGAATCATCAGTAGGCAGACCTCTACCTAAACTATGTATCAACATTCTACTAATCTGCTGCTCTCCAAGTTAAGTAATGTATTATTTCTATGAAATATATCTCTTATACTAATCTAGCTTAGTGTTTCTAGTTTCTGCTGTTCCACTGCCTGGTCACCTCCGTACCTGCACATCCATGCATCCTATTTTCCTGTGTCGGTTTCTCTTTACTCGGCCACTGATAGCCAGGAAACCGGCGGAAACGAGACACAAAAGTGGCGACGAGGAGCGATAGAAGAACCTTGGACCAGCCCACTTGCAGCAGCCAGACAGCAGCAGTCAGAGCACGCAGAAATTGCTCCCGCCCACCCAACCTTATTATAAGAATTTTGGGGAAACATATTCAGTTACGTGTTTTGTGGACTTTTTTATTGCAGAGCGTTCTCATTTCACATTGCATTTGTGTGTTGTTCTAATTTAGATGTATGCACGGCGCCTAATCGGTCAGTATGGTCACTACCCCGAATCCAAACTTAATGGAAATTATTCAGTTACAGACTGCACAAATCACTCAACTACTCCAAGCGGTGTCCCAGTTGACGGCACAGGCAGCTAACCAACAACAGCCGTCACTTCAGTCGCCCACATCTGTTGTCGCACCTCTCCCTACGTTTCGCCAATACAGCGAACGTGAGGAACAATGGAGCGATTACTTGGCACAATTTCAAGAATTCGTCGCCGCTCATCAAATTACAGGCAGACTATCAAACATTTTTTCCTCTCCGTTGTGGGCATGACGACCTTCATGTTACTGCAGAAACTTTTCCCCCATGCACTCCTCGCGATCTATAATTCGATCAAATTTTAGAAGCACTGAATGCTCATTATGACAGAAAAGTTCTTCTAGCCGCTGTGTGGTACCGAATTTTCAGACTTAAAAAATTACCGGAGCAGTCACACCAGCAGTGGATCAATGAGTTGAAGGGCTTAACCCACAAATGTAAATTTACTTGCTCTTGTGGACTATCTTGTAGTGACGTTATGTTGAGAGATGCGATCACACAGAACATTCAGGACCCCAGAATTATAGCAGCGATTCTGAAACAGTCTGACCATTCCTTAGACAGTGTACTGCAGCTTATAGAAGCGCATGATACTTTTGACTTAGCAGATGTAGAAATGCAAAGCCACAATGTTAACTCAGTGGGCCGCAACGGACGCTTTCCTAACCACAGCTCTCGGTCTAGCCCTAGTGATTCTTTCAATTTAACCGGGCGTGTTGAACGGTCGGAGAACAGTAGCCACTGTAAAAGCGCGACAAAAAGGTCACATCGTCGTGTTAGAAACAGCACTGTGAATAACGGGCGCCAATGCTCTTATCCGAAAAATGTTCGTAAATCTTGCCCCCAGTGTCTATCTCGCCACAAGCGTGCGCAATGCCCTAGCCGCAACGCCATTTGTTATCAATGTGAAAAATCAGGAGATGTACAAACAGTGTGTATGCAGAATAAAAATTCTAAGAACTGTGCTGTTAGAAACAGTGCTTCTCAGAGTGCACGAACAGTTCATGCAGTACATATCATACACGCTGTGGACTTTAGTCCATTGCTTGAATCTCAAATGCAAGAACGTTTTTCTGCACATACTGCAAAACTATGTACTGAGCCACATCGCAAGCGCCGACGAGCGCGTAAAACTGTGCAATGGAAAAGGGTCGGGACAAGCAAACTGACTATGTACAGTGCAATCCTGTAGTGAACCTAGTGCCTTCTGCAACTTCTCCTTGTAAGTAGATTTGGTATAGCTACTCAAAGTAATTTTAGTGCAGTAGTTGGTGCATCTGTGGTAGGTTCGCATGCTTGTGCGGAAGCCGATCCGGCGGTAGTGCTATCTAGGGACAGTGATATTAATCCGTTTGTCGATTCTGCGCCGCCTCCTTCCATACGCAGCCCGCGCATGCGCAAGTGCAGCAAACAAACTGTATCAGACGTTGCCCACATACGCGCACCTGTCGATCGCCACAAGCAAAAACATTTTGTGACTCTTCCTATAGAATATAAGACTGTGCAATTTCAGCTTGATACTGGTTCTGCTATTACATTAATAAATAAAGACACTTATGAATTACTGGGTGTGCCTCAATTGTCGCCGTCTCAACAAGTGCTCACAGCGTATACAGGACAAAATATTCCCATGCTAGGAACGTGTAGCCTGCCCGCCTCTTTTCAAGGTGTAACAAAAACAGTTGCTTTTGTAGTTGTTCAGGCCAAATATACGCAGAACATTTTTGGACTAGATGCATTTGATTTGTTTGGCTTATCAATTAAAAGAGATGTGCTTCAAATTTCGTCAGTAGTGCCTCAGGACAAAATCAATGCATTGTGTGAAAAATACAATGACTTGTTTTCGCCTGAACTAGGTTGTGCAAAAGACTTCGTGGCACATGTAACTTTAAAAGAATCTGCAGTACCAAAACTTCGTAAAGATAGACCAGTGCCTATCGCAATTCGTGGAAACGTTGCTGAAGAACTTAAACGTTGGCAGGATAGTGGGGTGATTTCTCCTGTTTCTGCGAGTCAGTGGGCCTCGCCTTTAGTGGTTCTAACCAAGCCATGAGGAAAACTTCGTCTGTGTGCGGACTTCAAATCAACAGTGAACAGTCAAAGAATTGTAGACACATATCCTCTGCCCAGACCTGACGAACTGATGGACAAATTAGGACAGTCTCGCTTCTTTTCTAAGATTGATTTAGCAGAGGCATACTTTCAGATTCCGCTTGATGACGAGTCAAAAAAAGGTTTTCGTCATTAATACTCACATGGGCCTTTTTCAATTTCAACGCCTACACTTTGGCAGTTCTTCCGTCCCCGCTATTTTTCAGCGTTTATTGGAACAGCTGACAGTTTCTGTACCGTATTGCTCGAACTATTTAGACGATATTGTGGTCTCAGGGTGCACAGTTGAACATTTATCAAACCTGGAGTGCCGTTTGAAAGTGTTGACTGCAGCAGGTCTACGTTGTAATAAAGCAAAGTGTTCGTTTTTTCAAAATTAAATTGAGTACCTAGGCTATGTGATTAATGCCAAGGGAATCCATCCCTTACAGTCACATCTTAGAGCAATCAAAGACTTGCCTCCTCCTAAGAATGTGCACGAATTGCAAGCAGTATTGGGAAAGCTTAACTATTATTTCAGATTTATTCCCAATGCCTCTCAGATTGCAGCTCCACAGCATCAGTTACCTAGGAATAATGTTCCTTTTGTATGGTCTAAAGATTGCCAGGTTGTCTTTGACAAATTAAAGTCTGCACTACTCAGTGATGCATGTTTGATTCCCTTTGACCCGCAGAAGCCTGAAGTGCTCGCAGTTGATGCCTTGTCATACGGTCTGGGCGCAGTAATGTCACATCGTATTGGATCTCATGGTCGCCCAATTGCCCTTGGGTCTAAACTACTGACGCCAACGGAACAGAATTACAGTCAGATAGAAAAGGAGGCCCTAGCAATCATTTACGGCGTCACAAAGTTTCATCATTATCTCTGTGGCCGAAAATTCTATTTGTTGACAGACCACAAGCCTCTCAAGTCGTTGTTCTCACCCCCAAAGCCAATTCCGCCACGAACGGCACAAACGCTTCAGAGATGGTCTTTGATATTGTCAAATTATCAGTATGAGATTTTGTACTGACCTACCACTAAACATGCCAACGCGGACACACTATCCCGACTTCCGGTTGTCCAGGGTGTGTCGTTTGATTCTTCAGAAATGGCACGTTGCCAGATAGATTCCACAGATGTTCCAGCTGTCGCAGACTTTCCTTTGAACTCTCGTCGGTTTGCACAGGAAACAGCTGCTGATGCGGACCTAGGTGTGGTAGCACATTTTGTTCGGTCAGGGTGGCCTGTCAGAGCCAAAGACATTGAGCGGCCTCTGGTTTGACGTTATTTTGCACAACGTCATGCATTGTCTTTAAGTCAGGGTGTTCGTTACTTACTGACAACGACCAAACGAGAGTGATTGTTCCTCGTTCCCTGCAACGAGAAGTGTTACGCCTCCTACATCAAGGACATTGGGGTATTGTTAGGACAAAGCAACTGGCCAAACGTCATTGTACCTGGTTTGGTATGGACGCTCAGATAGAGAGCATGACGTCACAGTGTACTGTTTGTGCGGAGCATCAGGCGGCTCCTCCGCAACGTTTCTCGGACTGGCCACGCCCTAAGGGACCATGGCAACGTTTACACATTGACTTTGCCGGACCTTTCTGGAATACGCGCTGGTTAATCATTGTAGACGCTTTCAGCAAGTTTCCTTTCGTGATTACCATGAACTCAACGACAGCGTCTAGTACAATCAGTGCTTTAACATCAGTTTTTTTGCATCTAAGGCTTGCCTGAAACTATCGTCAGTGACGATGGACCACAGTTTGTTAGTGCGCAATTTCAACAGTTTTGTCGTGTGAATGACACACCTTTTCACCCTCAGTCCAAAGGTGAAGCAGAACGTTTCGTTCTAACATTCAAGTCTCACATGGAAAAGATGAAAGGTCAGCACTCCAGCCTGCAAGCTCTTCAAATTTTCCTGTCTACATATCGGTGCATGCCAGGTGACGGCCCGTCTCCTGCCGAGAAGCTACGCGGCCGCCGTCACCGCACTCTCCTTCACCAGCTGCAGCCTCCCACGCACCGAGTCGGTTCGTATGGCGCTTCGCGTTTTCAGGTTTCAACGCCGGTGCTGTACAAGGTGTTTGCTGGACGTACGAGATGGATGCCGGGCATCATTCAACGCGTGTTCGGTCGCAACATGTCCACAGGGTCGGCGCTGTGGCGCCACGCAAACCGATTGTGCCTGCACAGGCCGCGCGATCCTGTCTCTGGTTTCTTGATTCCAGACCCAGTTCACCGCCAGAGAGCACCTCCACATCGTTCTGCGATGGGTCCAGCGTCCCCGGACTTCGAGATAATCCCCATGGAGGTCGACGCTCCTCCGCCGCTGTCGCCGACGCAGATGATAGTGTCACCCAGTTGGACTCCGGGACAGCGCGTGCCCCCGCCGCCTGGGCCACGGAACTCAGAAGAAGATGACCTGCTCCCTCTGGGCGGAGGTGTTCGCCCTTCCCCTCGTTTTGGTGGGTTTCCCGGGGGATCGCAAGGTGGATACCGGGGCGCGGACGGCGTCTCCATCCCAGCCTCTGCTACGACGCCCGTCCCACCAGTAATGCCCCCGCCCAGGCCCTCCTCCCAGTGCTGTCGCCGTGGCCCTCAGTCCTACGCCACGACGGCACGGCGGTTTGGTGGGGAGAGGTGTGGTGTCGCACAAGTATGAAGTGCACGCCACCTACTTTCGCCGCGCGCCGCCATGCACGAACGGCGAGGCGTTCTTACGACGTCAGCCACGAGCGCCCTCTGCTGCAACTCCGCTCGTGGCCACGACTGCTGCATCGGCCACTTGGGAATCAGATAGGCACCAGTTAAGACTTGGCTATCGGATAGGCACTAGGAATCAACAGTAGGGAGGCCTCTATCTAAACTGTGTGTCAACATTCTACTAGTCTGCTGCTCTCCAAGTAATGTATTATTTCTATGAAATATATCTCTTATACTAATCTAGCTTAGTGTTTCTAGTTTCTGCTGTCCCACTGGCTGGTCACCTCCGTACCTGCACACGCGTGCATCCTATTTTCCTGCGTCAGTCTCTCTCTACTCGGCCACCGACACCCAGGACAACCGGCGGAAAAGTGGCGACGAAAATGGGATACAAAACTTTTAATTCTAACCATGGTTCCAAATCCAAAGTTTCGTATTTCTAGCATTAAAATAACCCTAATAGCAAAGATTTTCCCTTATTACACCCACTTAATGGTTGAATTTCCAAAAATACTGAAACACGTGTTTTTAAAATCCCAGTCAAAAATCTAAATCCGAAGTTTTGTATTCTTGCTTCAAAATTTCCTTAATAGCATCGAAGTTACGAGGAAAAAAATTCATTACCTATTTCAGCCCCTTAGGGATGGGAATATCGAAAAATCGCTGATGCCCACAGTGTAAGATAAACAACGTCTACAAATTTCAAGTTTCTATCGTTTGGAGATTCACTTTTAAGCGTCGTTTTCTGCCTTTTAGAAACGGATCGAGAGCGTGAATATCTTTCTTGGTATTTTTCTTTTCAAACTGCAATATGCACTTATTTTTCTTTGTATGTACAGTTGTTGCAGTGAAACAACTGAAGAATATGCATGTATAACCTCTTTGCTATCATAGTGTCGTAAGTCATCGCTGGTCTTCAGTCCGAATTTTATATAAGCTGACGACTTTCAACCACTATATCTTCCATCCTCTATCGACACCGAACTCCTATGGCGTACTCCAAATACAGATCATTCGTCTCCACTGTGTAGTTTTTGCTGAAGAGCAAAATTTTGACACCCACACGTAGAATTACATATAATTCGGTAAATTTCAACTCCCATATCTTCTACCCCCGTATCGTTATCAACCCTTGACCGCCATAGTGCACAATGGGAGACTGATATTTACTACTACATATAAACACTATTCGTTTGCGATGTTCAGTTTTGGCTGGGGAGTAAGATACAGCCACGAACACCTCAATTGTTACATATATATTATGTTCGCTTACGGCACGTACCAGTTCGCGATCCTTCGGGTTCTATTATTCACAATGTTAAGGTGTAATATTACGGATACCCCTTGGCCTAGTGATCATTTGCATGCATATTAGAAGAATGCCAATACTGCAGCTGCCCTACGGTACAGCATTAAAATTTTAAACATTACACACATCCACCAGCCTATCCAGATTGAAAAAATCGGATGGTTTTTTGCACATTACGTGTGGCCTATGGTGGGCTTTATTGTTGTTTTTGTTGTGGTCTACAGTCTGGAGATTGGTTTCATGCAGCTCTCCACCCTACTATATCCTGACCTCTTCATCTCCTCATAAGAACAGCAACTCACTTCAGTCAACTATTTCAACATGTTTTAAAGAGTTTGCAGAGTTAAAAACACATTGCGTAGACTCTTCAAATGTTTGAGAGTAAGTCACACACAACCATGTAAGAAATGTAGATATCGCAATTTTACTGAAAGCCGAGAGCATAATGATATCTTATTCGGTTCACGAGATAGCGCGAGATAGAAATATATAACCCAAAATGCTGTTTCTAAAGAGTCGTATTTTGATGAGTAGCAAATAATCAAATGATTACGCTGTTTATATATTCAGCTAAAAAACTCCATTTCCAGTTTTCGAAAACAAGTATTCGTTATTATGATACTCTATACAAATCACAAGTTTTTGTGTCACAAGTACCAGTTGTGTGGACTGGAACATTGACACTTTTTTTTATTTATGACAGATCGTCGCAGTTTTTATGATATGTTCTTTAGATCTTGATCCCAGAAATCATTGAAAATTTTTCCATAACTGTACCTGTTACCGACGTCCCACCTCCTCTTTTTCCTACCTCTCTGCAGTTGGTTTCAGTTTCAGCCTACATTTCATGGCCAATAATTCATGTTCAGAGTCTATATTTGCCCATGGGTATGTTTTACAGTTTAAAACCTGGTTCCGAAATCTATGTCTTACCAACTGCTACCTTCCGGTGTCTCCTGGTCTCGTCCACGTACACTGCCTTCTTTCATGGTTCATAAACCAGGTGTTTCTTATGATTAAATTATGTTCCGTGCAAAATTCTACCAGGCGGCTACCTCTTTCATCCCTTTTGCTCAGTCCATATTCACCTACTATTTTTCCTTCCCTTCCTTTTCCTACTACCGAATCCCAGTCTCCCATCACAACTATGTTTTGGTCTCGCTTAATTGAATAATTTCCTTTACCTCCTCATACACTTTTTTTTCGATCTGCTCATCATCGGCAGAGCTAGTTGGCATATAAACCTGAATTATTGAGGTCGGTGTTGACTTCTTGTCTATCTTGACTACGATAATGCGATCAGTGCGCTTCTCATAGTAGTTTACCTGTGTTCCTATTTTCTTTTTCATTATCAGACCTACTCTTGTAATACCCCCAACTAATTATGTATGTATAATCTGTGAGATGTATCATAGACCCAACGTGACTTGGACAGTTTTCAACTTTTCACGGCGTAGTGTACAGTCCAATAGATTTCGGGAATGCAGCCGCGTAAAATTCACTTCTTCTGCTGATATTTCGGCCGCGTACCTTCCGGCCATCTTCAGAGTGAGTCGAAGACTGTCGACGAGGTGCCGGGCGCGGCCTTATAAGCCTGATCGCGGTAGCAATGCGCGTGCGCGTCACAGATGCTGGTGTACTGCATATCGAAGTACTCACACGCGTGCGCCCCCCGTGGCGGGAGCGCTCCGGTGTTCACTTATCGATATATGCTCGGCGGCGGCAACACCTTCACGTCTTCTCTGTGATTTCAATACTCCAAGTGCAGGGTTCCAAGCTTTGTCTAAATTAAAACCTTTATCTCTGTTTAATAAGTTGTTGGCCAGTCTAATTTCAACAGCTTCTTAAATATAGCATCTCAAAACGAAGATATGGGTGTCAAAATCTTCACATCGCTATAGTTCATTGAATGACCAGTTTCTATGCAATGTTCAGCCACAGCTGACTTGTCTGGCTGCAATAGGCGGGTATATCTTCTGTGTTCAACGCATCTCTCGTGGACAGTGCGTATTGTCTGGCCTATATATGAACTGTCACAATTTCCGCAAGGGATCTGGTACACACCTGACTTGCGAAGCAACAAATCATCCTTCACTGACCCTAGTAAGGCTGCAATCTTCACTGGTGACCGGAAGATAACCTTAACACGATGTTTGTCGAGAATGCGGCTTATCTTTGATGAAAGAGCGCCCACGTAAGGTAAGAAGGCTCTTGATCTATAACTATTATTTTCGACTTCTTCTTCTTCCACGTCTCGTGCTTGCATTCTTGGACTCACATCGAATGCTCTGCAAATCTGTTGCTGCGAATATCCATTTGCTTTGAAAATGCTCTTCAGGTGTGTGAGCTCTTCCTGCAAGTTGTCATCGTTTGATATACAATGTGCTCTGTGCACCAATGTCTTAAGGACCCCTGCGGTTTGTGAGGGATGATGGCAGCTACTGGCATGTAAATACAGATTCGTGTGGGTTGGTTTCCGATATACTGCATGTCCTAATGTACCATCAGCTTTTCGACGAACAAGTACATCCAAAAAAGGGAGGCAGCCATCTTTTTCCATTTCCATAGTAAATTTGATATTAGTGTGGATGGAGTTCAGATGGTCAAGAAATCGATGTAACTCATCCTTCCCGTGAGGCCATACTATAAACGTGTCATCCACGTTTCTCCAGAAGACCGTTGGTTTAAAAGTTGCCGAGTCCAGAGCCTTGTCCTCGAAGTCTTCCATGAAGAAATTCGCTACCAGAGGGGATGGGGGCTTCCCATCAACTCCGTCAATCTGCTCATAAAAGTCACCATTAAACTGGAAATAAGATGACGTCAGTACATGTTCAAATAAGGCGGTGATATCCTTGTCAAAATGTTGGCCAATTAGAGAAAGAGAATCCTGTACAGGTACCTTGGTATATAGTGATACCACGTCGAAACTCACCAGTACATCTGTACTATTAAGCCTGAGGTGGCTGAGTCTTTGAATAAAATCTACAGAATTCCGGATATGGTGAATACATTTTCCTACCAATGGCTTTAATAGTGAAGCCAAATACTTCGCAGAAAGGTAGGTAGGTGAACCAATTGTGCTTGTTATTGGCCAACATTTTGACAAGGATATCACCGCCTTATTTGAACATCAACATGGTTGATGGCACGACATGGAGCAAATCTGATTGGATTTGCGATGTGACTACAACAAGACAGATGGCCAAATACAGCCGATTAGACCAGCCTTCTCAGGTGGATTCTGTTGTTCGACGCCCTGTTATAAATTTGACGGGAAAGAATCTGGACGAAGCCACTGTCTCTGTCTTAAGTAAAGGGCTAAATTTTGCCCCCACTCCAAAGACCTTGCCAATACCATCTTTCATTAGTGCTATTGAAGAAGCTGTCCGTCCACTATCAGAAGATTCAGCTGAAGAAATCAGACGTGAAAGCTGTCGAGAAATTATAAAGTATCGTTCACAAAGAAGTAACATATCTAGAGAACAGAGGTTAGCCATACGAAAACTCCGTGATGACACAGACACAGTTGTTGTACGTGCCGACAAAGCCAACGCCACCGCCCTGCTGCCTCAGGAAGACTACAATGAAAATATCTATGGTTTATTAAGTTCTGGCGCGTACCGTAAGATGAACAAAGACCCAACTAGCAGGGTGACAATAAGGACTGCTGCCTTCATGAATGCTTCGTCACTAGAACCTGAAATTATAAGACGCTTAAAAGTGCGAGGTGCTGTACCACCGAGATTTTATGGGCTTCCTAAAGTCCACAAACTGGATAAGGTCGAGCGTCTGGAGGATCTGCCTATGCGGCCAAGAACAAGCACAATTGGTTCACCTACCTACCTTTCTGCGAAGTATTTGGCTTCACTATTAAAGCCATTGGTAGGAAAATGTATTCACCATATCCGGAATTCTGTAGATTTTATTCAAAGACTCAGCCACCTCAGGCTTAATAGTACAGATGTACTGGTGAGTTTCGACGTGGTATCACTATATACCAAGGTACCTGTACAGGATTCTCTTTCTCTAATTGGCCAACATTTTGACAAGGATATCACCGCCTTATTTGAACATGTACTGACGTCATCTTATTTCCAGTTTAATGGTGACTTTTATGAGCAGATTGACGGAGTTGATGGGAAGCCCCTATCCCCTCTGGTAGCGAATTTCTTCATGGAAGACTTCGAGGACAAGGCTCTGGACTCGGCAACTTTTAAACCAACGGTCTTCTGGAGATACGTGGATGACACGTTTATAGTATGGCCTCACGGGAAGGATAAGTTACATCGATTTCTTGACCATCTGAACTCCATCCACACTAATATCAAATTTACTATGGAAATGGAAAAAGATGGCTGCCTCCCTTTTTTGGATGTACTTGTTCGTCGAAAAGCTGATGGTACATTAGGACATGCAGTATATCGGAAACCAACCCACACGAATCTGTATTTACATGCCAGTAGCTGCCATCATCCCTCACAAACCGCAGGGGTCCTTAAGACATTGGTGCACAGAGCACATTGTATATCAAACGATGACAA
Source organism: Locusta migratoria (assembly GCA_026315105.1). NCBI lineage: Eukaryota > Metazoa > Arthropoda > Insecta > Orthoptera > Acrididae > Locusta > Locusta migratoria. The sequence continues at coordinate 215,655,206 of CM048747.1, forward strand.
CTTGCAGGAAGAGCTCACACACCTGAAGAGCATTTTCAAAGCAAATGGATATTCGCAGCAACAGATTTGCAGAGCATTCGATGTGAGTCCAAGAATGCAAGCACGAGACGTGGAAGAAGAAGAAGTCGAAAATAATATTATAGATCAAGAGCCTTCTTACCTTACGTGGGCGCTCTTTCATCAAAGATAAGCCGCATTCTCGACAAACATCGTGTTAAGGTTATCTTCCGGTCACCAGTGAAGATTGCAGCCTTACTAGGGTCAGTGAAGGATGATTTGTTGCTTCGCAAGTCAGGTGTGTACCAGATCCCATGCGGAAATTGTGACAGTTCATATATAGGCCAGACAATACGCACTGTCCACGAGAGAAGAGATGCGTTGAACACAGAAGATATACCCGCCTATTGCAGCCAGACAAGTCAGCTGTGGCTGAACATTGCATAGAAACTGGTCATTCAATGAACTATAGCGATGTGAAGATTTTGACACCCATATCTTCGTTTTGAGATGCTATATTTAAGAAGCTGTTGAAATTAGACTGGCCAACAACTTATTAAACAGAGATAAAGGTTTTAATTTAGACAAAGCTTGGAACCCTGCACTTGGAGTATTGAAATCACAGAGAAGACGTGAAGGTGTTGCCGCCGCCGAGCATATATCGATAAGTGAACACCGGAGAGCTCCCGCCACGGGGGGCGCACGCGTGTGAGTACTTCGATATGAAGTACACCAGCATCTGTGACGCGCACGCGCATTGCTACCGCGATCAGGCTTATAAGGCCGCGCCCGGCACCTCGTCGACAGTCTTCGACTCACTCTGAAGATGGCCGGAAGGTACGCGGCCGAAATATCAGCAGAAGAAGTGAATTTTACGCGGCTGCATTCCCGAAATCTTTTGGACTGTGACTTGGACCATTTGTAGCATTCATATGAATGCTACAAATGGCTCAAGTCACGTTGGCACATCTGAAAATATAAACAAATACGTAATCAGTGCCTTTTTTTTTCATTGTAAAATGTTAATTACATCCGGAGATATTGTAACCTAAAGTTGACGCTTGAGTACCACTCATCGGCTGTTCGATTGTGTGTATCGGAGAGCACCGAATTAATTAGGGATCCAAAGGGAATGGTGATGTACCTTAGGTACGGAAGACACTAGAACAGCACATTACGTCCACATGCTAACACCTGTATTGGTCTTTTTCACTGACGCACATGTGCATTACCATGTGTGGTTTCCGTTTTCAATTACGGAGTGGAATAGAGTGTGTCCCGACATGTCAGGCCAATAGATGTTCAAACTGGTGGCCATCATTTGCTGCACACAACTGCAATACGTGGCGTAATGAACGTTGTACACGCTGCAGTACACCTGGTGTAATGTCGTTGCAGGCTGCCACAATACGTTGTTTCATATCCTCTGGGGTTGTAGGCACATCACGGTACACATTGTTCTTTAACGTACCCCACAGAATGAAGTCCAGAGGTGTAAGATAAGGAGAACCGGCTGGCCAATTTATTCGTCCTCCACGTCCTATGAAAGCCAGACGAACATCCTGTCATGGGTCAGCCTAGTGTTAATTGCGGAATGTGCAGGTGCACCATCATGCTGATACCACATACATCGACCCGTTTCCAGTGGGACATTTTAGAGCAATGTTGGCAGATCAATCTGTAGAAACGCGATGTATGTTGCAGCTGCACCCCTGCAATGAAGTGAGGACCAATGAGGTGGTCGCCAGTGTTTCCGCACCATACATTTACAGTTCACGATCGCTGTCGCTCTGGCTGTTGGAGCCAGCGAGGATTGTCCACAGACCAGTAATGCATGTTCCATAGATTCACTGCCCCATGGTTTGTGAAGCCCACTTCATCGGTAAACAGGTATAACTTCAACGCATTCTCTGTTAATTCCCATTGACAGAATTGCACATGATGATTAAAGTCATCACCATGTAATTGCCAATGCAGCGACGCATGAAACAGGTGAAAGCGGTGATGATGCAGTATGCGCATGACACTACTTTGACTCAGTCCACCGGCTCTCGCAATGTCCCGTGCACTCCTGTGTGGCTTCACGGCAACATCAGCTAACACAACAACTGCACCCGCTTCTCCTGTAACGGGCCTGTTACAAACCTGTTTGCGTGCTACAACCATACCTGTTGCATACAGTTGGCGGTAGATGTTTTGAAATGTGCGTCACGTTGGATACTCTCTGTCCGGGTACCGTTCTGCATACACCCTGCAGGCGTAAGCTGCATTTTGTCGAAAGTCGCCGTAGATGAGTATCATCTCCGCTTTTTCCGAGTTCGAATACACTTTGGTCACAGTTCCTACAACACTACACTATCACAGACGTCTGGTAACACAGTATACTACAATTAGTCTGCGTGCAAAGACGAATGCAGAATAACAACAGCAGCAAGCGCTACATGAGGACACTGCCACAGCTAGACCAAACCACAACAGTGCACTACAGCCACTCTCGTAAACACGGTCGTCATCGTAAACATGTCCCTGCAGATGCTGCTCGCCGACCGTGGCCCTTGTTTGTTACAACACTCAACTGAACATCGGATGTTTCAAGTGTCAACTTTAGGGTACAATATCTCCGGATGTAATTAACATTTTACAATGCAACAAACGGCACTGATTATGTATTTGTTTATATGTTCATATGTGCTAAACGGGGTTCCATTTAAAAAACGTAGTTTGTGTCAAAAAACAAACTTCTGTGCATTTTTTATGGTTTGTATTAACCAATTACACTAGCCCCTCTCCTCACGTTCGGTCTATGGAATCGGTTCGTCAGTATTTGATGTGGTTTACGAAATATATCCAGAGGTAATGTTAGGTGACTCACCCTGTATATATGAATTTAATGGCCAAGTACGCTTGATCACGATATATCTAATTAATTAAATATGCAAATAATATGAGATATAATAAACTATTAAACTATATATTTATAGATCTGATAAATTTGTGTCACCACTATGTTTTACAAAACAGAAAATATATTCCTGACCTAACTGAATAGTGGCGTACCAGAGCAAGGCCAAGAAATAAAAATAATAATAATAAAATTCTATCAGGAATCAATTTATGAAAAGATAATCAGATCATTGCCCGTACTGGCAATAGAAACAAATTATTTTCACTCCAAAATGGTGACTGGGGTTAGAGAAATAAGGTTATACAAAATTGGTAAAAATGACATATATTGGCAAATGTGTACCACGTAACCAAATACAATCGTATGTGTCACACTCTGATTACAAAAATTTAATAAAAAGAGTTCTCCAAATACCTCTAAAAATGAATACATGTACAAATAAAATTGAAAATTAATTCAGATCACTGGCTATATCGTTTAGGAGTCTATCACTGAAAGTCAATATAGAAATAGACCTCGTTATCTCATCCTACTCTGAGTGAAAAGAAAGAAGGTAACTACAGAAAATGACCACATTAGAAATGAAGAGATGAATCCTAACCAGGATTGGAGCAGCGCAAGTAAATATTATACCAAACACTGGGTGACGGTCGCGCAGAAGCGGCGTCGATGTCAGAAGTCTGGTGCAGCAGCTGTGTATTCTATCCGCGAAAATACTATAATAATAAAGCAACAACAAACTGCCAAAGTGTGGTCACACCTAGTGTAACAATACTCTGAAACCACAGAGACACACAAACCGCAACTGTGGTGTCCAACGTGACAACGATACGATGCTCAAGAGTGGAGGCTACCGTTCTCGGCCACGGAGCCTCACTGAGTCCCCCAAAAACTCAAAACAAAACTCATCTCCACTGCCCAGATCCACCCGAGCACACGGCCACTCCTTACTCGTCAGAGAGCCAATCTCAGCTGGGAATTGCATACAACAAAAATAAGAAAAAGTAGCAACAACAGCCAATCACGAAGTTTGCCGCCAACGGCTCTTTAACCTCCTCCCAACACACAGTTTTCCCTTGCAATACTAGGAAATTCTTTGCGAACTATCACTAGTCGGCATCTTGGCGCCTATTTTTACTACTGCTGGTGACACTGTCCTGCTCTGCCAGACAGATTTCACTTTACAGAGATGCGAACTTGAAGCGGCCTGCCATTTGTTAAATCGTAAGCTATGGTACCTGCTATTGACAGTTTAGGGACGGAAAGAAAGCAGGGCGTCCGGCAACCACCAAACGTTTTTTCCTCTCCTGCTCGCACAGACAAAGAAACACCGTGGCGCCAGACAGGCGCCGGTCGCCTTAAACAGCTCACACATTGTGCGAGCTCACACCGGAAACCGCAGGTAACCGGCGGTCAGTCGTGTCACCGTGCAAAACCGGCCGGCAAACCCCAATGCAGTATAGGGACCCCTTGGGTGGCCAGATTTCTCGGAAACTCTGAAAGGAGCTGGCACCACACTGGATTCCTGTGATCTAGCCGACTGCCCAAGAGCGCTGACCCACGCTGCCCTACAACGCTGACTTGACAGTAAGGAAAGAATTTGAAATCAGAAGCACTACATCAAAAAGAATAAATAAACCAATGGCACCTGACTCCTAATACAATTCTCCCAATACATAGCGGAATATAGAAGTCTGGTAACATGTAAAAATAAATTAATTTCATGCAAAGAAAATCAAAATTTAGCAATTAAAATAATATAGAGACACATGAAGCAAGAAATAAGAAAATTGGAAGACAAGGATGACCACCACCTTTCAAAACCCCCGACCTGTAAAAATTTTGGAAGTGGAGTGTCTTATCTAAAGTGGTGATGAGACAACGGAACTAGAGTAATTTTGACAAATTTGTAGCAAATAGAACATGCCAGTTATTAAACCTGGAGATAAAACATCCTATTCAAGATTTTAATTAAACAATTGGAGTACCTAACTGAAACAATACTGAACTTGGGCCCACACTTATTCTCCCTATCATGAAGGTTGAATTTAATTTATTAAAGTCTCTGGCCAATGAGGCCTACACAGTCCAAACACACTTTTTTTTAAATTATCAAGATTAAAGTTTCATACTTTAATTTGTCGACTTAGGAATTGACCAAAAATGCTATGGTCCTAGTCCACACATTCCAATATATACAACCCTTCCATTCATTCATAAAAAGAAACAGAAACTCCTATCTTTACATATCGTATTTTCCAAAAACTTTTTTGTTGTTAATTATTACTTTAAAATAAGCGAAGGTAAAGCAAAAATAAAATTATAACGTAACCCTAACCAAAATAAAAATAGAAATAGCAGGTCATAGTGCCTAACAGTAACTAGAAAACATGACATAACAAATTTTGCTTTACATAATGTTACAAGTATAAGACAATAATAATAATTCAAAGTAATTAATGGAAACTAGAAAACATGACATAAAATTTATATTTTTACATAATTGTACATAATACTGTCTTGGTACATGGGAGGAGTCCACTAAGCACAAGTATTTGTGCCAAGATCTAGATAGCTTGCTCACTCAGTTTGCCACCATTATACAGCCAGGATAATTTTCTTGATACCACAAGAATGCCCTTGTCTGTTCAGGTAACAGTCACAGGCAAGTGATATACTCCTTTAGGCCAGGCTACACTGACACCACGCTATGCCCCTAAGCAGATAATCACCCACCTCAGCGATGAAACAAGTGGTGCCACTGGGCTGTCTGTCATTCAAAGGTTCACCGTAGTCCAGGAGGGTACTGGGTCAGCCGTAGTAATCTGCAGCTCTCATTGTTGGCCAGTCTCCCATCGCCGGCATAAATCCCTTGACAGCGTGGTGACTAGTAAAGATAGCTGCTACTGTTGAGTGGCATGTGCCCCCATTCCTGGGGGAGTCCTGCCCCATTCATCCTACGCGGAGTGAGGGCAGAAGGAGCGTCGTTATCTCGGTGGGCTATCAGTGTCTATTGTGTTGCAGCTGTTCTGGCATGTCTGGGGCTGGACTGGCGAGCCATCCCATGCTCAGGCATTGACCTCACCCTAGCCGCCTTCAGCCAGTGTTTACAAGACATCGACAGCTGGCCGCTATTCACTCACAGCCGTGCGCCTCGTCCATCACCACCCTGGCACTGCCGTCTGTCTGAGACAGCGCATTCCCGGATTTTGCTGGCTACAGCTAAGCAATGTCCAATCGTAAGAAGCTCCGAAATGCAAAGCCATCAATTATAGGGCGCAGACCATCTCATTGTACCTCCGCACCACTTATCATTGGCACTGTACATATTGAAAATACACAAAATTAGACACAAGTTTTATAAATACCAATACATGTTTTAATTTTACAGAAAATTTTAAAATCCTATTCCTAAAACTGGGCACAATAAAAAATCTACTAGAATGTGCCTCCACAATTTACGAAAAAATGTTTAAACAATGAATTGAAATGCCCTACTTAATAAAAAATATGTATGTATTTGATTCAATTTAATGTATCAAGTTAAATATATAACTTAACATTATTTTTACTTGTCATTAAATTTTAATATCTTTATAAGGAATGTGCTGATTTCTGTTGTCAGCCTCGTCAAATTAAATAGGAATAAAAACAATTTAAAAAAATTATCTAAATCCTGTAAATAAAGTTGATTAAATTCCATAACTACAATTTCAAACTACATTGTGCACATGACAAAATAGTTATTGTGTTAGAACATGCTTTACATGCAGGGTTAGAAGAACCACTATTTTACTATGGAGCTCCATCTACTGGGATACAGGATGGGAAAGGAAACAGGACATCTTATACTGTCTCATGCTGGTCCTCGTCATTCCAAGAATTCCATTTTTTTTAAATCCTTTTCCTTGTACTGGAATAGGACGAAAATTTGTTTTTGTCAATTTATACGAGAGCCCTTCTGCATGGTAAGATAGGCTTCATACTCAGATATTTCTTCTTGTTTTCAATTCTCCAATATCTTTACATTCTCCTTGCTGTCCTCTGAATAAAATATTTCGTTGTGCTCCTGAAACTAAGAACAGATTAGATTTCACGTTTTCAATTATACAAAACAGTCTTAGTGGCTGTTGTACTGGACAGTAATAAGATTCCATCTTTATGATTTATTTTGTACGATCTGGAGGAGAACATCATCCCTACAGTGTTCCAAAATTGGACAACGTCGCGTCCCTGGCGACTTTCCGACCTCGTTATCGACCTCTACACGCTAACCAGCAGAACATACAAGCCTCAACTATTCTGGAACCACGCATCATGACGTATCCAAAACAAAAACTTCATCGATCCCACACATCGACTGGGCAAATCCTATCAGGAAATCGTATAACGCCGAGTGGGTTTTAAACAATACTATGAACATCACGCTGATTATACGCGCATAGGCGCAATCAATACGACAACAACACAATCGAACCTCCAAGGACGAAAAAGCACCTCCTCAACGAAGTACAAAAACTCAAGAGACCTGTCGATCTAAGGTCATATTAGATCACACAACCTTACTTCGCGCCACGTTATAAACGAAGGCAACGATGTTCAGACGGAAGAAAAATAAACCAATAGATGGCATATCAGGCCAAGACCATAAAGACAGCATATACTAATGAATAAACATTGGAGCCACAAACGTCTCCATAAAACAGAAGACCTAAACAATCTCAATTATACGAATCACAGGAACTTCAGCAACGGCATTAACAGAGAATGAAAAACACCTAGAACATCCTATCCCTACTTCGGAAGACTAAACAATGACGTAACAAATCAACATCAAGAAATTTCTGGAAATGCATAAACAGTTTTATGAATCATGACTCAATGACAACATACTTTAAATACAATGTACACACAAAGAAAGAAAAAACAAATTGTTTCTACGGCTGTAACTTATACATAATGAATATTTTTATTAGACAAATTAAAAATAGATATTGTATATTTACATAAAATCTAAAAATAAATCACAAATTACCCAATGATTCTGACCACTATTCCTCCTGTTATTCCCTCTATTATTTGCAACAGCTGGGTTGGCAGGTCTCACCTCAACAATTTGCACTCCTCTTAGCGGAAGTGCCCACTGTTCACCCCACGACCGATTGTTATTATCATTGTTTCACCACTGTTCCTGTGGTGACTCCAAATTACCACTATTTCGGTTATGGGATCCATTCGGATTACTTTGATGCCTTATCTGGCCCTGATGGGGTTGCCCATATTGGTTTCCCTGATTACCATTATTCTTTCTATTGCCATTGCTGCGATCATGCCAGTTATTTTCATTTTGATTACCGTTATTATTTGAAAAATTATTCCGGTTCTGCTTGTGGGACTTGTTTCCCCCATGAGCTGTGTCATAATGGTTATTCCAATTGCCTTCCCAATACTGGCCAGAATTATTTTGTTCCCTGGGTTCTTTATTACACCACCCATAGCTGTTCTCAACATACTCGTCTGCTTTACCGCACCAATAAATTGGTCAATTGTGCCATCACATTTCCCAATCATGCTCCGCTGATATTCAGCCGGAAATCTTATAAAACAATGCTTCATCAATTCTTTTTCCGTATATGGGTTATCAAGGAACCTGTTCTTTTTGATTAGCGATTCCAAGAATTTCTCTGGATCTTTGTACCCTGCACTTGCCATATCTTTCCCGAACGCTATTTCCTCTTTAATTCTCTCTTGCGTACCAGTGGACCAGTATGTCGCAAGAAAGGCGTTCTTGAATTCTTCATACGATCTGCAACTACCTGCCATAGATCGCATGTGTTCAGCAACGCTCCCTTGCATACGCCCGCAAATGAATTCGAGTTTATACTGCAAAGGCCATGGAGCGGGCAGAACTTTCTCGAATTGCGACATAAAATACTTCGGGTGGAGAGAATTATTATTTTCCTTATACACTTGAAAGTTCTGCACAGAGAGAAAGTGCTTTACGTCAAAAGACTCATATGTCCGCTCCTCCCTGTGGAGCGTTTCTGTGTCGCGGTGTGGGGCCCGGTCTGAAATCAACTGGTTCAAATGTTCAAATGTTTGTTAAGCTTATGGGACTTAACTACGGGGTCATCAGTCCCTAAACTTACAAACTACTTATGAACTACTTACGAACTAGGACAGCACAAATATCTATGCCCGAGGGGGGGATTCGAATCCCCGACCGTAGTGGCCGTGCACACCGTCCCCTCAGCCACCATGGCCGGCAAATCAACTGGTACACACCTCCCTGAATCAGCTGTTTGCTGAAGGTGTGTGTCAGTGCATCGGAGACGTGGAAATTCTGTGGGCGAGTGTGATACAAGTTCAATGTGTGGAATATTATCCTCCCCTCCTAGTTGACCTTCAAATCGAAGTCTGATTATATTTCATCCGTTGTGCTTCAAGTATAGAGTCGGACATGTGCATTATGTACGATATTTTCGTTGTTCAGAGGCGTTCAGCGGGCCTGAGCTGCTCGCCCGGGCTTGTAGCCGCGCCTCCCGGGCGGGCCTGGCCACTAGAGATGGGCAATCTGCTCCTGAATTGATTCAAAGAACCAGATCCTTCTAAGAAGAGAGTGATGAATGAATCCAAAAAAAAAAAAAGAGTGGTAGTTCATCTGATCTGAAAAGTCCCTCTGGTGACAGCAATGAGCTGCATAAGCACCCCTTGCCACATTCTTCACAAGTTTCCTAAACCCCTTGTCATATGCTTCAGAAGTTTCCTAAGCTACAAAATAAATGTGCTATAGACCATGTGCAAGTATAAAACGCAAAAAATGAGCGCCTAAACACATGCAGTGCCTCCACGCTGCGAGTCGAGACTCGGTGAGTCGAGAGTCGGCAAGTCGCGCAAGCAGCATGATTCAGTGAGCGCGCGGCTCCCGACTACCGCTGACTCATTGCTCCGCATGACTCCGGCGATCGAGGCGATCCGACCGCCAACAGAGTCGGTGAGTTAGCTGGTTCACCAGTTCACCTCTCCCCACCACTCCCGACTCCGCACGCTTGCGGAGCTGCCCGTGTGGCGCGCTACTAATTATTCCCCTCCCCCCCACTCCTCTGGCGAGCTGCATGGTGCCGAACAAAGCGACTCCACACATTTCTCTGTTCTCTCGACTCCTGTGTTCTGATAAAGCTTGCAGCTCACTTACAGAAACGATCATCTGAAGCAACAAAAACCGTCTTATTCCTATTTAGAATAGTACTCGAGATGAAACGTATTTATTTAATGTTACATGTTTTTTCTTAATAACAGGAAATCTGCAGTCGGTAGCAAAAACGCGTTACAGTACAAAATTAAACTATATAAAATTTCTGTGAAAAAGATCCTACTTCGTTTTTCTCGAACACTTATAGTTTGCATGAAGGGAGCAAGAGAGACAAAGTCTTGTGCAATGTGCATTCTGTTGCTTAAATTTTGTAAGCCCATATCACGTAGTTTCCTGACTTGATAGAGGAGTATCCTGTAATAAATTTTGCGTCTTTTATGAATCTATATTATTTTGGCACGTTGAAAACAATGAGTATATAATCGAATAACAAAGAAAACAACAATGTGCATTAATGTTTTCTATATCTGAAACCATTCAGTTTCGGGAATGTGGCCATTTGAAATTTTTGCTGCTGGCGTCAAATCTTTGACAGTAACAACAAACTTGTTTTCGAAGAGAGAGAGAGAACACAAGGATGTCAAACGAGATGTCTATAATTGCGTTTCTGAGTAAAATATCTTGCTATAATGTTTCATTAGGAATTTAATTTGTTTGGTACAGTAGTATGTGTGTGTTTGCAATTAAAGATAAACTATATTGGGAAGCACTTAAAAAATATTCGCATTTCTCTGTATAGAGAATATATAAAACTTTGCACAAATAACAGGTGAAAGGGTTGTAGTTACAGGAACTAAATAAGGTGGAACGGAAATCTTACCACCAATTGCAAAACTTAGAATATAGGAGCCCAGAACGCTACCCCTGTACTACGCCGACTGTAAGAGTATCACCGCAGTTATTTACCTAATTATTTCTTTAGCTAAGACGTTCTTCGAACATAATCAATTGTTGATTGTTTGTACTCACAAAAGAAAAACTCATTGACGACATAGTCGAAAGTATCTGTACTCGTCGTCGTATTTTCGAAGAATTTGGCTGGAGATTTTCAGTCTTTTTTTCGTACTTGAAATTACGAATGAAATAGTCCACGAACATTCCTCGCTTTATAAAGTTAATGGACATTACTCTTTTTACGCCTTATTTTCGAAATTAAATAAAACTTTATTGCTTACTCTGGAGCTATCATTATTTTATTGTTTATGGGTGCCAAACTTTAGTTTTTAGATAGCAAGTGATGGGTTCTAGCGGCCATCTTGTAGCGAGAATCTGTCGCGCTCACGTAAGACACCCGGCCGTGTCGCCGAATGTTGCTGCTTGTAGCTGCCGTGTCGCGTCGCTGAATATCGCGCGCTGTCGCTCGCTTTTGTCGTCACGTAGGACACGGCCTTATTGCGCACGGCTATTCCGCTGCGGCAATTGCCACGTTTTGCACGGAACTCTCGCGATATGTCATGTTTCATTCAACTCTCTTAAACTACTCACTGTATAAATACGGAACTAGTATTTTTATTCTGCAAAATATTGTATATCTTTAATGAAAGTATAAAAATATTTTTTTTTTCTTTTTCCAATTATTTCACCTGCAAAAATATTTAAATTCTGTTATAACATGTTTAATTTTTGATGTAGGTGTAACTGACAAATTTTAAATCTCGAAATTACTGACTTACAATGAAATTATTACTCTTCTTCCTTCTTTCACAATATGGCCAAATCAGATAAAAGTATAGTGACAAAAAAGCGATGTGACATCGTTTTACGTTTTTTATCAGTTGGTGAGTCGGTGAACCATGAAAAAGAACTAGTTCATCACAGCGAATAACTATTTCTGATCCGATCTCTGAAAAGATCGGTTTTGCCCATCTCTACTGGCTACGCGCTGCCCGCCCTGCCGGCTCGAGCCCCACCGGACGGCGGCGGGCAGCGCGGGTACCCCAACTACCCGACTTCTCGCCGAGCCCCGGTCCGCCCGGCCGCCCGTGGCGATCTGCTGCTAGCCTGGGCACGCGCCTGCCAGCCGCTACACTCTAAGCGGGAAATACACTGTTTCTATTTTCACACTGTTGACGTTACAAAAGACCATCCCACATCGGTTTATTAACTTAGTTTTTCCTTACACGCTTTACTTTCCTTGGAACAAATGACATGTCTGCTTTTCATTCCGCGAGAGTTTGTAGTTTCATAATGCTTTCCCCTCGATTCTGAAGAAACTATGAGGTTAAAAAAATCTGAGAGTACAGCAACTTAGCTTTCTAACAAAGCATTCAACTTTTCATTTACAAATCATGTATTGAAAAAGTTAGATAGCGGGCAGCTTACTAACCGATGTATTTTAGAACACAAATTAACGCGAGTGTAACAGCTATCTCAGATCATGAGTATTTACGAGTTAATGAGCAGCATCAGTGCTGCGATAGCAAGTATACGCATTCAGCACGTGTTCGAACAGCGTTTCTCTGGACATTTCGCTAAATTGCTTGATGTTTCCTTGCTGCTAAGAAAAAATAAGTAAATAAATAAAAATAACAATAAACGTTCGGTTGCAATCGAGGTCATTAGAAACAATTAACTGATAGAATGTTGGGAGGTACAGCTTATGCTCAATCACTTCAAGGGAAGTAAACTAATTACTGTTCATCGATACAGGCGTGTGGACCATTGTTGTTTTCTTTTATATTCCTCCTTTTCCCTTTGGCTGGTGGTAGTCAACACTATTCGAGAGGTGACATTCAAGGTCGCAGTCGCTGGACAGTCTTTCATGTATCTTGAAACACTTGGGATTTTTCCTCACTGACTGAATTGTCAGTGTACTATCAGTGGCGAGGAAAAAAAATTGACGTGCGCAGTAATGCACCTGGTAAAAGCAGAACGTCCAATTTTGTGGTGCAGAAGCAAAACGGTAGCCGAATCGGCTCGCTCCGGAAATATTAAACATCTTGAAAATCGTTGGCTTCGCGTTAGCCGGCTCCAGCAAATTTGTAGGTAGTTTTATACTTTGCTCAGTATTTACTTACACAGTGTTTCACTTTAACTTCATATTAAACTATGTGATGGCTCTAACATAAAGAACAAGATTATTACTTAAATCTCTTCAGTTCCTTGTTGCTAGTAAATCTAGGTATTTCATGTATGTGACAAAAAATTATATGCCCTACGATGATGTGATATTTAATTTTGTTCAATGTTGCCCAACTAATTATCCAGGTAAAATTCTGCCAAGGTAAACAGGAAATCTTTAAAAAGCCAGTAGTTAGCGAACACGGTATTCGTCTGGTTTTTTTTTTTTTCTTTTTTTTTTTTTTTTTTTTTTTTCTTTTTTTTTACGTTTGTAGAAACTGTCGAAGGATGAGGAAGAACGTCTTTGGCACTTGCAGTGGGGCACTGTGCTCCTATCTGTGTCAGTCCCTGTGCGAGGTCTCGAAGTCCTTCTCCCGCACAAAAGATTTTGCTGACCCCTGGAATATTGCTACAACCGTTCAAATCAGTATTTAGATAAGCTTTGCAGCTATTCAGGTGCCGTAACGGCGTAGTGGTACTGCCATCACGGAACGACAATAATTTACGGCAGCCATTACACTCTGCAAATCCCACAGGTTTATTTTCATTACCTACAATCAACATAAAACGCTCCCATACAATGGTGTCTCCAGATATCTTTAAACGCTTGTAGATTCTCTCCGCGAGTTTCTTGGAAACATCTTTTTTTTTTTTCTTGCTCGGATCGTCTACTCCTTGCACGTTGGTACGATCTGTCCTTTCAGACATGTTATTTCAGACATAACGATCGATAACTTATAAATGGCAATGTAGGTAACATAAAAGGTGCGTGAAGCCTACGCTGTGATTGTTACAACGTCTTGCTCAGAACTGTCTGCATTGCCCCGCTCGCAGCGCCTTGTGTAGCGCTGTTGCACGGGCCCGGCGGGTCCCCGCTCGCCCGGCGAGTGTCGGGACGGCGCACCTTGGCTCGCTCGCTGTGTACTGTAGGCGGTGCAGTGGGGCTCCACTAGACTACCCTTGGTGCAGGCAGCAGAGCGCAGTGGCCAGACACAGGCGAGCTCGGGCGGGTAAATGTGGCGCGCTGCACGGCTCTGTTGTTCACTGCTCCGGCAGTCTCAGACGAGTTTAACGGGATAAGTTGTACTTCTTCCCACGTAATTTTGACATGCCGCTCTAGTTCATTATGTTTCTTATTAATTTTAACTTGTTCCTGTTTACTACTCAGGATTTCAGATTGTTTATTCTTAAGTTCGTCGATCTCTTTTGCTGTACTCGAGAACTTCTGCGTATCGCGTAAGATACTTTTTCCCTATTCTTTCAAAGTATTTATAACAGTATACAAATACTGCAATCTCGGTTCGGAATTTGACTGCCACTCTTTTTGCTACGTCAGTGTGTTGTGCAATCGTGTCACACACTGTGTCGCTGATCAATTTGTCATAGCCCACCCTACTGGTAATACAGAAGTGTATTCCAATCATGTCGTGTGAATTCATTTTGATCTCTTCCACTTCAAATGATTGTGGTAGAGCAAATTCATTATTAAAGGTGATCTGTATTGTAGATACGAATGAACCATTCAGTATCTGTATTAAGAAACACTTGGGAAGACTACGAGAAGTAAACAACCGCTCGCGCGCGAGACATTGCGGTGGGGTCTAAATAGTCCAAAAATGTTCAAATGTTTGTAGCACTTATGGGACTGAACTACGGGGTCATCAGTCCCTAAGCTTACAAACTACTTATGAACTAGCTAAGACTAAGGACGGCACAAATATCCATGCCCGAGGGGGGTCCGAACCCCCGACCGTAGTGGCCGTGCAGACCGTGACTGACACGCCTCAGTCCTCTCGGCCACCGCGGCCGGCATCTAAATAGTCCGTCCTCACCGCTGCGTTGCCGTCAGCAAAATAGGGCATAGAGTTTTGCGTGGAATCTGAACCAAGTGTCTCTTCTGGCGACTCGTGACATCTTTGATATGTGAAGACTACGTTAAAACTCAATGTGAAAGAAGTTTGTGATGCCAGCGACTTTCGAACCCATGACGTTTCACTTTGCAACAAGTCACTTTGCCGCTAGCCTAGATTGCAAGTTGAAGAGGAACACCAAATACTTTTACCCAACGTAGATAAAAATATTTAATATATATAACTCGAAATAAAAACTATCCTATCTCTTACGTTGGACCATCTCTCTCTCTCTCTCTCTCTCTCTCTCTCTCTCACCTCACACACACACACACACACACACACACACACACACACACTCACACCACACACGTGCACACTGTGTGAAATTTCATTATGATCAGTGGTAGTTTCGGAGTACATTGTAGACAACGTCCTGACACGGAATTTTTATATACAGGGTGAATCTAAATTCGTGCACTTGGGCTTCGCAACGCGATTCCTCAAACGCTAGCAATGAGAAAATGTCTCTCACAAAATTTTCTCTTGCGCATATTTCCGGCAGTAAATGGACGTCGAAGATTGAGATGGGTGTGTGTCCCATACTTCAGTATGTTTCACAACTACACTGCTAGGCCAACACACTTCCAGGGGATGTGGGAGGTGTCTTGGGGAACAAAATGAGCCTAGAAGTCCATGCCCGGAAACGCCATTCAACAACGCTACGGAGTGTCCACCATCTCCTGCCGCTAGACATCCCCTCAAGCAACTTCGACGCTCTGTAGCGTCATTGGATGACGTTTTCGGGCATGGGTTTGGTTTCTACGCTCACTTTGTTCCTTAAGACACCTTCCACATCCCCTAGAAGTTTGTTGGTGTAGAAGTGCAATTCTGAAACACACTGACGTATGGGAAGCACGCCCATCACAATTTTCGACGTCCATTTGCTGCCGGAAGACTTGTGAGAGACTTTTATTATTGCTAGCTTGTGAGAAACCGCGCTGCGAAGCCCGAGTGTGCGAATTTAGATTCACCCTGTATACACTAGCCCTAATACTCGACGATGCCGGGGTATATATTTATTCCAACCTTTCGTCAGTCCACCTCCCCTCTGTTCATTTCCTCTTTGTCTCCTCCTCTCTTGGCCCATTTCGTCCTCATCTCCTTTTCCTCCTTCTGTCCATTTCCCTCTTCCGTAGCCACTCCTCCATTACCCCCCTGTATCTACCTCCATCTCATTACGCTCCTCCTCCATCTGCTCCTCCTCCTCCTCCATACATCCCCTACTTCCTGGTGGTGTACGTAATTCACAATAACATTTTTAGGTTAAGCACTTCCAGTGGTCCGTGTCCTGCTTCTCCTTTCTCTCTCTTCACTTTGTTCTACCCTCTCTGCTTACCTATTCCTGTCCTGTGTATCATTTCCTCCCCCACCTTCTGTCACCTTCCCCCTTCCACCTCTATCGACACGTTCTCCTCCTCTCGGCCCCTCTCGTCCCCCTCTATCGGTCCATCTTTTCCTCTTATTACTTACTTCTACAGCTTTTCCTCCGCCTCTCCTCCACATGTCGATGAAATTATACGTATATTTGACCATTTTCATTGTGGTCGGGAATCAGTGTCGGTGTATTGTAAGTACTCTCCGGCAAGAACGGTAGAGTGTCTTGCTAAAACATACATACAATAAAGTTCATGGTGATCGTTGAAATAGTCTCTTTGTCAGCTGTAAGGTATCGTTCAAGTGAAATTTACCAAATATTACGTACAATATAATCTTCCTCGTGTTTTGAAGGTAACGTGTGCAAAATCGCAATAAAATGTAGACGTCCAATTCTCGAAGTAAATAATCCTCCGCTAAACACCATATGCAATTATATGTAGATAATTATCGTCCTATTGTTCTGAAGGTTAAGCTCGAAAAATTTCATCAAAATCGGAAATAAACTGCAGACTTGTATAAAATGCAAACAAACGGATATTCTGTTTTCGCGATATTTCATAGAAAATAAGACACAACAAAACCGGAATAAAATGGAAAACAAAGTGCTTAAGAAGCATGCTTATGTATTTCATAAATTTGGGAAACAATTGTAATGTGAAATAAATTGTAGCATCAAAGAAACGTTTGATATCGATTGTAGTAACAATTTCGTGTGCTCTGTGGCCTGGTGAAGTTCTTTCCAGTTGGGCGACACTTTGGCGGCTTGACTGTTCATAACCTACCCCAATTATTCACCGTAATTTGGATATGCCTCTTGTGCACTCCTTTCTTTAATCTCTCTGCCCATCAGATCGCCCTTCTCTATGCGTATTTCTTACATCATTGCCCTCTGAGTCTTCTCTCTGTTTAGCTAGCTGAACAGCCTGTGTTGCTCGAGGACTTATTTATTCCAATATTCAGGTAGTTCACGCACACCTCCCTTGTCTCTCTCTCTCTCTCTCTCTCTCTCTCTTCATATTCTCTATGTACCTACCTCTGCCTCGTCCTCCTCCTACCACTCCATCCATCGCCCTTTGTCATTACCTCCCCCATTCTCTCCCAATCTGCTCCTCTCCCCTTCCTCTCTTCATTCCTTTCCACTGCTGTATATGAAAACTTAAAGATACCTGCCGAATGCATGGTGACCGGTCAACGTCTGGAATAAGCTAGCCTTCGCCATATATGGAACGAAATATTATTCTCCTGTTTTGAATGTCAAGTGTGCAAAATTTCATCCATATAGAAATAAAACTGTATATTGGTGACGAAGTCTCTTGTTACCTATCTTCCATAAAGCACTATGCAAATTATTGTGTAGACAGTGTCATATCACTTGTTTTGAAGCACAAGTGTACAAAACGTTTTCGCAATCAGATAAACGGCATTGCAAAGAATATCATCCGCTGGTGAAGTCGAAACTGGGCGCTATTGGTATTAGATATTTACACAACCTAGGTAACAACTGTTAATTTCCAATAAAATATATTGAGTCATCAACAGATTCATTCGAGTTTTCAGCTGTTCCTTTGGGTTTACCTCATTGTTTATTTCTGAGCAACTCTGTGAAAGGCTAGGTTAAAAGTCAGAGTGAAAAATCCGTGATCCCAACGAGTTACGAACTCTTGGCGTTTCACTCTCCAGCCGAGAACTTTGCCGCTAATCCAGACTTGAAGAATACTGCCAATTATAAAATACTTAACCAACCTAGATAAAACATTTCATCTGCAATAAAAATAATTTTGAGGTTATTATTACAGATAAAACCATCAAATCTTTTACGTTGGACAAAAACTCATTACAGATGAAACCATCAAATCCTTTACGTTGAAAAAAAAACTCACAAACCACGAAAAATGTCATTAAGATCAACTGAGTATTTACGGAGTTCATCGGAGACAAACATCGTGATACGGCTGTGATGTTTTAATTTGTGTATTTTTATATTTAGACTAAGTGTTATGTTGCACTTATTATTTAATTTCCATTTTTTTAAATAAGATGACCAGCTTATGAAATGTAATATGACCAGAAGATGGTGGCACAGTCCTCCGAAAGCTGTCGTCATTAAATAAATAAGTGTTTCGCGATCTTGGTGTTTAGCTTTTGAAGAATATTACATTATCAGATCACCTCCAAACCCTCTAATGTCAGGCAATGTCGACATTCTTAAATTTCTGAGGAACCTATATGTTCTAAAATTCTGCAGCAAACCGACGTCAATGACATAGGCCTGTAATTTTCGCGGATAACTTCTATTCTTCAAATGTTTGTAAATATGTGGAACTTAACTATTTTAGTTATCAGTTACTAGGTTTACAAACTACTTAAACTAAGTTAAATTAACCTAAAGACAAGACAGACACCATGCCCTATGGAGGACTCGAACCTCCGCAGTGCGCATTGAGTTGCTATGCTACGATGCGCGAGGCCGTTCCTCGTGGATGTTAGTGATGTTTTTAGTATAAGTTAGTTCATAAGTAGTTCGTACGTTTAAGAACTGATGACCCGGCAGTTAAGTCTCATAAGCTTAACAAAACATTTGAACATTTGTCTACAACCTCCGTCGGCAAGCAATCGCGCACTCCCCAGCAAGGGGCCTTAGAGCACTCGTCCAGTCCACCGCGGCAACTCCTATTGCCTTTCTTGAATATTGGAGTGACCTATGCAACTTTCCAGTCTTTGGGTACGAATCTTTTGTCAAAGTTTTCATTTCATATTATGGCAAAATACGGACAGAATTGTACAGAAAATGTTCAAATGTTTTTAAAGTGTATGGGACTTAACTGCGGGGTCATCAGTCCCTAAACTTACAAACTACTTGTGAACTAACTTATACTAAAGACAGCACAAACAGCCATGCCCATGGGGGGATTCGAACCCCCCGACGGGGAACGGCCTCGCGCACCGAAGCATAGTGCCTCAATGCGCTCGACCGCTCCGCCGCGGCGGCCAAAATTGTGACGTCAGTACTGTTGAGTACAGTTTCATGTTTTTACCATACATTGGTTCATTGACCGAAAATAAGCAATGCAATTAGTTTCTGTCCCTCAGCGTATTTCATTTATTTTGCTCCAGTTTAGCTAAAATAGGCATATACAACTTTCACTATGAAATATTCACTCCACAACTTTACACATATAACTTTCAATATAGGAGGCGCGTCCAGAAAGTAAGTTCCGTTTCAATTTATCTCCGCTGCAGCGCTGCGATTGCAGTTCCGCACATGCGCTGTAGACGATGTGTATCAAGGAGAAGAACGTGCGCCATTTGGAGATCGCTGTCAGTTACGTACGCTTTGTTGTGCTTGTTTGAAATGTCGGCGTTGATTGAAAATCCCGCCGCCTGTGAAATCATGTCGGTGATTCGGTTTCTGAATGCGAGGAAAGTGAAACCAAGTGAAATTTATCGGCAAATTTGCGCTGTTCACGGACCAAATGCGATGAGTGATTCGATGGTGAGAAGATGGGTCCGACAGTTCAATGGCGGGCGTAGTGATGTGCACGATGAAGAACGAAGTGGGCGTCCACCTTTGGTTACAGAAGAACTGGTTCACGCGATTCATGACAAGATCCAGGAAAACCGTAGGTTTTCCTTGGCATGACTTCACCAATGACGACGAGCTGAAAGAAACTATTTCCAACTAGTTGAAGACATAGGCGGCAGTTTTCTATGAAGAAGGTATACAAAACTGGTGCCACGCTATGACAAATGTCTGCAAAATTTCGGCAGTTATGTGGAAAAGTAGTTTAAGAGTTGTATAATTTTGTACAATAAATATTTCTTTTGTATCTGTGTACAATTTCATTTTATTACCAATCGGAACTTACTTTCTAGACGCGCCTCGTATCTCTGGCGTAAACGACTCTGGTCTCTTTCTTTCACCCGCCTCCCAAACAGTTCAAAATGTTTGTAAATATATCGAACCAAACTGCGTGGTCATCAGTCCGTAGCTTACAAACTACTTAAACCTAGGTAAACTACCTAAGGACAAACACACACAACCATTTGTGGTAATTGTTTCAGCAATCAGTCTTAAAAAATCAAATTTTTATTTGTTTGAAAATCCATATTTCGACCACTGTGTGGTCATTATCAATGCTAAAATAAATACAAAAGGGCCAGTTAGAATAACATACATGTCACATTATAAGCCAATTGTACAATTTTCAGTTATAGTAATTCTAAATGTAACCTGTACAATTCATGGCTTACAGTACAGGTTACATTTAGAATTACTATAACTGAAACTTGTACAATTGGCTTATAATGTGACATGTATGTTATTCTAACTGGCCCTTTTGTATTTATTTTAGCATTGATAATGACCACACAGTGGTCGAAATCTGGATTTGCAAACAAATAAAAATTTATACTTTTTACGACTGATTGCTGAAGTAATTACCACAAATCAAATACAGTCGTGGAGCACCAAGTCCAACATGGAATCAAGCCTGACACACACCCATGCCCCACGGAGGACTCGACCCTCCACGGCGAACAGCCGCGCGCTCCGCATCGAGACGCTTTAGACCGCTCGCTACTCCACCGCGGCCTCAAACAGTTACTCGGACTAGCGGGACTGCGTCAGGCAGCAGTGTTTTAGCTCCTCGTCAGTTCCTGATTTCCCTACAGCTTTCGTTATGGGCGGCATGCACTTGCTTAACGAATTAAAGAGTGTGGGCCAGGCAGAACCAACAGCTCTCAATGGGGAGGCGTGCCTCGCCGAGAGCGTCACGTGGAAAGTAAAGTAGGTGGGGGGGGGGGGAGGGAGGGGGGGAGTTGACGCGGCTCCCGATATCGACCAGCGGCTGTCGCGCCGTCCGCTTTAATTCACTGAAACTTGCAGCGCAGGTGGGAGGCTGCAACAGCCGCCGCTCCAGGAAAGCGCGCTCGTACGCGATGGAGAGCTTCCAGAGAGAAATTCTCAAAACTCATACAATGGAGTGTTGCTGTTTTACAAGGATCCATTAAAGAACTCGACGTTATTTAAAACCAGTCAGGTATATTTGGTATTTGCCAACCGTTTAATACCAGGTAGTATTGGTATAATTGGTTAGACTTGGAACTCGAATGTGAAATGCGAAAAATTATACCTAAGAAATGTTGCAGCGGGCATTTTATTTCTTAGTTACAGTCAATAGTCCAAAATGGTGAAATATCGTACACTTTTATTCTATTGTTGCTGTTGTTGTTGTTGTTGTGGTCTTCAGTCCGGAGACTGGTGTGATGCTGCTCTCCACAATACCATATCCCGAGCAAGCCTCTTCATCTCCACATAAGAACGGCGCCGGCCGCGGTGGCCGAGGGGACTGAGGCGCTCCACTCACGGTCTGCACGGCCACTACGGTCGGGGGTTCGAATCCCCCCTCCGGCATGGATATTTGTGCCGTCTTTAGTCTTAGTTAGTTCATAAGTAGTTTGTAAGTTTAGGGACTGATGACCCCGTAGTTAAGTCCCATAAGCTTTACAAACATTTGAACATAAGAACGGCCACCTACATCTTTTTGTGTCCCGACTTCGTCACCGCTTTTGTGTCCCAGCCTCGTCGTAGGTGTCGGTGGCCGAGTGGAATAAGACCGACACGCTGGTGCAGGTACGGAGGGGAGCAGCCAGAAACTATAAACACTCGAGTAAATTAGAAAGAGATATATTGCACAGAATGTAACAATACTTAACTTTTACATAGTACTGCAGAATGTTGATACATAGTTGTTAGAGGCCTGCCTAGTGCCTGTACAATAGCAAAGTCTTCACTCGTGCCTATCGGATTACGAAGGTCCTAACTCGTTGCTATCTCAGTCCGAAGTGGGAGTGCGAAGTGAACGATCCTTCAGTGGTAGCCACGAGCGGAGTTGTCGCAGAGGGCGCTCGTGGCTGTCGTCGTGAGAACGCCGCGCCGTGCGTGCCTGGCGGCGCGCGGCGAAAGTAGGTGGCGCGCACTTTGTACTTGTGCGACACCACACCCCTCCCCCCCAAACCGCCGCTCTCGTGGCGTAGGGCTGAGGGCCACGGCGACGGCACTGGGAGGAGGGCCTGGGCGGGGGCGTTACTGGTGGGACGGGCGTCGTAGCTGAGGCCGGGATCGGGACGCCGTCCGCGCCCCGGCATCTGCCTTGAGATCCTCCAGGGAACCCGCCGAAACCTGGGGAAGGGCGCACCCCCCCGCCCAGAGGGAGCAGGTCATCTTCTTCTGAGGTGCGTGGCCCAAGCTGAGGGGGCCCGCACGGTCCCGGAGTCCCTCTCGGTGACGCTGTCAACTGCGGCGGCGACAGCGGCGGCGTCGTGTCGATCTCCATCGGGACGATCTCGTAGTCCGGGGACGAACGATGTGGTTGTGCTCCCTGGCGGTGAAATGGGTCTGGAATCAAGAAACCGGAGACAGGATCGCGCGGCCTGTGCAAGCGCAATTGGTTTTCGTGGCGCCGCAGCTCCGACCCTGTGGAAGAACGTACAATATACATATTCAGACCGAGCACGCGCTGAATGGTGCCCGGCATCCATGTCTTCTTGTTGCCAGCAAACACCCTGCACAGCACCGGCGTAGAAACCTGAAAACGCGTAGCGCCATACGAACCGACTCGGTGCGAGGGAGGCTGCAGCAGGTGAAGGAGAGTGTGGTGACGGCGACCGTGTAGCAGCTCGGCAGGAGACGGGCCGTCACGTGGCATGCCCCGATACGTAGACAGGAAAATTTGAAGAGCTTGCTGCCTGGAGTGCTGACCTTTCATCTTCTCTATGTGAGACTTGAATGTGCGAACGAAACGTTCTGCTTCACCATTGGACTGAGGGTGCAACGGTGCGGTGGTTATATGCTGAATGCCATTCACACGACAAAACTGTTGAAATTCCGCACTAACAAACTGAGGTCCATTGTCACTGACTATAGTTTCAGGCAAGCCTTCGATGCAAAACACTGATGTTAAGGCACTGATTGTACTAGAAGTAGTCGTTGAGTTCATGGCAATCACAAAAGGAAACTTGCTGAAAGCGTCGACAACAATTAACCAGCGCGTATTCCAGAAAGGTCCGGCAAAGTCAATATGTAAACGTTGCCATGGTCCCTTGGGGTGTGGCCAGTCTGAGAAACGCTGTGGAGGAGCCGCCTGATGCTCCGCACAAACTGTACACTGTGATGTCATGCTCTCTATCTGAGCGTCCATACCAACCCAGGTACAATGACGTCTGGCCAGTTGCTTTGTCCTAACAATGCCCCAATGTCCTTGATGCAGGAGGCGTAACACTTCTCGTTGCAGGGAACGAGGAACAATCACTTTTGCTTGGTCGTTGTCGGTATGCAACAACAGTACACCCTGACTTAAAGATAATGCATGACGTTGTGCAAAATAACGTCGAACCAGAGGCCGATCAATGTCTTTGGCTCTGGCAGGCCACCCTGAGCGAACAAAACGTGCTACCACACTTAAGTCTACATCCGCAGCTGTTTCCTGTGCAACCCGACGAGAGTTCAAAGGAAAATCTGCGACAGCGGAAGCATCTCTGGAGTCTATCTGACAACATGCCATTTCCGAAGAATCAAACGACACATCCTGGCCAACCGGAAGTCGGGAAAGTGTGTCCGCGTTGGCGTGTTTAGTGGTAGGTCGGTACAAAATCTCATACTGATAATTAGACAATATCAAGGACCATCTCTGAAGCTTTTGTGCCGTACGTGGCGGAATCGGCTTTGTGGGTGAGAACAACGACGTGAGAGGCTTGTGGTCTGTCAACAAATAGAATTTTCTGCCATACAGATAATGATGAAACTTTGTGACGCCGTAAATGATTGCTAAGGCCTCCTTTTCTATCTGACTGTAATTCTGTTGCGTCGGCGTCAGTAGCTTGGAAGCAAAGGCAATAGGACGATCATGACATCCAATACGATGTGACAGAACCGCACCCACACCGTACGACGAGGCGTCAACTGCTAACACTACAGGCTTCTGTGGGTCAAAGGGAATCAAACATGCATCACTAAGTAGTGCAGACTTTAATTTGTCAAAGGCAACCTGGCAATCTTTGGACCATACAAAAGGAACATTCTTCCTACGTAAGTGATGCAGTGGAGCTGCAATCTGAGAGGCATTGGGAATAAATCTGAAATAATAGTTAAGCTTTCCCATCACTGCTTGCAATTCATGCACATTCTTAGGAGGAGGCAAGTCTTTGATTGCTCGAAGATGTGACTGTAAGGGATGAATTCCTTGGGCATTAATCACATGACCTAGGTACTCTATTTCAGTTTGAAAAAACGAACACTTTGCTTTATTACAACGTAGACCTGCTGCAGTCAACACTTTGAAAAGGCACTCCAGGTTTGCTAAATGTTCTTCAACTGTACGTCCGGATACCACAATATCATCTAAATAGTTCGAACAACACGGTACAGAAACTGTCAGCTGTTCCAAAAAACGCTGAAAAATAGCGGGGGCGGAAGAACTGCCAAAGGGTAGGCGTTGAAATTGAAAAAGGCCCATGTGAGTATTAATGACGAAAAACTTTTTGGACTCGTCATCAAGTGGAATCTGTAAGTATGCCTCTGCTAAATCAATCTTGGAAAAGAAGCGAGACTGTCCTAATTTGTCCATCAGTTCCTCAGGTCTGGGCAGGGGATAAGTGTCTACAATTGTTTGACTGTTCACTGTAGATTTGAAGTCCGCACAGAGACGAAGTTTTCCTGACGGCTTGGGTATAATTACTATAGGCGAGGCCCACTGACTCGCAGAAACAGGAGAAATCACCCCACTATCTTGCCAACGTTTAAGTTCTTCGGCAACTGTATCACGCAAGGCGATAGGCACTGGTCTAGCTTTACGAAACTTTGGAACTGCAGATTCTTTTAAAGTTACATGTGCCACGAAGTCTTTTGCACAACCTAGTTCCGGCGAAAACAAGTCACTATATTTGTCACACAATGCATTGATTTTATCCTGAGGCACTATTGACGAAATTTGAAGTACATCCCTTTGAATTGATAAACCAAACAAGTCAAAAGCATCTAGTCCAAAAATGTTCTGTGTCGATTTGGCCTGAAGAACAACAAAAGCAACTGTTTTCGTAACACCTTGAAAAGAGGCAGGCAGGCTACACGTTCCTAGCACGGGAATATTTTGACCTGTATAAGCTGTTAACACTTGTTGACACAGCGATAATTTTGGCGAACCCAGAAGTTCATAAGTATCTTTATTAATTAAGGTAACAGCGGAACCAGTGTCGAGCTGAAATTGCACAGTTTTATTATCAATGGAAAGATTCACAAAAAGTTTTTGCTTGCGGCGCTCGACAGGTGCGCGAATGTGGGCAACGTCTGCTACGGTTTGTTTACTGCGCTTGCGCGGGCCGCGTAGTGAAGGAAGCGGCGCAGACTCGGCACGCAGCGGATTAACAACACTGTCACTAGATGACACTACCGCCGGATCGGCGTCCGCGCAAGCCTGCGAAGCTACTGCACTAAAATTACTTTCAGTATCTACAACAAGTCTACTGTCACTAGCTACACAGTACTGGGCACTATTACAAGGAACTGTTGAAGAAGGCACTAATTTCACTACAGGAATGCACTGTTCATAGTCATTTTGCTTGTCCCGAACCCTTTTCCGTTGCACTGTTTTACGCGCTCGTCGGCGCTTGCTACGTGGTGCACTATATAGTTTTGCCATAGGCGGAGAACTACTTTCTTGCAATTGAGATCCAAGGAAAGCACTGTTCAAATCCACAGCCCGTATAATATTTACAGAATGAATTGTTCTCGCACTCTGCGAAGCACTGTTTCTAACGTTACTGTTCTTTGAGTTTTTAATTTGCATACACACAGACTGCACATGTCCCGATTTGCCACATTGATAACAGGTTGCGTTGCGACTAGGGCAATGAGCACGCTTGTGGCGAGACACACACTGGGGGCAAGACTTACGAACATTTTTCTGAAATGAGCGTTGGCGCCCGTTACTCAAATTACTGTTTCTAACACGACGGGGCGACCTTTGCGTCGTACTTTTACACTGGCTACTGTTCACTGTCTGTTCAGCACGGCCGGTAGAAAAATAAGAATCACTAGTGCTATACTGAGAACTACGGCTAGGAAAGCGTCCGTTGCGGCGCACTGAATTTACACTGTGGCTTTGCATTTCTACATCTGCTAAGTCAAAAGTATCATGCGCTTCTATAAGCTGCAGTACACTGTCTAATGAAGGGTCAGACTGTTTCAGAATTGCTGCTCTAATTCTGGGGTCCTGAATATTCTGCGTAATCGCATCCCTCAACATCACGTCACTATACGAAAGTCCACAAGAGCAAGTAAATTTACATTGGCGGGTTAAGCCCTTCAATTCCGTAATCCACTCTTGGTGTGACTGCTGCGGTAATTTTTTAAGTCTGAAAAATCGGTATCGTGCAGTGGCTACAAGAACTTTTCTCTCATAATGAGCATTCAGTGCATCTACAATTTGTTCAAAGTCTACATCACGAGGAGATGCGAGAGGGAAAAGTTTTTGCAATAGTACGAAAGTCTGGGGGCCCACAATCGATAAGAAAAGGTTCTTCACTCTCTGACCTGT
The DNA here is from genome assembly GCA_026315105.1 of Locusta migratoria. NCBI lineage: Eukaryota > Metazoa > Arthropoda > Insecta > Orthoptera > Acrididae > Locusta > Locusta migratoria. The sequence continues at coordinate 215,682,203 of CM048747.1, forward strand.
AATTTGATGAGCCGCGACGAGTTCTTGAAACTGTGCGAAATAGTCGCTCCATTCTTCCTCACGTTCGTTGTACTGGCGGAACGTCGGAAGCGGTGCGGCGGCAGGTGAGGGCTGCTGATGCGGCGGCTGTTGTTGTTGGTTAGCTGCCTGCGCTGTGAGCTGGGACACAGCCTGGAGGAGCTGGGTAATTTGCGCCGTCTGTAACTGAATAATTTCCATTAAGTTTGGGTTCGGGGTAGTGGCCATGCTGACCGATTAGGCGCCGCGTATACAAGTAAATTAGTACAAAACACAAATGCAATATGAAAGAGGACGCTCTGCAACAAAAAAGTCCACAAAACACGTAACAGAATATGTTCCCCCAAAAATCTTATAATAAGGGTGGGTGGGCGGGAGCAATTTTTGCGTGCTCCGACTGCTGCTGTCTGGCTGCTGCAAGCGGGCTGGTCCAAGGTTCTATCACTCCTCGTCGCCACTTTTGTGTCCCGACTTCGTCACCGCTTTTGTGTCCCAGCCTCGTCGTAGGTGTCGGTGGCCGAGTGGAATAAGACCGACACGCTGGTGCAGGTACGGAGGGGAGCAGCCAGAAACTATAAACACTCGAGTAAATTAGAAAGAGATATATTGCACAGAATGTAACAATACTTAACTTTTACATAGTACTGCAGAATGTTGATACATAGTTGTTAGAGGCCTGCCTAGTGCCTGTACAATAGCAAAGTCTTCACTCGTGCCTATCGGATTACGAAGGTCCTAACTCGTTGCTATCTCAGTCCGAAGTGGGAGTGCGAAGTGAACGATCCTTCAGTGGTAGCCACGAGCGGAGTTGTCGCAGAGGGCGCTCGTGGCTGTCGTCGTGAGAACGCCGCGCCGTGCGTGCCTGGCGGCGCGCGGCGAAAGTCGGTGGCGCGCACTTTGTACTTGTGCGACACCACACATCTGTCTGAATCTGCTTACTGTATCCTGTGCACTTGGCCTTCCTCTGCGGTTTTTACCCCACACACTTCCCTCTAATGCTAAATTCACGATTCCTTGACGTCTAAGAATGTGTCCTATCAATCAACCCCTTCTTTCAGTCAAGGTATGCCAGAAATTCCTTTTCTCCTCAATTCTGTTCAGTACCTCCTCATTAGTTACGCGATCCAACCACCTAATCTTCAGCATTCTTCTGTAGCACCACATTTCAAAAGCCTCTATCCTCTTCCTGTCCGCACTACAATTATTCTATACCTGACTCCAAATTGAGTGTAAAGCACACGTGAAATCTTTCGAAGAGAAAATGTGTTACAAGAAACGTTGTCAAACGTCTACTTCGTGTAGACCACTGTACGTGATAGCAACATATAAAGACACAATTTTTATTTAAAAAATAAAATCTCTCTCTCTCTCCCTAGCGTTGAGAATGACCAGTTTGAGACTTGTACCCATCACCAGGTGCTTTAGTATTCAGATCAGTGTGTAGTTTTATGGTGATCACTGTGTGAAAATAAATCATCTGGTATCAATTACAGTAGAAACAAGTGCAGATGGCAGGTGGACAGCTGCCACGTACAAAAACACTGTTTTTACTTACTTTACTTATATAGCAACTAAGTGCAATGTTGCATTTGTTATTTTATACCCAATTTTTTTAACAAGATGACCAGCTTATAACATATATGAGACCAGATGATGGTGACACAGTGCACCGAAACCGGTAGTCATTTAATAAATTATTAATATGCGATCTTGGTTTTTTACTTTGAAAACTACAAATTATTATCGTCGTAATGTCGCGCTTTTTATACAATTTTCACGAACACTTTTATGTTTTTACTCTTATTATTATCGTCTATGTTAATGCCCGAATAGTTCTGCTACCCATGTCTTATGTATATTTTATCACAGGCACGTTTTTTGATGCACAGAGATGTGAACTCACACCATAGTCTGCGATTATATTTTAACACTGAGTTTCTGGTCAAAGAGTTTATACCTTAGAAGCAAAACGATGTAAAGAGACGTGTGCAAAAAGTGTGAATATGATAGTGGAGATATTTAGGTTATCCGTTTATGCAACTGATTAAATAAATTTTTATTGCCATATACATTTCGCCTTTATTTTGAAGGCATAATCAGTGACCTGTGATATATACATCATTATGTTTCACAATATTTTGTATTTACATTTCTTAGTATTTTAGGTTATAAACATATCTGGATGTTATTACTTACAATATTCCGTGGATAAAATTCTCCCTCTCCCTCCCCCCTGTCTCTCCCTCTTTCTCTCTCTCTCTCTCTCTCTCTCTCTCACACACACACACACACACACACACACACACACACACACACTCATTATAATACAACTTCTGTAGTTCGGTGAATGATGTCAGAATGGTCGACGGACAACGCAGATGAGTCACAACGTTGTACCTGCGTAGTGGCTGGTGTTGACAACCTGCCCCACCGTAGTTTAGATGGGCAGCGTGTGTTTCGTGTTAGACCAGTTGAACGAAGTGCTTGCCCAGTGTGTTGGTTCATAACTGAGAACAGGACATTGAACGACCAGTGGATCAATTTAAAGTTTCTTTTTAAGCTTAACAATATATGCAAAGAAACGCATGAAATGTTGTTACGTGTTTATGGGGATCAATCACTGTCCATGAAGTGTGTGTATGAGTGGTTCGCCCCTTTTCGAGGAGACCGGGGAAGTGTTTCTGACAATCCCTGTATCGGACTACTGGGGACCGCAGTCAGTGATGAAACTATTGAGAAAGCGGGGACATTAATCACAACGATCGTCAAGTAACTGTGGGCATGATATCGGATGAACTACAGATTAACTGTAAATCCGTGCTTCAAATACTTGCCCAGAAATATGGTAGAGGAAAATTCTTGTCGTCTTGATTGTCACTTGATTGACGATCAGAAGCAGGCACGTTCATCTACATCTACGTACATACTCAGCACTCCACCGTAAGATGCGTGGCGGAAAGTACACTGTACCATTACTAGGTACTAGCCTTTCTATTCTACTCGCAAAGACTGCCTTTGGAATGGTGTTCAAAAGCTTCGTCAAGTTTCGTTGCTTGTCAGAAATATCGTCAAATCTCTTACCTTTCAAAGAGAGCTGAAGTCGAGGGAATAGGAAGACATTCGAAGGATTGAGATTTGGCGAGTATGGTGGATGTTCAAGTTGCACAAACCCCTTTTTTTGGAAGGAAGTGTTTCACGGTATTAGCTGTGAGTGGGCGACCGTTGTCGTGAACAAAAAAATCAGAAACGTTGTATGTACTGGGTCGCAGCCTGCGCAGACGTTACATGAAATATGTCAAAATTTCAAGGTATTTTCCAGAGTTTAGCGTCGTTCCCCGGGCGGAAATGTCTTGTTTATAATACCCTCATTATCAAACAAGATGATGAGCATCGTTCTGATACTTGGTTTTTCGGCTCTGACTTTTTTTCCCGGCTAGGTGATGTCGGAGAACACTATTCCATGCTTTGCCGTTTCGTTTCAGTGTCGTACCGGAGATACCAGGTTTCATCTTCAGTGAAGAAATTGGGTGTCACATCTGCCGTTTCGTCCAAATCCTGTGAAGCTTCTACACGTACTGCACAAATGTACCGTTATTTGATCAACGTACTAATTCCGAAATGGAGGACATAGTAATAGGTATTTCCGGTGTAGAGAAGCAGCTGAGAGAGCTAAATACAAAAACGTTTGCTGGTCCGGATGGAATACTAGTTCGGTTTTACAAAGAGTACTCTGCGGCATTGGTCCCTTACTTAACTTGCATTTATTGCGAATCTTTAATTCAGCCCGAAGTTCCTGGTGATGGGAAAAAGCACAGATGACTCCCGTTCACAGGAAAGGAAAGAGAACTGGCACATATAATTACAGGCCAATATCGCTGACATCAGTGTCCTGTAGAATTTTAGAGCATATTCTCAGTTCGAATATACTAAATTTGAGACAGAAAAGCTTCTTTTTATGAATCAGCGCGGGTTTAGGAAACATCGTTCATATGAAACTCAGCTTGCTCTTTTCTCACATGGCATCTTGCGAGCGATGGATGAAGGGCAACAAACGGATTGTTTTTCTCGACTTCAAAAAGGCGTTCGACGCGGTGCCACACTGCAGACTGCTAACGAAGATACGAGCTTATGGAATAGGTTCACAGAATTGTGACTGGCTGGAAGACTTCCTAAGTAATAGAACGCAGTACGTTGTTCTCGACGGCGAGTGTTCATGAGAGACGTGTTCATGAGGAGATAAATAGTATAATTGTGGTTCGATGAACCCTCTGCCAGGCACTTAAATGTGATTTGCAGAGTATCCCATGTAGATGTAGATGTAGAACGAACATGTAAGGCGGACAGCCGACTTCGGTTGATTGGGAGAATTTTGGGAAGATGTAATTCATCTGTAAAGGAGACCGCGTATAAAACGCTTATACGACCACGTCTTGAGTATTGCTCAAGTGTTTGGGACCCGCAGCAGATCAGTTTAAAGGAAGACATAGAAGCAGTTCAGAGGCGAGCAGCTAGATTCGATACTGGTAGGTTCGACCAATGCGCGAGTGTCACGGAAATGCTCCGGCATGTCAATTGAGGATCGCTGCAGGAAAGACGACGTTCATTTCGTGAATTTCTGTTGAGGAATTTTACAGAGTCGGAATTTGAAGCCGGCTGCAGTGGCCGAGAAATCAAATGTTTGTAAATCTATCGGATCAAACTGCGTGGTCATCAGTCCGTAGCTTACAAACTACTTAGACCTAGGTAAATTAACCTAAGGACAAACACACACCCATGCCCCAGGGAGGACTCGAACCTCCACGGCGAGCAACCGCACGCTCCTCAGCGAGGTGCTTTAGACCGCTCGGCTACTCCACCGCGGCAGTGGCCGAGAGGTCTGTGGCGCGCCAGTCACAGTCTGCACGGCCGTTACGGTCAGGGGTTCGAATACTCCCTCGGGCATGAGTATTTGTGCTGTCCTTAGAATAAGGTTTTTTTTTAAGTTAGTCAAGTAATTATTGTGTAAGTCTAGAAACTGATAATCACGAAGTTTGGTCGCATAAGACCTCACACACATTTGAACATTTTTTGGAATTTGAAGCCGAGTGTAGTACGATCTTGCTGCCGCCTACTTATATTTCGCGTAGTGATCACAAAGATAAGAGAAATTAGGTCTCGTACGGAGGCATATAGGCAATGTAAATTTATAGGAGGTGACTACTTCCAAATAAAGTAAGGTAACTGTAATTCGTAGTTGATCTACGTTAATGTTACAGACCTGTTCACCGATGAATGCAATGCTTCGACGTTATGTGTGTTCTCCATGTACCTGAGATAAAATAGTCTCCCATTCGGATCTCCGGGCGGGACTACTCAGGAGGTTGGGATCATCAGGAAAGACAATACTGGCATTCTACGGGTCGGAGCGTGGAATGTTAGATCCCTTAATCGAGTAGGAAAATTGTACCGGGAGTCAGTCTGTTTCGTAATGGTCTGCGAATTCGTCAGTGAACTAACCAGTTACGGTTGGCTGCTGCTGAGTAAGGAAGTTCATTCAGAATTCGGGAAGCAACTTAGCACGATTCTTTACAGCATACGGAAGGAGGAGGAAGTATATATTTTACTGAATACCGTAAACCATTCTGTCGGGAAAAGCTTTTTGCCGCCCGAAATGACTCCAAGTTTGACATAATAAAGCCAATGTCATATCTCAAGACGTCAGTTGATGTTGCAATGTAGTCTATGGCCTGTATTGAGGATAGAGGCTTGCTCAGGATAGAGTAGAGTGGAGAGCTGCATCAAACCAGTCTCCGGACTGAAGACCATAACAACAACTAAAAATTTCCCCCTTGAAACGGCAACTGAGGGGTGTCGGCACTGTTATACAGACCGTATGGCTATGATCTAAGTTCTATGTGTTTCGACATTCATTCCGATCATACCCGTATACCCAGATGACTAGGCAGTACATACTGCTGTATGGTATTGCGGGCTGCCTGACATCTACGAAGAAAAGAACCAATCTCACCAATCTTATATCGATTTAAACTGTTTAAAACAACATGTTTCTCAATTCAACCGTATTTTTAAATCTCTAGTCCCTTACTACAACTGCGGACATACCATGCTAGTCCTTTATTGCAAGCGCGACTAATCTACGAAATTTCATTTTCAGTCTTCTTCTTCCTGCAATGTTATTGCTTTTGCTGAGCCTCTTCCAAGCTTTACCTCCTGCAGTCTACCACGTAGCACCTCCTCCCATTGCAATCCTCTTTGGTTCACATCTCCTGCCATCTGGTCTCTCCATCTAGCTCGCGGCCTTCTAACAGGCCCCCATTCTGATTCTGTCCACCGCACAGCTCTTCTAGGAAGTCTTTCTGGTCACATTCTGTTAATATTCTCAACCCATTTAAGCCTATTAAAATCCGTAATCTATTTTCGGAGCTCGATCTGTAGTGTGTTTCGTATTATTTCATTTCGAATCCTGTCCCTTCTCCTATCATCAAGGATCCCTTGTAGAAGGCGCATTACTGTGACTTGTATTCTTCGCACATCATTATGATCTGTAACTCAAAATTGCAGATAATATGAATTTTACGTTATGATATTTGCTTCAGAAGCTATTTTACAGTTTCTAATTATGTCTGATGCGGTATACTAAACTTTTGACCTGAGTTCTATCCAAAATTTCCTCATTGACGTATCTTATCTTGTTTACTATTTCTTTAATAATTTCTCCTTTGCTAATTAAATCCTGTTGTTTTTCATTACTTCACTTCTTGTTAAGCTTATTTTCACCATATACTTCAATTACTTTCTGCCGGCCGTTTAGTTGTTCTTCCATCCAATGTCTATATTAAAATCACTGGCGACAGCACACTTCCTTGTCCAACCCCTCTGTCCGTCATACATCATTCTGATTTTTTGCCATCATTATTTCAAATTTAAAGCACTTTTTGTACACGTGCCTCATTCTCAGTTGCATTTCTTTCGACAGTTAAACTGTATTCAGACCCCGCCAAATCTCTTCCCTTCTAAAAGTGTCATAAGCCTTTTACATATATGTAAGCAAGTACTATGTCGTTCCCAAATACCCATTTCTTTCATACAACATTTCTGTGGCACCTATTGCTCATCTTACAGGTCCAAATCTTTTCCATATCTTAATTGTGGTCCTATGTTGATTTTCTCAAAAATTATCCTTCAATAAATCTTCATGCAGTGGCACAATGGTGCTATCCGTCTGTTACTCTCGCACAGTGCGTTGTTACATGTCTTAAAGTAGGTACTCTGATTGCCTTTGGCATATCTTTAGGAATCTTTCCATAGGTCTATACTACTAGCATTATTCCTTATTATGTGCTAGATAGACGCATCAAACTACCTTCCTATTTCATTGGCGGGGAGAAAAACTTAACATAAGGTGAGACGTTTTATTTTATTATTCCTTTACTCTTATTTCCAACACAATTTGCTAGTAATATATATCTGCATATGTAAATGTATGACCCTGCAAATTTATATCACTGTACAACAATATTTCAGGAAAACTAGTTTTTGGTTCATGTCCATTTTCAGAGTTTCATATCTGATGATGGCCGTATAAGCAGAAAACCAGTTAACTAATTAAAAATTAACTTGTTGAACATACTGAAAATTGTGCTTTTAATTCAATATAATGATGTTTTACCATCAACCGACGGAAGAATCAGTGAAAATGTCATTTCCCTTTGAGTTTGTTTGGGTTACATACAAATAAGCTGTATCTCTGACTCAATAAAATGGGACACATGAAATTTTAATTGAAGTTCATCTATTCTACTGCCTCCTTAAATATTTACTATCCTATAAACATATATAGACTACTAACCAAACATTTTGGCATGCGAACATATTTGCGATCTTTTAACGAAGTACGTGCTAATCCCTTTTCCCGAGATAACCTTGTACTGAAGTTTTGCTACACAGCAGTCCGCTCTTAACTCCACTGCCTGCACATATATCTACCCCAATGTCTCTTTTTCCTCCTATCGGCACTTCCTCCTGTCTGTATCTCCCACTGCTACTGTCGTCACCAGTTTCTCTCGAACTTCTTTACCACAGTCATTCTCCGACACATTCTCTCTGCCGTTGACTTTCTCCCATTCTTTTCCTTTCAGATTGCGCCTGTCTCATTTTTTCTGACCCTAGACCGTGAAACCTCAAACTTCTTAGCACAGAAACACTGCCAATATGTTTGCATGCAAAAATGTTTGGTAAGAAAGCTGGAATGGGAAATGAAGCAGCGGGATCCCTACTTTACTGTCAGATTATTTTAAAAACGAACACAAATGTATCTTATTTCGAAAGGAGAATTTTCAGCTATAAAAATACGTGCTATTTAAATAAACACAAATTCTGTAGATTCCTGAAAATTTGACATTTTCTTTTTTATACTTCGATATTTATTTGAATGGTATGATTAATAACAAAAAGAAATTCATTCAGCGTAGTTGCATGACAGTAAGATGTCCAAAATAAAAATGTTTCACATGATTGTTTTCTTAAAATTGAATAATACGTATTTTGTAAAAGACACCTTGTCGGCTTGTGCGGAAGTGTGCACAATGCGCGAGTTGGCTAGTCGGATATGAAACAATATATCAAGAATTCAACTAGATACTGCTGTGCTTCTCTTCTGAATAGCATACACAGCGACGTACGTGCTAAAACCTACCGCACAAAAAATCTACGCAATGTATTTTTACCTTTGCAATCTTTTAAAATATATTGCACTACTTAATTTGACGCTGAACAGTAAGTGTAAATAATAAGAAAAATTAAATAAATTCCTCATCGAGTTAAGAAATCGGAAGGTAATGTATGCAAAAATAAAAATTTTTCACCGCGTTTACTTTTTCAAATGGTGTGGTAAGTTTCATAGTGGACGAAACGCCGTCTATCGGCACAATTGGAACTTTTGGTAACCAAACATGATGGTTTTACGGATGTATATTCAAAACACATGAAGGTTTTCAAAAACTGGAATACGGCATTACTAGACAAATGTTATTTGAATATATTGTTAAATTTGAAGCATTTTATGCAGTTAGTTATTGAGATATTCGCTGCCCGCGCTACAAAAACAGCTAAAAATTTATTTGTTTATTTTATGCGTAACTACGGTATAACTTTGAACCCCTGGATCAACCAGCAGTAGAGTTCTATTGTGGGAGCCGTCGCGTAGCTGTCAGCCTTTAGAAATGGCCGCGCCTGCTGCTTATGCAACCGTGGACAGCACGCAGAAAATGAAATGAAATGAGCGTATGGCTTTCTTGGCCAGGAGATCCCTTGCGGGATTGTTCCGCCGTCTTAGTGTAAGTCTTTTTATTTGACGCCGCGTGGGCGACTTACGAGCCAATGATGATGAGATGAGGATGATGAGGACAACACACAATACCCAGTCCGCTGCTAGGAATCGAACCCGAGCCTCCTGCGTGGTAGTCAGCGCCGCTACCGCTCAGCTACGGAGGCGGACGCCACGCAGCAAACCACTTCGTACAAGGGGAGATCCTCAGCGGAAGTCGAACCCAGGGATAGGTACAAGGGCTGGCTCACGTAGCCGCTGGAAGTGCCCCCGGCCCGCTGCCGCTGTGACGTCACGCGGGTACATGCACCGCATCGCGCGACAGCGCTAAGCTATAACTACTGTTTTAACAGTGTTTGTTATCAGTATGTCTTACACGTGATCTTTAGTTAAAGGCAAGTAAAATGAAATATCAACAGTTATGGTGAAAATGAACTTATTATATATGCGATACATATTTTTCATAATAATCGTAATGCTACTTATTCCCTGACTTCAACCATTTGCTCATTTTTGATTACTTGTCTTATTATTTTTACTATTAAGGTTTCAAATTCTAATAATTATTCTTAGTTTTGCGGAAAGCTTAATTGCTTCCAGACATACACATGGAAACATTTCTCTCCAAATATGTGCAGTGTATTACAGCCTCCTAAATCAGACACGACTGTCGCTACTATTAAATAACATTTGTCTAGCTCTTAAATGATATGAGACAACAGCTCTATTCATTGTTGTGTCAAAGGAATAATACACATGCTGCTTCCATGGCGAAACTAATCCTCTAGCCAAAAGTATCTGGACTTTCGAAAATAGCCCAATGCTTGATCTAGACCAGCGTGATAGCTTATTTTAGAATTAATGTGCATCTCATCAAAGCTAAGAACACGTTCGTTCAAGTTCGCCCATTGTTTCTGCACTTTCAGATATTAACATTAAAACGTTTGTCAAAATGCCAGGGTTACATTGAAATTTCATGCAGCACCATTTTAGAGTTGATGGAGAAGGAAGAGAAAACATTTTTTGCCGCAAAAATTCATGTTTTTCCATTTAAAGCTCTCAAAATTATATCTCTCGAAATGTTGTCAGAATTCCATTTCATTGCCTTTTTCCCGTTCGTAATAGTTTTAACCTGGTACTCCGTAAACAACTTTTTGACATTGTTGAGAAATATGTGATATTTTTACGTCATTTCATGTTTGTTACTGTTTTCCGTTTACTAAAGACCATTTTTGAATTAGTCTTACTTCTTAAATTCCGCTTAAGTTTTTTAACGTTTGCTTTAAATTTCGTTTTAGCTATTTGTAGTTCACATTTGATATTTCCCATTGACATGTCAAATGATTCTATTTTCTTTTGCTTTTCAAAGTAACTCAAACATTTAGGCTAGTCTTCTTCACCACAGCATGTAGCTGCATCACGATGTTCACTGTTTGCCATATTTGCATCACTTATATTTTCCTCAGTGTTTTGTGTAACACTTTCGGATAATCTTAATTTTTTAGGACTTATTGTTTTAAGATGTTCCACTGATCTCTTTCTAACAATTCTTCTTAGGTGTATGTTTGAATTATCAATACTCACATTAGCAATGTTAACAGATGAAACCGCAAGTTTTTTGAGGATTTTATTCTGAGGTAAACCAAGAATTCTGTTTTTCCTGTCATCTTCATAATAGCTGGCAATAAAGTGACCGCTCCAAATTCTAGAAATTTTTAAATATTTATTTGATACGCTCATTTACTTTTAACCTTCCATATGGAAATCGTGGAAACATTACTAGGGAACGTGTACTAAATAACCCCATTCGTTTTTCGTCGATCATTTTTACACATCGCAATACAACGATTAACTATTGTAAATACTGTTACTCAGTGACATCTCACTACACAAAACACTTACGAAACACGGCTACAAAAAAGAGCGCGAAACACAAGACACAGCAGTGCTCAGCTCAGCCACTGTTCACCTGCCATTGTACCGCGGTGACGTAACGGGAGGTGGGCAGCAGGGAGGGAGCGGGACCACGGTGGCGTGCACTAGAACAATGGCGTGAGCCAGCCCTTGTACCTAGCCCTGAGTCGAACCAGTAGGTTATTGTGTTTACTCAGTGTAGTGCGAATACTTTATATTATACAAGTTCGGATAGCCTAGAGTGTTAAAGCTTCGCTCACGATTAGAAACCGCATGCTGGTCAGCCATGATTTACCTTTGACATGATTTCCCACATCCCACTACTTAACTACCGGGTTGGTTCTCCAGGCCAGTTATCGTTGCACTATTCGCAAATATTTAGAAATCGTCCACGAAGTTTCACGTGTTTATACCCAGACAGCCGGGAACACATATTTTTTCTACGTGTTTAATGTAGTCATCTGACCACCCTTAAAAACAATGCCAACACCGTGTAGTTGGGAGAAAGGCAAAGAAGTTAAAGTTATATGGAGCTGTACAGAGAGCGACATCTATTACACAGGACTTCCACCTCCGATAGCAACCAAATTTTTACTTGGCTGCGCACTGAGTCATACTGAACTTGGATACTATGTACGGGTAGGTCATTCCAAGCTCCTGTTCCCTCTAATAGTGTTAGACCAACAGAGTGCGTTTTGTCATTAACTCTTTATGTGGATTCTGAATGCTTAGTAAATGTCCCATAAACCACAGCAACTTCATTACACTTCTACTGTGGATGGTGTGTTTAAATCTCACGAGTATTCCATGGTATTTCAAACTTCAAGGCTGTATTACCTATGTACACGTTGACTGCTGCCATCACCTGGGGCCCCTGAAAAGTACTCGTGTAAACTTACAATTATGTCACAAAGTCATTGTTTAGCGACACTAAAGAGCGTTCTGTTGTAACTTTGCTGTCGTGACAGAGAGGTAACCAGACCTGTGTAGTGGACGTGTGTTGAGTTTAAAGTGTTGTGTGTTGAGGCAGTCTCTTAACAGTCATAAATGTAGTGCATTTTCCTGCCTTTTCTTACTTATATATTGAAAACGAGAAGGAACAAGGTACAAAATTGTGACACAGCTGACATAAGTGTAAACTATACATTAAAAGAAAAGAAAAAAGCTCATCGCTATAGCGAAATGATGCCTCCGATACAGTCGTGTGGACTCGGGCCTTCCACTGTCAGTCTTCTGAGATGTTTCGTTACCTGTATCCCTAAGACGATGGAAAAGTCCGCCGAACAGCTTATCAGAGGGTAATCTGCGCTGTGGTCATTTTTCAGCGTAGAGAGCAGAGGCTTACAGACTAGGTTCATTTGCTAAACCATAGCAAATAACACATCCGCCATTTCACTTGGCGTCAACTAGGCGTCCATTGCTAACAAATTGTGTAAGAAAGAAAAATGTAAATGTATTGCACCATCTTTACGTACAAACAGAAAAGTAAGACTAAACACAAAAGTAAGGAGGTCAAACACCTTACACAGGGATGACAATACTGTTCAGTAAGGTACACAAACACGACTAAAACTAACGTAGTCTGTAACACGTCTCGAAACTCGTAACCGACTGCAGACTATGCAATGATAGATGAAGCACTGGAAGTAAGACATGATAATATCCTGCTGACACATTGACTGAGAGCCAATACAACGTCTGTACTAATACTTGCAACCAAGCGTCGCGCAGTCATTACTATAAACAAGTGTTCATGCGTTTCGGTATCCTCGTTTACTGGACTCAAATTTCTTGTTTCGATTACTTCTACCACCCCTCGAAGTATTCGACATTTTTCTTTGAATACCCTGTGTATGCTTACCTACAGGATCAAGTGACAGTCAGTACACCATACTTCTGCAGGTTTTCCTGTATATACGAGTAAGTACCACTTTCTAGCATTTCTATTTCTCTATATCGGTGGAAGCCTCATCAAGCTTCAACATTTGTGTAGTTGATGATTTGCAATTACTGTGATCACTGATTATCCTATAACAATCGCTTTGGTTACGCCAGATGCTATTTTGGTATCTAAGATTTTTCCCTATCAGTGAAATCTTATCGAACTTTCCATCTTCAATGTAATCGGAAACTTTGCGTAAAATTCCGTATATTTGCATTATTTTCATAAGGTGACAGCGAGAAACTTAATCCATTCCTCTCCGGTAGTCGATAAATACGTTCATTGGGGTATATAGCAAGTCATCCTTAGGTAAGTACGGCAGTTACTTGAGGAAAGTTATGTAAATCCTGCACTTCTGAGAGGCATTCTAATATTCATATTTCATAGGCACTAGCTTCATATTTGGAAGATTCGGAATACACATAAAGTCATCCATCTATACATTTCCCTATGTGCTTCAAGAAATTGTCGTTTCCAGAACTGGATTTTCCTGTCTACCGACTTTATGTTGCCATATTTGTAAATCCCACTTTAGGGTTTTCGATTCAAAGGCGGACTCCATTATCTGTTCCGCCCCTTTCAGCATTTCATGAGTGAATCCACTTTTAGGATCTCATAAAAATTTCAGTAGCAGCTACCGCTAACTCCTCCTTTTACTATATCGTTCCTAAACGCTATTGGAGCAACCGTCAGATATTCAGTCTCAAACGGCCTCGCTGAGAAACGTTTCTCCCTCTCACAGCTTAGTAAACTCTTTACGACTGCTCGCTCAGACTGACTTCCTGCCGCAGTGTATCGAAATCAATCAAGTTTCCTTTCTTTGGGCGTTCCTAGCAGTCGGCAAAACAATTTCAAATAGTTTACAAAATTATCCACAGACTAAGTCTTCCTCGAAAACTTCGTATGCCAAAGCGTATAGGCTATCGAGATGCTAACACGACGCCACCGTGGAATATACTGTGTTCGCTAGAAATAGAACAAGGTTTGTCTCGAAATATTAAAGGATGCTATTACTCAGCTATGCGCTGCAACAGAAACATTATCTCATGTTATTTTTATTTCCTGCACAGCCGAGATGCAATGTCCAGTGTGCAGCTCCTTCCACCTACAAGTAGCCTCGAAAAAAAGCCGACCTGAGATAAAAGCAAGCACGATTAAACCCCATGCTTCGGTAGACTCCTCATTCTCGACTACACTAATCTAAATGAAATCGGAATTTTTTCAGTAAGACAAGTTATATAAACAATGACGAACAACGTTTCTTTTGCTCAATGCCGACCTTAAGTCCCTACCACTAACACAACTGTGCCATCAGCCATTTTTATTGAATTGAGATCTCTTATTTTCTTAATTGTGGAGATTTACAGTTTTTTAAGCCGACCATATTGTCTTATTTTGTTTAAAATTTCAATTTTTGCATATGTGCTAAACCAAAAGTCGCCGGTAAAGTTCATTCCCACAACAACATCATCAACTACACTGCTCAAAACAATTAGGGGATCAGGTGAGATATACATAATACTCATATGGTAATGTACTTTATTCGGATATTGGTCACAATTGTAATTTGTGTGTAGTACGATATTTTGCTGTCTCAGCTTTTTACTTGAGGTTTACATGGCCTTTACTTAGAGCAAGGCGCCATGTAACGACCTTAATAGTGAAAAAGTCATTCTCAAAACCTCTGATATGATGTATGATCAGCTCGGACAGCCAGTACACTTCTGCATGGCATGGATACTATAACGATATATGACCATTCTTCCATGATTGCAGTATCCAGCTCTGCTACCGCTATGGGAGGTGGTGGTCTGAGTGCAATGCATCTGCCAAGTGCATCCCAGACATGGTCTATCGGGTTTAAGTCATGTTGAAAAGCTCCACGTTGAAGAGTGCTCTGTGCGGGTTCGGGGGTTATAATAGGCCCGAGGTATATCTACCTTTCATAAGAGGTGACAAAATGGAGTTTACAAACTTTTCCGCCATATGGATACGGTCCCCTCTGGGGTTTAGACCTCCTTCTTTCCATTTGCTTCTTAGCATGCAGGAAGAGTTCGCAGGTCAGGCATCAGCAGTATGATCTCTGTGTCAGGGGGATACGACCAAGAGGGTTACATGACGCATCCTCTCAGAACGGACTGGCTACTGTGATGGATATTGGGTGCAGGAGGTCACAGTGCACAATGGACTTAAATAGTGCAGCACTTAAGGTGTCCTTGTCCAGTGGCTGGATACAAGATGCAGTTACAGGTCGATTCCATAATGGGTGCCGAAGGTGTTAGTGTACGTACCACGTAAGGTGTCCTTCCCCAAATGGTCCGCCCTTCTGAAAAATATGGAAGGAGTGAAGTCTAACCCACACAGGGGACCGTATGAAAGGTAGGAATACCCCGGGCCTGTTATATCCCCGAACCTGAACGGGGCACTCTTCAACGTGAGCTTTCTCTTCATGACAAATACTTTGCAGAAACATTAATCGTAAAACTTCCGGCTTATTTACTAACTGTCCGCGTGCTCCTACAAGTTTCCTTCTGCATCTTCTCCTATCTATCGCTACCATCTACCTTGTGTTCACCAGTATCGTTGACATCTGCAGATCTTCACCAGGGTCATCACTCTCCCTCATTCTTTACGTGCCTGCGATACCAACCTGCACGGACGAAATCGAGACTCTTACGTCGCCATATTAGTCTCTTGTTTCTGATGATTGTTGCTACATATATCAATTAGCTCTTGGCTGTGCCTCATCATTCATTCGTGTTTACGTCTAGCGCCGCACCAAAGATCTGAAATAATCTCTTAAATAAGAGGTGGCTATGGAAGTTCTATTTTGGATATTCACCTCCAGCAGCAGTATACTTTCATGGGTAGCATGAAAGATTTATATAATTAAATCTTGCACCGTCTCGAGAGACTTCTATGCAGATGCTGTTATTTTGAGCTGTTGATTCATTTGTTTCTTGTCTGGGTTCTAGCGTTACAATGAAAACCACTTCCAGGAAATTGAATTCGTGGGCTCTCTCGTTAAGACTGGTTTCTCACCCATTGTTTCTACAGTTGTCCAGAAACTTGATAATACATAAGTAATCAGTCTTAGTTTCGTTTATGAGTACCCCAAATTTCTAAGTCATCTCCAGTGCTCAGATCATTTTATTTACCTGCTGAGACCCCTAATATTTTTAAATTTTTTTTAACTTAGGCAGGTTTATAATATGTTTCGTACATAGATTTTTACAGCCTCTTTCTACTTTATCTGTCTTCATTTTGTTGTTCTTCTGTTAACCGTGAGTGCAACTCTAACTGCTTTCTCAGCATTTTTCGAATGTCGTTATTAAACCACAGTATTTCTTTTCCGTCCTTAAACCATTTTTAGGCACACAATTTTTCAGAGTACGATTTACAGTGCATTTGAACTTTGTCCATAATTCTCCTCTTCTATCGTAAATGATGTCTATGAGGTTACCTACTCTTAGTAGCAAATATTAATATATCCTCTTTGCCTTGTTCATCAGCTTTGTTAATCGTCTTCGCTATGGCGACATCATGGTCACTAATCCATGTCTGTACTGAAATCTTTGATAAAGCTAGGCCTCTTTGTCATTACTAGGTCTAAAATCTTTCCACTGCGTTTGGGCTGTCGACTTAGCTGCTCAACACAAATTTCGGAAAACGTGTTCAAAAGTAGTTTACAGGACTGCTTGCCTCAGCCAAGTCCATTTAATCGGTAGACGCCGTCTATACTCGGTACGTTAAAATCACCGCCAACAAATTCTGCATAGCCCGCGTATATCCTTGCTACTGAACGTAGACCTTCTTTGAATAACTCTAAAATTGTCACGGTAGAATCCAAAATAATATCATATGTGCCAGATGTTTTTGTTATTATTGTGGTCCTCAGTCAGCAGACTGGTTTGATGCAGCCTAAGCTGCCCAGTCCTGTGCAAGCGTCATAAGAACAGCAACCCACATCCATTTGATCCAGCTTTCGTACGATATAGAAGAGCAATTATTTTATAAACAATCTTTACATAACAATAATAATAAATTAAAAGGACACATTTTAACTGCTGTGCATACTCTGTAGTACAGTTTCACACACTTGAAAACGTAACTAGAAATGTCGCTAGCCACGGGCTCACTTTAAACGAAGACTCGCTGCCAATAACACGTCGCCAATAGCAGAGGACTCCGCCAAATGTTTAGTAATCTTTGTATGTTGAAGTATTAAATATCTTAATCATCACCTACAGAAAATTTTACAATGCTATTATGCTGAGGGTTACTGAAGAGTATAAATGTTTCAGATTAAATTAAGGTGAGCTAAATGCTCCTAGTTATATTTTAAAAAGGAAACAAGGACACAGTGTCTTCACTTCTCACAAGGTTTCTCATTTTTATTTTAACACATTTCAGGTACACCGATCGGTTCACCACTCACTGAGCGACTGCCTTAGGAGTTTCATTCTTCAAAAGGAACAGGTCGAAGATTCAAACCATTCATGACTCTCACATACCTACTGACAAATAACTTCTCAATTTGCTCTATCTCATACAAAGAATCTTAACATCTTCCCTTTTTTCACGTGAAAGATAGAGACGTTCAGTGTTAATTAAATGTGTAAACTATCCCTGATCCTTCCTAGAAACTCTTCCGATCAAACAATGGTCACTTCCACATTTCGCATCTCACGCCGTCCCAACACCTGACATGTACTTTCAAGCTTGTCTATGACACTGTAGTCTGTCAGGATTATGGTTCTCGTATCATCTACATCTCCTTTTCCAGCCATTATTTGTAAAGGAATCTGGTGGAATCATCCTTTAAACTATCCAGATTGCAAACCTTACGTCTCTAAGAAATTGGCTTCATTTTCGCCACCCTTCGATTGTCATACTTTTACATCAGATGGTGTTATCGCTGAATCTTGCTTTATGAATACAGACTTTTTTTTCTTTTGGATCCAAGTATATTTACGGAATATCTTTATGTTGAAAAAAGCAATTTAGAATTTTTAATGAGTATTGTTCAGTTAATTTTATCCATCTTTCACCATTGTCATTTACTACATCCTATTATCAAGGGCTGTCTCTATCTTCCTGTTCAAATCTTCAGTCAAAATAATTTCTTCCTTAGTTTGTATTGCATCCAATTTTCCAGCACGTTTCTCCAAAAACTTCTCTTTTGTTTTTGTATCTAAGTCATCTGTGGGTGCATAGATCCCAAAAAGCTTTATTTTCTGTCATTTTATCTCTAATTCCATCGATGTCATTCTTTTATATATTGGATCACAACCGACAACTTGGTCATTGGTCATTTGGACCGTCTTTTATCCGAGTCTGTGCTTTTGCATTTTTAGCAATTCTATTTTTCACGAGTGACGGGGAGCTCGCCCTTCGCCTCAACGCCTGCTCCAGGGACCAGGATTTTCTGTTGCATTTTACTCCCCTATCCAGGTTGGCTTCACTCTCACCTTCAGAGCCCTGTCTGCCCTTACACGTTTTTGGTGTCTCTTCCGCCTTGACTGTTGAGGTATACACATCCTTCTTCCACTCTTAAAGCCGTTGGATATCCAACGTAGTCGCAGCCACATCATTGCCGTTGCTCTCCCACGTTGTAGACTATACTCGCCTCTTACAAATCGGCAAACAGTGCTTCCCCGGTTGATCTTCTGGGTCATTTGTTTTTGCAAACATGCTGCCGGTTTGTTTTATCGTAAAACACGTCAAGGTGATAGTCCCTGGGACATTTATTTACAGTTCATTATTATTACATAGAATGACAGTTATTGTTGATTTGTTACACACTGTTGAAATCATTCAAAATTACAACGGCATTTACGTGACTTTCAATTTAAAAAAACTCGTTCAACAGGAAATCTGTAACCGTTTCATATAACAAAATTCAAATGTTTGTAGAACTTATGGGACTTAACTACGGAGTCATCAGTCCCTAAACCTACAAACTACTTATGAACTAGCTAATCCTAAGGATGGCACAAATATCCATGCCCGAGGGGGGATTCGAGCCCTCGACCGTAGTGGCTGTGCAGACCGTGACTGGCGAGCCGCAGTCCCCTCAGCCACCGCGGCCAGCTTCATTTAATAAATCATTTTCAGTGACCAAAGTAGCTACTTTACTCAAGTGCTCTTGGCTTAACTCTTTAATGCATGAGGTTTTATTCGAAGCTATAAAAACTACCACGATTAATATATAGTGACTAGATACTGAGAACATTGTTTAAAAACTTTCCTTAAAATTATTATGCGCTACTAGCAACAAACCGCTCACAGCTGGTCAGCTATATAGTGTTTCCATGATGTACCCGATTGACTACTTTTACATGGAATAGGAGGTAGACTAAAGCAAACAAACGCACATGTTACGAGTAACTCAATGCAGCTAACTGTCGAAGTGATTCAGTAGCACTCTTGAAAAAAGCCATTTATAATTTTTAATGAGTATTGTTCACTTAATTCTAGCCATTTTTCACCATTGCCATTTACTGCATCCTATTGTCAAGGGCTTTCTCCACCTTCCCGTTCAAATCTCCAGCCAAAATAACTTCTTCTTCAGTTTATATTTTATCCAATCTTTCTGCAAGTTTCTCAAAAAACTCCTACTTTGTTTCTATATCTAAGTCATCTGTGGATGCATAGATCCCAAAAACCTTTATTTTCTGTCCTTTTATCTCTAAATCCACCGATATCATTCTTTTATCTATTGGATGCCAACCTGTTCTGCGAAGTGCTTCTTGTTCAAATGTACAAATGTTTGTAAAGCTTATGGGACTTAACTACGGGGTCATCAGTCCCTAAACTTACAAACTACTTATGAATTACTTACAAACTAGGACGGCACAAATATCCATGCCCGAGGGGGGATTCGAACCCCCGACCGTAGTGGCCGTGCAGACCGTCACTGGAGCGCCTCAGTCCCCTCGGCCACCGCGGCCGACGTCCTTCTTGTCTATGTAGCACTATATATATCTACAAACAATATCTACAAATCAATTTGTGGTAAAATATTGATCAGTTTGAGAGATAATGGAAAAAATAGCTATTTAGCTGAACAGCTACACTATGCATTAAAGGGTTAAAGTTCATCGCAAGTACGTCTCTACAAGTTTTAACTTCGAAAAACGTATTTCACCGGTGGCCACTGACACCGGGAGCGTGTGTAGTGGGACAAACATTGCTGAGCCCCACTTTACTATGTCAGCCCTGTTTTGCACGATACGAACAAATGTAAATACTGTGAAATTATATATATTTCAGTATACATGTTGTAATGCCATGATGTGATACTTCAAATTACTCTAGCGGACATATTATATCAGAAGACAATAAATGGGGATGTGTTATTTTGTAAGTCATTTTGAGTTTATTATGAAGTTCTACTTAATGTGTGCGTTATTATTGTAGGAAGATGATTCTTATTTACTGAAACTATTTAATTTCATCAAGAGGACAACTGAATGGTTATTGAATTTTAACATTGACTTATCTTCAGTTGTGGCAAGATCAAGTACGTTAATACGTCAATACGAAACTTCAAGTTTAGCAGACAGTGAGCTTCGATGTGCGAGTTTAAAAAGATCGATAGCAAATTACGGTGCCTGTGACTGATCTTGAAAGTGAACTTACAGTAACAGTTAAAAA
Source organism: Locusta migratoria (assembly GCA_026315105.1). Taxonomy (NCBI): domain Eukaryota; kingdom Metazoa; phylum Arthropoda; class Insecta; order Orthoptera; family Acrididae; genus Locusta; species Locusta migratoria. The sequence goes on from CM048747.1 coordinate 215,703,061, forward strand.
ATTAGTTCTCCTGACCCGCTCGTACAAGGACCTCATATGCCGGTGACGGGCAATGATCCTATCGTTAGCGGGGAGGGGTGGGCAAAGTTTGAAGCCCTTACTCTTACGGGAATTAGTTCATAACTACGAGTTTGAGTACTGTGGGCAGGGTGAAGCTGGGAATTTGTATCTGACGGGAGGCGTGCTTAGGTAGTCCTTGCAGGTGCAGTGATCACTGTGTCCCCAGTGGTGTAGGGGTCAGCGCAACTGCCTAGAAAGCAGGAGACCCGCGTTCGAATCCCGGTTGGGTACACATTTTCAGCTTTGCCCAATCGCAGTTGATGTCATATATTCTATGAATGTTGAATAATAACAACTGCAGGATCAGAAGTGACGTCTGTTCTCTCAGAGCAGACGCCACATGTATATATATAATATGCCGGTGACGGGCAATGATCTTATCGTTAGTGGGGAGGGGTGGGCAAAGTTTTAAGCCCTTATTCTTACGGGAACTAGTTCATAACTACGAGTTTGAGTACTGTGGGCAGGGCGAAGCTGGGAATTTGTATCTGACGGGAGGCGTGCTTAGGTAGTCCTTGCAGGTGCGGTGATCACTGTGTCCCCAGTGGTGTAGGGGTCAGCGCAACTGCCTAGAAAGCAGGAGACCCGGGTTCGAATCCTGGCTGGGTACACATTTTCAGCTTTTCCCAATTGCAGTTGATGTCATATATTCTATGAATGTTGAATAATAACAACTGCAGGATCAGAAGTGACGTCTGTTCTCTCAGAGCAGACGCCACATGTATATATATCGAAATATTAGCCGCGAACATACAAAGTATTAGAAACAAATGGAAATTATTGCGCTCTGGTAGTTTTAGGCGCCGAAAGCTGGCTAAATCATGATGTGGCAAGTTCAGACATATTTAGCTAGGCGTGGAATGTATATCGGAAAGATAGATCGAAAACAACTGGAGGAGGAGTGTTCATCGATGTGGACAAATATATTGTTTCTACTGAGATCGAGGTTGAAAGTAACTGTGAAGTTATCTGGGCACGTATAACAGGTCTAAAAGAAGTAAATAGTTGCGTGTTTTTACCGCCCCCCCCCCCCCCCCCCAGTGCTTCAGTAGCAGTTTTAGAATGATTTAAAAATTCTACACCAGGTAGTGCATAGGTATCCAGGCCATGTAATATTAGTCGGGGGAGACTTCAACCTTAAGAGTATAGATTGGAACCTCTCTAGTTACATTTCAGGCGGTACAGACAAACAGTCTTTGGACACATTCGCCGAAAACTGTCTTGAGCAGTTAAACCGGCAACCCACGCGCAATGGAAATATTTTAGACCTTATAGCCACGAACAGGCCTGACTTTATTAAAGATTTCTATGTAGAGACAGGAATTAGTGATCATGATATTGTCATAGCGTAGATGGTGACCGAAGTTCATAAACCAATCAAGAAGGCTAGGAGCGTGTTTTTGTTGGGAAGAACCGATAAGCAAATGTTAGGATCGAACTTAGAAAACGAATGGGCATCGTTCAATTCCGGGACTATGGATGTAGAAGAATTGTGGACTAAATGTAAGTGCATTGTAAATAAAGGTTAGAGAAATATGTGCCAGTAAATCCAATTACGGATGTAAATATCAACCGTGGTATAATAATAATGTTAGAAAGCTGATGAGAAAGCAAAGACTCTTGCGGTGTCGATTCGAAAAAGAACACGCAAATAATGACAGGCAAAAGTTAGTAGAGATTCGTGCGTATATAAAAAGATCGATGCGCGAAGCATACAATAATTATCACACCCATACCTTACCAAAAGATCGATAAGCGGGTCAAAGCCCACTGTCCAGTCACTCGTTGATCATTCCGTAGCAGTAATAGAAGAAAGAAAACGGAAAACGGAAGTTCTAAATTTAACCTTTAAGAAATCTTTCACGCAAGAGGACCGCACAATTGTACCATCATTTGATCAACGTACTAATTCTGAAATGGGGGACATAGTAATAGGTATTTTCGGTGTAGAGAAGCAGCTGAGAGAGTTAAATACGAAAAAGTCTGCTGGTCCGCATGGAATAGTAGTAGGGTTTTACAAAGAGTATTCTGCGTTGGTCCCCTACTTAGCTTGCATTTATCGCGAATCTTTAATTCAGCGCAAAGTTCCTAGTGATTGGAAAAAAGCGCAGGTGACTCCCGTTTATAAGAAAGGAGAGAGAACTGACGCACACAATTACAGGCCAATATCGTTGACATCAGTTTCATGTAGAATTTTAGAGTATATTCTCAGTTCGAATATGGTAAATTTCCTTGAGACGGAAGAGCTTCTTTCTATGAATCAACACAGGTTTAGAAAACATCGTTCATGTGAAACTCAGCTTGCCCTTTTCTCAAATGACATCTTGCGAGTCATGGATAAAGGGCAACAGGCGGATTATGTTTTTCTCGACTTCAAAAAGGCGTTCGACGCGGTGCCACACTGCAGACTGCTAACGAAGATACGAGCTTATGGAATAGGTTCACAGATTTGAGACTGGCTGGAAGACTTCCTAAGTAATAGAACGCAGTACGTTGTTCTCGACGGCGAGTGTTCATCAGAGACGAGTGTATCAGGCGATCCCCAGGGGAGTGTGATAGGACCGCTATTATTTTCTAATCTATATAAATGATCTGATGATGCTGTGGTGTATGGGGGGTGTCGTCTTAAACTGACTGTAATAGTATACAGGATGACTTAGATAAAATTTCTAGTTGGTGCGAAGAATGGCAGCTAGTTCTCAGTGTAGAAAAATGTAAGGTGATGCGCATGAATAAGAAAAACAATCCCATAATGTTCGAATACAGCATTAGTAGCGAGCTTCTTGATGCTGTCGCGGCTTTCAAATATCTAGGCGTAACATTGCAGAGCGATATGAAATGGAACGAACATGTAAGGACAGTTGTGAGTAAGGCGGACAGACGACTTCGGTTTATTGGGAGAATTTTGGGAAGATGTACTTCACCTGTAAAGGAGATCGCGTATAAAACGCTTGTACGACCACGTCTTGAGTATTGCTCAAGTGTTTGGGACCCGCACCAGATCATTTTAAAGGAAGACATAGAAGCAGTTCAGAGGCGAGCAGCTAGAATTGTTACTGTTAGGTTCGACCAATGTGCGAGTGTCACGGAAATGCTCCGGCAACGCAATTGGGGATCGCTGGAGGAAAGACGACGTTCTTTTCGTGAATTTCTATTGAGGAAATTTAGAGGGCCGGAATTTGAAGCTAAGTGTAGTACGATCTTGCTGCCGCCTACTTACATTTCGCGTAAAGATCACAAAAGAGAAATTAGGGCTCGTACGGAGGCATATAGGCATTCTTTTTTTCCCTCGTTCTATTTGGGTATGGAATAGGAAAGGAAATGCCTACCAGTGGTACAGTGTACCCTCCGCCACGCACCTTACGGTGAACTGCGGAGTATGTATATAGATGTAGATCCAAGGAAGACAATCCGCAACCGGGAAATGGATGGTTAACAGTTGCTGTTATTCGATGTAATGGTGCAACTGTTAAAGCCCTTGTTGGATTGGAGGGTGCTAACAGCCGTGATATTATTCCCTACCGTACGTGGAATGTATTTGCTGTAGCCAATAAGGATTATGTAAAATGTTATCTGTCTTCAATCATGTCATTTATTATATGTACGATGAACCGCCGTAAAATAATGAGATGGAGTCTGTTGCTATATGGTATAAAGGATATGGTGTCTGTTCTAAAATTAAAATGATTGGTGATGTAACACATTATTATACAAGTTAAACAATGATTGACTCAATATTGCGTTTTAGTTAATACCTCCTTCCTTCATACCTATTCCTAATAAATGTATGACAAGACGAGTCAGTAGCGGCAGCCAATAACCAGGTAGTGTACATCGAGAACCGGAGGCTCAAGAAGGCAACAGTTCGATTAAATTGTCAAATGTGGAAGTGAGTAAAAGGGGGGTATTAAATAAAGTTGATGAATTGTTAATCTAAGTAATGCCAAAATGCTGCTTTATTTTATAGATGTTAAAAACTATTTATTAATATAGCAATCGGCCTGTTTCGGCACTGTGGCTATCATCAGGCTATCTGCGGACAAATATTTAAGGTTAAAATGAGCAAAATAAAGATACTTACAATTTTGATACATTTTTCGTACCATATTCTTCCAGACTTACTTCTTTGTGGCATCGTGCATGTATAATTTATTATAATAACTGCATATAATGGCAGTATAAATGCTCTTTAGATGGTATATATATTATTTTATGCTTATCAGGTATTAATTGATAACTGCTATTCTGTCAGTTTGACATATCCTCCAGCGATGCTCTATGGTTACAGTTTGTTTATTACTGCATATAGTGGGATCTTTGGTAGTGAGGTGTGATCTTTATTATGTTATGGTATTAAAATGCATATCTTTGTTTTAACTCGATTCGAAAATTTTAATAAAGTTATCTAGATAATGATTGTGTTTTAGTTCGGTTTGTTCATTTAAAATTTCGTCAGGGCTTTCCTTCAAATGTGTATAAATTTCTATCTCTTCCAGGATGTTCATATGATAACCTTTTGGTGTGATATGTAATATTTTCATTGCGTCTGCAATTTGATTGGTTTCGTGAGTTTCCGTTTTCAAGTGGTTAAAGGATGCTGAAAGATTTTTGTCGGAATTTCTTGCGTGGTCTTTGTATCGAATTACGAAATTTCTGCCAGTTTGTCCTATATAAAATTTCTGACAATCTTTACAGTTAATTTTATATATGCTTGGTAATTGGTATACTGGTATTTTTGTCTTAGTGGAATGGATTAAGGTTTTTATGCTATGTGCAGTTCTATAGGCAAATCTGACTGTACTCTTTTTTAGTAATGCGTTCAGTTCATCAGACGTTCGTCCTATATAAGTGTGTGGTATGTAATTTTTTTAAGAAGTTTTAAGTTGATGAAAGTGAATTATATGATTGGCACCCGTTGCCCCTGTTGAGCAGGCAACCATGCATCGTCAGCAGCCTGGGTCAAGGTGGTAACATTCTGCGGGCGCCCCTCGCGACCGCGCGGTTCGCTGATACCTGGGGCCGCTGCTGCGTCGCGCAGTGCACGGGCGACCAGAGCGCTGGTTCCGCGTCGGGCACCAGCAGCGACTGGCTGGCTAGCCGACCGTGGCGCCCACGCCCCCGGCGGCGCGCGCCAAAACAAACGTATAAATATTCACACGCCGCATTAACTCCGACCTGCCCCCCTCCCCCCCCCCCCACCACTACGCCACCTCACTGCAGCCCACAGCAGCGCCGGCAAAACACGGCGACTCGCGGAACGCATATTGCGGCCGGAAATGGCGTTATTTACTTCGCGTTGTTTATCCGTCCCCACGCAGGATAAACAAATTTAAGGCAACGCCCCGGTCTCTTCCTCCAGTGCCGCGGTTTTTTGGTCCGGAATGCGTTCATCCCATGCAGATTCCGAGAGTATTCGCTTCGCGAGGTTGCTGCGAGAGTGCACTTCATCACGTTCGTTGGAATGGCGCGTCGTGCCTGGTTACGGTTTGTTCGTGACGAGACTCATTAAAACGTCGGTAATGCACATAAAGTGAACTACCGATCGGTTTAGGGCGCACCTTTCCGATACCGGAGAGGTTTGCCTACCTGATGAAGCAGATGGTATGCCAGCGAGTTTGGTTGTGATTTCTAGGTGGTTCTCCACATACCTCTAGGTCACCACCTGGCTGGTATCCAAGTTCCACTTCAGTTACACGTTTCACCACATTTTGATAACTTACACTCACCTTCATATGTATCACACTACATGCAAACAGTTGCGGTACACATTTGTTCCTCCGAGGGACGGAGGGTATTGACAACAGGAAAGGCATCTGGCCAACCCATTATATGAACTCCGTAATCGGGATAGGAATGAAGAAAAAGAATGCACGTAAAGTAGGGATGCCATATTTTCAGACTCAGGAAGCAGGATAATAATGTCTACTTTCTGTCGCCTATTTTATTTGCCTTTCCAAATTTCACTCAATAGCTTCACTTTAAATGTAGTGAAACAAATCGAAATGGTGAATAAAACCGTGGCGAATATTATATTCAAGTGTTTGTAACTCTGTGAGACTTAACTGCTTGGTTATTAATCCCTAGTTTACAAACTACACTACTGGCCATTACAATTGCTTCACCAAGAAGAAATGCAGATGATAAACGGGTATTCATTGGACAAATCTATTATACTAGAACTGACATGTGATTACATTTTCACGCAGTTTGGGTGCATAGATCCTGAGAAATCAGTACCCAGAACAACCACCTCTGGCCGTAATAACGGCCTTGATACGCCTGGGCAGTGAGTCAAAGAGATTTTGGATGGCATGTACAGGTACAGATGCCCATGCAGCTTCAACGCGATACCACAGTTCATCCAGAGTAGATGAACTGTGGTATCAGTTTAAAGGAAGACATAGAAGCCGTTCAGGGGCGAGTAGCTAGATTCGTTACTGGTAGGTTCGACCAAAGCGTGAGTGTCACGGAAATGCTCCGGGAACTTAAATGGGAATCGCAAGAGCAAAGACGACGTTCTTTCCGTGAATTTCTGTTAAGGAAATTTAGAGGGCCGGAATTTGAAGCTGATTGTAGCACGATCTTCCTGCTACCTACTAACATTTAGCGTAACAATGACAAAGACAAGATAAGAGAAATTAGAGCCCGTACGGAGGCATAAAGCATTCATTTTTCCTCGTTCTATTTGGGAGTGGAATGGGAAAGGAAACGCCTAGTAGTGGTACAGTGTACCCTCTGTCACGCACCTTATGGTGGTTTGCGAAGTATGTATGTAGATGCAGATGTAGACTTTCGTGTCATCCTGTAATTTGGACAACCCTAGTTGTTCCATGCAAGACTCTAGTTGCTCTGTTCGCCTATTTTTGTTGTTACAAGTTCCACATGTAGAGTCGTCCTCAAAAGAATCCGAGCGACCTGAATTGCATTTCGCATGATTCGCATGCAACCGAACTAACGTACCTGTCTTGCGGATACTCTACTCGCTCCTAGGAGCTTAGTCAGAAATGGTTGTTAGTTTCCATCAGCCACTAAATCTTTGTTCAGTCGGCATGACCTGGGTTTGAATCCATATGTAGAACGAGACGGTTCGTCGTGTCATTTGAAGTTCATACATATTCTCAACTAGCTGCTCGTGACAGACAATTTTAATGTCATTTTGTGTTACATAATAAGTACGGTATGTTACTTTGAACAAGAAATCATGAATACGACGAACTTACTACGTGCATTACCTATCTGACTTAATAATGAGAGTGGTAACATTTCAGGTACGTCATTTCTTGTAATAAATGTGAGCTTACAAGCCTTAAGAACAGTTTTATCTGTGATAAGGTGTTCCCTTCATATCTTCAGTTATTGCGATAAAGAGCAGCGTTTTCTAGTGGTGACTTGGAACCATTTTCTATAGTCGAACGACTGTACCTAGGAGCGAGTAGAGTACCCGCAAGACAGATACGTTAGTTGGGTTGCATACGAATCAGGTGAAATGCAATTCAGGTCGTTCGGATACTTTTGAGCACGACTGTACAATGCTTCGAAGCATGCATGACTAACATCTTGTCCAGTGCATTTGTTTCCATAGACACAATGAACTGACAATTATTACAAACAGTCGTATGCGAATTCGTTGTATAGTGGTATAATTAAGGAAATATTTACAGTAAGCATTTATATAAATACTTCTGAAGACAATACAAAATTTTTATGTGCCAAATAAAATATTTTATACTTCTGTTGTTGATATGTTTTGTGACAGGGAGTATCATCTTACTCCGTAGAAGGCAAGTGCAGAACTCTTGAGAGCTTGTTAGGAAGAGCGTCTTCAATCAGGTGAGACGCAGGCGTTGCGTTTCTCTTGCGGCGTGAAGGGTAAACTCCAGGCGAATCCGAGCCGAGAACAGGGCAGTTACGGCGGGGCGATCACACAGGCGGCGTGAGTTATCGGAGTGCTAGGTCAGTCGTGAATGTGACCCGAATTTATCGCTGGCGGTGGGTCTGGGCGGCCGGACGCCGTGGAGGGGCGCGGGGGTGGGGGTGGGGAGCTGTGTTTTACGGCACCGCCCGCACGTCCGAACAGCTCAGGGAGCTGCAACTGCCGCCAACGGCACAGAGGCGTTTTATTCTCCTGCTAACCGAAACTGCTGCTAAGCTGACATCCACGTCTTTTTACCGTACAGCGTGACATCTATTTTCATTTGTTAATTGCTTTGGCACGTAACACACTGTACGATAATGATGGAGAGAAGGACTGTCCCACGTAGGAATCAATATGGAATACGATATCAGCTATTGGCTTAGCACGTCATACTGTTTACGTTCATGCATTCCATATAGTGTGGACAATGGAACCTGCAGTGACTCCAAATTGCAAATCTTTTGGAAGGTACCTCACTGACTTAGAAAATGTCCGAGCTAATGCGGCATGTCTGTTGTTTGTGTACCACAATCCCTGCCGCACCAGCTACAGTTGTATGGTGAAAGACGACCGTCTATCGTCTTCCATATATTTTTTGTATGTTTCTATAAAGTTATAAATTATTTAATGTCGTTAGATTATCATTTTGTCAAAACTTGAACCCCACTCTTCTCAAGGCTTGAGGAATAGCATCTTTATTTCATGTGTTAAAATATTAGTTAATATTGCTAGGTTTTTCTTATTTTGTTATGTTAATAATTTATTGTTATATTAATTAATGTGGCATAAGTACGGCTTCTCCGCTACGCCACTGTCCCTGTGAGAATGTGCAGTTTACTTTTAAGTGTGTGCGAGAATCTATGGCTGTTTGAATGTGGGGAGTGATAGCTCGCTTTGCATCGTTCTTTCTGGCTCAGTATCGATAGCTGCTCAGGCTACCACAGAGGTTTCCACACACTAGTTAGCGAACCTTTCCCTCCAGCGCGAGTATCGCTGTTCGTCCCCCACCACCGCTGTTTTCATGGATTTTCCTGTTTCCGGTGGCCTCCCGCGTCCGGTAGCAGTTTCCCACCTCATGACCTCTGGATCTTCATTCTGTCCTGGGCGTCTGGTGAGGTAAGGTTGGTTCTGCTCTTGTTTCTAGAGATGGTAGCGTTTCATTGACTAGCACTTTTAACTTAGATTCGTGAACTTAGAACCATTTTAGAATATTTTCTCTGATCGTGTGCGGAAATGTGTTCTCGTTTTTCAATTCAGTGATTTCCCATGCATAAACACGGTGTGTGTGATTCTAGTTGCAGTTTGATAACGGCCTGGTGTGTTAAAACCTTTTGTGATCATGTGGCGGTGTATGAACTCTGTGTAAATGTTCATTTATTGCACAGTGCGTGTAAAAATCTTCTCATCGTTTCCTTCCGTGAGTAATATGTGTGCCACGTGGTTGGTCCACAGAACTAAATCTTCAGCTTCCACTCTTGCTTGTTCCATGCCCATCAGGCAAGTAACTATGCGTGTATCCTTCTGATTTACACTAATATTTCGCGATCTTCTCTCCTCGCCTATTTTACTTTTGCTGTTTCGTCTCTGACTTGTAGAACTCACTCTGTCTTGTCTGTAATTCTCTCTGAGCCTTGTACAACCTCATACAATAGTTTCCTTATGTAATTCTAAACAGTTCTATGGGTAATTCTGTAATTCTTAATTTTATTTTCCCGACTTTGTAATTATTTCACTTTTACGAGTTTTTTTAGACGACTTCATCGAATGTTCGAATGTTTGTATGGGACTTAACAACGGGGACTTAACAACGGGGTCATCAGTCCCTAAACTTACAAACTACTTACGAACTAGGACGGCACAAATATCCACGCCAGAGGGGGGATTCGAACCCCCGACCGTAGTGGCCGTGCAGACCGTGACTGGAGCGTCTCAGTCCCCTCGGCCACCGCGGCTGGCACGACTTCATCCGTCTCTGCAATCGGCCCCTATCGCGTGTACCTGTATTTCATTCTCTTCCTTATATTCTAAGCATTTTTATGGGTTGCATGCTGTAGTTAATTTTCTTTATTCTTCGGAGCCTGAATTTATTCAATTTTATCGGTTTTCGGAACCACGTGGGTCCGAGTTCCGACTTCCGGGGTTTGCAGCTAGTCACCTGAGTTCACGCCACTTCTCATATAAAAACAGTACCTTGATCGATTGCTGACAGACTGCAACTTAAGAATCCACCGTGATTTTGTATAATGAATCCGACTTTCAACCACTTCATCTTCAGTGGAGTGCGTTCATGTAATGCAGCCGTGTGTCGCTGTTAGCGTGTTTGCTCGCGTTTTCTGTTCAGATTTAACTTGTTATACAGACGCACTATCTCAACACAGGCACGACAGACCAGATCCAGCTTCAAAGTGTTTTGTAGATTGTGTTTTGTGCTACCTCAGACATGCTGAATTTCGCCTACGATAGCGGCGCCTGCTTCCGCCTCGTCTCAGTTTCGCTGTGGCATTGCTTGTGTGAAAGACGCATTTTTATTGTATGAACAAAATTGGTTCCCCATTGTGCCTGTTTTCTATCTGAATAAACAAGTCGAAGTTCGGCATAATCCGTAAGTTGCCTATAAATTCTAGTTTTAGAGCACCTTCCCTCTTTTATTTAATATTGTTCTTCACAAGTGCTGAGAACAAGTTCAGATGCAGTTTTAATTAATGTTTAAATTCCGTTGCGCCATAAATGTTTTCTTTACCACCTTTACAAGATAACTTTAATCGTGGTGCCGGCCACGGTGGCCGAGGGGACTGAGGCGCTTCAGTCACGGTCTGCACGACCACTACGGTCGGGGGTTCGAATCCCCCCTCGGGCATGGATATTTGTGCCGTCCTAGTTCGTAAGTAGTTCATAAGTAGTTTGTGAGTTTAGGGACTGATGACCCCGTAGTTAAGTCCCATAAGATTTACAAACTTTTTTTTTTAATCGTGGTGGCTTGCTTATTAATGTCTGTGTGTAATAACGTGTGAGCTGCTATGTATATTAACCACTGTAATATTAACTTCCTGTTATTGAAGTAACTGAAACGAGTCAGTTCTCAGTTTGGTCCAGGGAACAAGGTTTTGTAGCAGGGAGTAACCAGTAGTTCACACAGACCATATTTACTAATAATAGTGACAAAACAAGGCTCTTGTTATGGACAGTGGTCGACTTTTATCTGGCTGCCAGGATTCGCACTTCTAGCATGTCATCTGTTTAATGAAATAGTTTTTTGCTTTAAATGCATGCGGGAATATTCTTAAATATGGAGAATAGTTCTGCTTGTGCTAGGACCGGGATCCTTCGGTTTGTTATGGAGCAGAGCAGCGGACCTGATTTCCACGCCTTCTGTTGGCGGGTCGCGTGGTTTACGTGGGCGTTTATCGCGTCGGTAGCCCTTATTACCGTCCCGAACTTTCGGCACTTGTGTTCTCGCTCACCACGCTCACCGGACTCTTACCAGCCCTGTGATTTATGTTCGTAAATTTAGGCTGTATTTAGTATGTCTTTTGTAATGTTTTTTTGAATGGTTTGTTTTAATAGTGTATTTTGTTATATGTGTCCTTGTATAATTGCATATGTATGTGTTTGTTGTGCGATTTGATTTTGACACAAAGCATCTTCATGCTATATGCCTGTTTTGAGTACTATAAGGTACACGCTGCTATTGGGGTGGATAACAGCAACTTGCCAGCTCCATCTGGTCGGCTGTTCGACGTACGTTACCTTAACGCTCCGTTTCGTATATAAAAAATAATTATTAGTGTGACATGTTCAAGTATCTCTGTATATGCTGCCTGCCTCACATAGTCCCTTTTTTTCCATGCTTTTATCTTTTTGTTTCCATCGAGAGGATTAATGGTCCATAATCTAAGTTCTTTAGGCCATGTTAAGTATTTTATTGCGTATATTTTGTGTATGTCTTGTTTATCGTATTTTGTGTCCCAATATATCGTTTTAAGTGTGTGTGCTCTTCTTCACTGTGCGTGAAACTAGCCTTGTTTAGCAAGTGCTTTAGTTGCCACCTTTACTGTAAATTTTATATCGGCAATCTCCCTATTAGGTAGCATGTTTATAAGACGCCGTGGTAGGCGCCAACGCCGTAATTCATAGGATTTTTAATTTTACGTAGATGCACTGTGTTGTTGATGCTCAGGGGTCTAGATAATTTTGTCCAGGGATTGTCCGTTTGAATAACAGGAGGTGTGCAATTCGACCGGAAGACGGTCGCAGCAGAGTACTAACAAAGGGATTCATCAAAATTTCATTGACAATATACACCCTGGCTTATTAATAGAACCAACTTACATTTTTCAGATAGGTTTTGCAGGGCAATTTTGTAAATTAAAGGACGGAGCGTGATCTGTAGAAGAGGCCAGACTAACATTCAGAAGAGGGCAGAATCACAGATGTGGGGAAATACAAACAAAAATAAAGGAGCTGAACAAAGGCAAGCTCCACGTCACGGAACGTCCGCCCTACATATACCATGAGGACACCTGAATTTCTAACATCGATCGGTAAAACTCTAGTCTCCATTTTTTGTTTTGCAGCATGGTGGAAAGGATACATTACATTGTAAGTCAATTTAACCTTAGATTATTTTATTAACTTAGGACTGTTTAACTTTTTGGATTTCTAGTGTTTATTTTAAGTGTTTGTATATTTGATCAACTGTTTCTTTTTGTCTAGGATTGCTTGACATGTGTAAATTTGTAGTGTTTATTTTATGTGTCTGCACACTTGATCATGATTTTTTTTTTTTTAATTTCCAAAATGTATTATTTTTTTGTTAAAATGTGTCATGGTTTTATCTCGCCTCTGCGTGAGCGATTTTCGTAAGACTGTTTACAGGCCCTAACCACGAATTAGCGGCGTTGGAACCAGACTGACGGGCTCAAGAAAACTCCCTCCCCCCCTTCACGCTGTATTTTTTTTTTTTTTTTCCTTGCATATCGCTGCATGCTGCATGAGTAGAAGTAGCTTTGCTTCACTAACACTAACCCTGAGAGTCCACTTAAAGTTTAAGTTATTTATTATAAATATATTATGCTCAATGTAATATGTCAATTTTGTATATATATATACACCGACCTGAGTGTCGGTAGGGTCCACGGGGAGACGGAAGAAGAGCGGCGGCCCTACCAAAATGGCTAACTGCGTCCGGTCGAGCGGTCCCAGCCAGGTACACAATGCTACAGGCCATCAGCGCACACAAAAGAGTTGGGTGATTAGCAGCAACACACAAGCTGCACGCTCGCCGCTGGTGCACAGCCGTCCTGATCCCGGACGCTGGTCCGCTAATCTCTTCTGGTGGTCAACCTTCGCAGCCGCCCAAGCAGGGCCGCCTATCACGGGTACAAGGGACACCAGGTCTTGCGGACAGGTGCACTAACCACACCCTCCTACTCACGTCGGATGCAGTTGTATAGCTGAGGAAGAGACGCAAAAGTAGAAGTATCTTCTTATATGTGCGGGTATGAGCATGCTCCAGTACCTTCTAGAAGATTGTCCCCCTCCCTCTTCAAAGGCCCTAGTCGACGGTTCGAACTAATGAGAACATTGTTTATTGACTTAAAAACCAGTGTTGAGTGGACGACAATGTGAAGGACAGCATCAGGTTTAAAAGTGGTGTGTGTAGTAGAAACCGTGAACGCTCTGAGAGTGCAAAATACGATTGACCTGCTAACAGGCCCATTCCCTGTAGAATTTAAAACAAATCTGTCATCAACATGAACAAAAATTTTTCCTAATTTGGAGTGATTTAAAAAACGTTTCATCCACTTTCTTATTATTGAGGAACTGTCTTAGAATAACAGGACACATTCAAAGTTGTGATCTTATTTTTTCTGTTTCAACCTCATGTATATTTTATATTTATGATTTATCTATGTTTTCTTGTAAATTTTGCATTGTTATACATGTTGTCCCAATCTCATGGTCTCACCAGCCAAATTTCATCTCCATTGTTTTAGTTTTATTGGCAATTATTATTTTTAATGTGTATTTTTTGTGTGACGTACCCCAGCTGTCCATGTCGCCATAAGGCAACCACATGTTCGTTTTGAAAAGTTTGCTGTATATGATGCAATATAATCACCTCAGCCTACATCAAAATTTTCACTTAACGAAGGGGCGATAAAAGACGACCGTCTGTTGTCTTCCATATATTTTTGTGTATTTCTATAAAGTTATAAATTATTTAATGTCGTTAGATTATAATTTTGTTAAAACTTGAAACCCACTCTTTTCAAGGCTTGAGGAATAGCATCTTTATTTCTAGCTTTGTGGGTCCCGATTTCTAATAAATGATATGTTCATTTTTTGTACAGTGCGTGTAAAAATCTTCTCACCGTTTCCTTTCGTGAGTGATGTGTGTGCCACGTGATTGGTCCACAGAACAAAGCCTTCAGCCTCCACTCTTGCTTGTTCTATGCCCATCAGGCAAGTAACTATGCGTGTATCCTTCTGATTTACACTAATATTTCGCTATCTTCTCTCCTCGCTTATTTTACTTTTGCTGTTTCCTCTCCTATTTGTAGAACGCACTCTGTCTTGTATGTAATTCTCTCTGAGCCTTGTACAATCTCATTCAATAGCTTCCTTATGTAATTCTAAACATTTCTATGGGTTGCATGCTGTAATTCTTAATTTTATTTTTCCGATATGGAATGGATATATTTGCTGTCCGTAGTATTAGCTAGTTCATAAGTAGTTTGTAAGTTTAGGGACCGATGACCCCGTAGTTAAGTCTCATAAGCCCTACAAACATTTCATCTTCGAACTCATGTTTGGCGAGGCAGCAGCTCACTATCCTTAAGTGCCACATGGTGTCCGACCACGCCGAATTTCCTAGCATTTACAAACAGTAATTAATTTAGAATAAGCGAGTAAAACATATGCGAGATTTCATATAGAAGAAAGCTGGTATTAATAAAAGCATGGCTGAAGGCCGAAGTAGCTACCATTACGAAAGCACATGGTGCAATCGGTCATACAAGACAGGAAAGGCGCACTCAAGCTAGAAAATCTGAGAAATATTTAGCATACTTGCGGATACAGACGCGACGTGAAAAGTTAGTTAAAAACACGAAGGAATTCAAACACACTAGGTTTACACAAAGTCTGAATGCAAAACATATGTATTGTAACTTGAGCAAAACCGGACACATAATCATCACTTGAATGAAAATACAAATGATAAATTTGCTCAGAATTTACTCAAGTACTGTAAAGTAAGAAACACTTCACCTCGCATAGCGAAAGAATTACTCAAGAGAACTCTCACTGAAAAACTAGGACTGCCTGAGCTGCTCGATCAGTTTTCGGCATTCCAACACCCCAACAGTTCTTTGGTGTTTCCGCCTGTAAATGGTTACACGAACATATAGGGAAAGTTCAAGGCTGACTATTCAGGGTGCCTGATTTCAACCCCATCGAGCGTACCTGGGATACCATGGTACTGCCGTTCTGCAAACGATTTGGCTATTCCCAGGGGCCGGCCGCGGTGGCCGAGGGGACTAAGGCGCTCCAGTCACGGTCTGCACGGCCACTACGGTCGGGGGTTTGAATCCCCCCTCGGGTATGGATATTTGTGCCGTCCTAGTTCGTAACTAGTTCATAAGTAGTTTGTAAATTTAGGGACTGATGACCCCGTAGTTAAGTCCCATAGACTATACAAACATTTGAACGTTTGAATTTATTCCCAGGACAAGAGAAGACCTCACATCATATTAGGTCTTATCCCATGACATTTTTTAAGTCAGTGTACACTGTTGGCTGTTTACTTTCGACTACCATGAACGTACCATACGAAAAATAAGGCCAAGTTATATGAGTGCACTAATTCCTTTGAAAGACTAACGTTACTTCAGAAATGTACCAAGATCGTATGGTATAGAAATGTAAAGGTTACACAGTGGGTGTCTAAGAGGTTTCATTTGAATCCTGGCTTTTTGTGAAATGATAATGCCATGGTTCGTGTAAGTACAAGATATATCTACCGAAGTATGTTACAACGTGACAGCGGCAGGAAGTTGGCCCACCATTTTCTACCTACAATATTACTGCTTACATAGGCGGTATCTCACGATTGCCGTTCGCATACACAGTGGATGGTTTCGTTCGCATACACAGTGGATGGTTTCAGGAGAGCTACAGTCAGCACCATGCTTGAATTCAACGGTTGTCTATTGCGATCCGTCACTCGACACATTTTTCCACTATTCTATCCGCCAGTGTTTACGTTCCTTACACCAAGCAAGGCGTCATTTGGCAGTGACAGGCTTCATGTGTGTGGCATATGGACTGCCACTCGACCCTGAAATCCAAGTTTTCTCACCTCCTGCCTGTCGAAGATCTTGAAGTGTATCCTGATGCAGTTTGGAATTCCTCTGTAATGGTTTGGATAGAGACCTTCCTATTACACTGTGCGACCCTCTTCAACTGCCAATGGTCTCTGTCAGTCAACAGATAAGGCGGCCGGTACGGGGCGTGCTGAACGTGTCCTTCACGTTTTCACGTCACTATCACATCATAAACGTAGGATTTAGGAATGTTTAGGAGTGTGGAAATCTCGCGTACAGTCTTCTGACACAAGTGACACCCAATCACCTGATCATGTTCGAAGTTCGTAATTTGAAAGACCACCGTTAATTGTAAAATTAACTCTAGCTGAAGGCAGCCAGTTAAAAGCTCACTTTAAACATATAACTCTGGCCGGAAAACCAGCTAAAGGATTCGCGTGAAGCACTAACTACTTCCTGCAACAGAATCTTGTTCCCTGGCCCAGAATTTACAACTGACTCAAACTTTACTTTAACAGCAGTAAGACAAGGAGACGGTGGCCAACATACGTCGTATATCACGAGAATTACACACAATCATTAATATACAAGCCACCCCGAACTAAACCCTTTCATGGAGGTGTCTGTGAGATCATTTATGGCGCAACTGAATTAAAAACATGATAATTTGCATCTGAATTTGTTCTCAGCACTGGTGAAAAAACAACATTAATTAAAAAAGGAAAGGTATTCGTTAACTAATATTCATAAAAAGGATAAAGTTTCACTGATAATGAATTATTTATTCACTTCAAACATGAGCAAATGGGGGCACCAATTTTGTTAAACAATAAAAATAAATCCCCATTTAAAATAACTTAAAATAATCTGAACGGAACATCGTCGGAGGGAGGATTTACAATCAACAAGCATTCAGCCAATCACACGCGCGAAGCAAAGCGGAACTCACCCAACTCAGCGTGCTGATACGAAGCAGAAGCAGGCGCCGCTATCATAGGCGAAATTCAGCATACCAGGATGTACCACACAACACAAGAAAAGTAAACTTCGCAGGTCGCTCTGGTCTTTCTTTCCTTGAGATGGTATGCGATAATAGCGAGATTAAATTACAAACAAATCAAACCATGAGCGTTTGGAATTATTGAGACCCACGGCACGTGTCTGCTACATTTACATATTCGCACCCCACTGAAGGAGAAGTGCTTAAATATTGTATTCATTTCACAAAAACCAACGGAATCACAGATTACGAAGCAAGATTACATAATAGGAAGGCACTGGTGTGTGAGCAGTGGCGAGAACTCAAATGACTAGCTGTAAACCCTTGAAGTCGGAGTTCGGAACACGTGGTTCCGAAAACCAGTAAAAATACAAAAATTCAATTTCCGAAAAATAAAGAATAATAGCTACGGCATGCAACCATTAGAAATGCGTAGTATATCATAAGGAAACTTAAGAAATACAGTTAGATGTGATTGGGAAGGTTTTACACAGATGGACGAAGTCCAGTCTTCAAAATTCAAAAAAGTGGAATAAATTCAGAGTCGGAGTAAAGCAACTAAGAAATACGGCATGCAGCCCCTAGAAATACGTTGTATTTAATAAGCAAGCTAATAAAGGGGGTTGTACAAGGCTAGAATAGAATTTATTGGGGGAGTCTGAATGCAAAGTACAAATTTTACAAATTTGGAAACGTAACAACAATTTAAAAATAGACGACATCGCGAGGTACTAATGGTAATCAGAAAGATACATGCATAATTTCTTGCCTGAAGGGCATAGAAACAGACACAGGGGTAGCTGAAGGCTTTGTTCTAAGAACACACCACGTGGAGTACAATCACTTGCGGAAGGAGAAAAAACGGAAAAGAACATTTCACATGCACTACACAGAATAAAAACATTTCCACATATTATTCGCGTTCCGCAAAGCTAAAAAGAAATTAAACAGAGTTCATATACCGCCAGCTATTCCCACACAGGTTACCGATTCCCATCCATTATCAAACGGAATTAGTTGCATATTCACCACATTTACCTATGCAAAATAACCGAAATGAAATTGAATACAATTCCGTACATTATCGGAGAAACTTATCCTGAAAAATGAACCTAAGATCTGAAGTCTAACAAATCAGACAATGAGTCGCTACCATCTCAAGGGAGGAAAGAAAATCCAAAACATCTTACGAGGTCGAAGCGCAGCCATAGAATGTCCAGACAGCCCACGAGCCCGCCACCAGCGGCCGCAAATCGGCAAAACCCACGAAAAATGAGGGGGGGGGGGGGGGAAGAGCTTAAACTCGCGTGTCCAACCGAGGCTCACTAACTGGGCATTGCCAACCCAACTTGTAACGAAAGGGTGGAGGAACCTCTTTGGTAGCATCAAAACCAGAGGCTGGTAACGACTACCTATCGATACAAAGCCAGAGAACACTAGTAGCTAGCAGCCAGCAGCCGATGGCGAAAATTCTCAAATACACACTCAGACTCCAATGCTAGAAGATTCTCATACATGCACATATGGAATAAAGCAAGTACACATTAAAAAAGGGACAGTGGCTTCACGGAGAAACCGTTCATATTGCCACATTCATAGACAAAATGATGAATTATTAGCATAATAAAATCCCAGCAATATTAACACAGTATTTCAGAAACTAACATTTAAAAACATAGACACAATGATAAATTATTAGCATAATAAAATTCCAGCAATATTACATAAACACAATGATAAATTATTAGCATAATAAAATCCCAGCAATATTACAGACACTAACATTTTAAAAACATGAAATTAAAAGCTATTTCTCATGCCTCCGAACGAGAGGGGTTCTCGTTGAACAAAAAAAGGCCGTCTAGTGATCTTAGATAAATTACAAAGTTAAAAACTTAGGCTATACGGCAGACAGCCGTCTTTCAAAGTTCTGTGGAGCGCCCCGTTCAGCTCTCTCACGATGTTTAGTGACTACTCAGATCGCTGATATGTAGTAATGAAGCACCTGGTAGTACGTGGCATCACATTGCATCTAATATGAAAGAAGTATGTGTCTTGGGATGTCGGATACTTTTGATCACAAAGAGTATGTGTTCCCTTCTAGCAGGTGTGACTACGAAGTACACTTCATATCTGTGTGATAAACAAATACAGGACTTCTGCTTGTGGACTTAATTTTGCAATTGTCGGAGAAAATGACTTTCCCCTATCGACATCTTCCCATGATATCTACTCAAGATGTATCCACTTTTTTAATTACACTTAATCATAAAATCCAAATCGAAAAATTACTCAATATTTCTAAAAGAAGCCAATTATCTCCGTAACCAAATTGTACCGAACGGCCTTACCGAGACCTCAACACCTCTCTGTACAGTCATCGGCAGGCAGACCGATCGGTAACGGGTCCCAGTAGGAACGTTGGCCAGAGAAGAGGAGCCGCGAAGTCGGCTGCCCCCGGAGCGGCGCTTTGTCGCCGCAGCCTGCAGCCTGCAGCGGGAGATATATTGCGGCGTCGCCTCTACCTGCGAGCGCAGACCCCAGAATTGCTTTCTGTCCGCCCCTCCCCGCCGCATTTCCGCCGACGCGTTGCGCCAAATGGAGGCGGCCTCGTGTCATACCGCTCCCTGTTCCCACTAACGGAGATATATGGCCGCGGCTGTGTTTTCGTGGCGGTAATAAGAGCGGGAAAGGCTTTTACGTTTGATATTGACGCGGGAAGCGGATATCGGAACACAACTGCGTAGTACCGCGCAGTCGCTGCATCGACTCGGTCTCGCGCTAAGTCTGAAATATCTTTTACAGTCACTGGACTTAATCGTTTGAGTAATAATTTTCACAGGACAACCACATACGTGACGTGTCTGTTGTTCTGATTTTCAGCCCAGAAACCCGTTTAATTATCACAACGAAACTCTTTCCCGTAATTTGACTGAAAACCCAAAGAGATTTTGGTCATATGTTAAATATACTCGGGGAAAGTCACAAACAATACCTTCACTACGTGATAGTAATGGCGATCCTGCCGATGACAGCGCTACTAAAGCAGAGTTACTAAACTTAGCTTTTAGAAACTCATTCACTAAAGAAGACGAAACCAATACTCCAGATTTCGAATTACGAACAGATGCCGTAATGAGTAACATAGAAGTAGATATCATCGGAGTAGTGCAGCAACTAAAATCACTTAATAAGAACAAGTCTTCTGGTCCGGATTGTATACCCATTAGATTTCTATCTGATTATGCTGAAGCGATAGCTCCTTACTTAACAGTCATATACAACCGCTCTCTCATAGAAGGATCTGTACCAAAAGATTGGAAAGTTGCACAGGTCACACCTATATTCAAGAAAGGCAGTAGGAGTAACCCACTAAACTACAGGCCTATTTCATTGACGTCAATTTGCAGCAGGGTTTTGGAACATATCCTGTATTCAAATATTATGAATTATCTCGAACAGAACGATCTATTGACCCAAGGTCAACACGGATTTAGAAAATATCGTTCATGCGAAACACAACTAGCTCTATATTCACACGAAGTGATGGGTGCTATCGACAAAGGTTCGCAAATCGATTCCGTATTTCTTGATTTCCAGAAAGCTTTTGACACCGTACCTCACAAACGGCTTTTAATCAAATTGCGTGGTTATGGTATATCGCCCCAAATTTGCAATTGGATAGGGGATTTCTTGTCAGAGAGGACACAGTTCGTAGTAATCGATGGTAAGGCATCGACTAAAACAGAGGTGATATCGGGCGTTCCACAAGGTAGTGTTATTGGTCCTCTGCTATTCCTTATTTACATTAACGATTTAGGGGAAAATCTAAGTAGCTCTCTTAGGTTGTTTGCAGATGACGCCGTCATTTACCGTCTAGTAAAATCATCTGAAGATCAAAACCAACTGCAGAACGATCTGAATAAGATATCAGTATGGTGTAAAAATTGGCAATTGACTCTAAATAATGAGAAGTGTGAAGTCGTCCACATGAGTACGAAAAGAAATCCGTTAAACTTTGTTTACAACATAAATCAATCAAATGTGAACGCCGTAAACTCCACAAAATACCTAGGAATCACTATTACTTCAGACTTAAACTGGAAAGAACACGTAGATAATATCGTGGGAAAGGCGAACCAGAGACTGCGTTTTATTGGCAGAATCCTTAAAAGATGCAACAGAACTACTAAAGAAACTGCATATACTGCGCTTGTCCGTCCATTTTTGGAGTATTGCAGCCCAGTGTGGGATCCTTATCAGGTGGGTTTGACGGAGGACATCGAAAGAGTCCAAAGAAGGGCAACTCGTTTCGTATTGTCACGATACAGGGGAGACAGCGTTACGGAAATGATACAGGATCTGGGATGGGAATCATTACAACAACGGCGCTTATCGCTGAGGCGTGGGTTACTTGCGAAACTCCAATCGCCAACATTCTCCTCCGAATGCGAAAATATATTGTTGACTCCCACTTACATAGGTAGAAATGATCATCAGAATAAAATACGAGAAATCAGAGCTCGAACAGAGAGATTCAGGTGTTCTTTCTTCCCGCGCGCTATTCGAGAATGGAATGGGAGATAAATAGTATAATTGTGGTTCGATGAACCCTCTGCCAGGCACTTAAATGTGATTTGCAGAGTATCCCATGTAGATGTAGATGTAGATGTAGATGTAGAATTCGGGTCCACAAACTAGTTTCCTCTGCAAGCCACAAACCTCCGAAAAACTATAGCATTCTACATTTAAGATAAACGTGAAACAATGAATTAAAATTTTTGATGCGGCCGGGAATCGAACCCGGACCTCCATGTTTACTAGGCAGACGTCTTACCGCTTCACTAGCGACTGAGGTGCTTCGGAATAGTCTAAGTACGTCTTCCATCCGTGTCACAAATTTTAATTCGGCTTCTGTGTTCCATAGATAAGTCATTACTGCCAAGGCTCTCCATGTAGCGGGAAGCATCTCGGCAATGGACATAGTGGAACATTCCTGCTAAGATGATATAAATATCAATTTAAATATAAATTGAGAAACCCTGAGACAAATTTCAATTCATTGCTTCACGTTTATCTTTAATGTCTTGAACATATTCAAGACGAAAGACTGTCTCAGGATTTCTCAATTTATATTTAAATTAATATAAATATCATTCTACATTTATTTGAACGTTATACAATTCACGTTATACAATTCATCACAAGCGGATTCGGGATTAGAGTTTAGACCATGATATAGTGGCAGCATCGACCATTAAAATACAGAAACTGATAAGATAATCTCTTAACAGTAGAAGAGTCTCTTACACAACGTAACATATTGTGATACTACTTACGATAAATAATACACTTGTCCATCGGACGTAAAAGAACATAGCTCATGAAGTGACATCCCACGTGACTGACATGTGATTTGTTTCAACCAATTCCGTTGTAAGCAGTGTTGTACATTCTGTTTTCTAAGTGAGTTTTGCATTTTTTCAAGATTATATTGTCACGCAGACATTTTTTTTTTTTTTTTTTTTTTTTTTTACTTTATTGTGTTTGACACAACATCTACATGATGCTCTATGACTGAAATGGATCATGATAAATAAATTGCGTTAAGGCTCGTGTTTAATAAAACGTATGTATACTGATGAGATAAGCTTGAATAAAATATATACTATTTGAAGCTACTTTCAGAATTCATCCCTACACTGTCTTTCTACAATTTTTGCATCGCCATTCCCCTCCATTGACGAACTGATCATGCCTTGTCACTTCTAGACATGTTAAAACAACTGGTCCTTATTTTAGTGTAATTGTGTCATAAACTTCTTTTTTCCTCGTTTCAATGCAACATCTCATTAGACTTCATCTATCCATATAGCGTTTAGCACACATTACAAAATATTCTGTTCTCTTCTTGACTGAACTGCTTATCGCCACAACTCGTTTTCATGAAAGGCTACTCCCCAGACAAATAAAGCCGGCCACGGTGGCCGAGCGGTCTGCGGCGTGCCAATCACGGTCTGCACGGCCGCTGCTTTCGGGGGTTCGAATCCCCGCTCGGGCATGGATGTTTGTGCCGTCTTTATTATAAGCTAGTTCATAAGTAGTTTGTAAGTTTAGAGACTGGTGACCCCGTAATTAAGTCCCATATGCTCTAGAAACATTTGAACATTTTGAACAGACAAATATCTGAACAAAAGTCTTCCGAACTCTCAAATTAATATTATACGTAAACTATTTCCTGTTCTGCACAACTTCTTCTCATACTAGTATTTACTACATCATAAACCATCAAGTATCGCCTAATTCAACTACATTTCAGTATCATCCTTGTAACGAACCATTCAACGAATAACCACGAACAAATTGAACGAATGACCGCGAACCATAGATGTGCCAGGTGAAAAAAAAAAAAAATAAATAAATAAATAAAATAACGTCTAAGGCGCCTCGCTGGGGAGCTCGCGGTTGCTCGCCGTCGGAGGTTCGAGTCTTCCCTGGGCCATGTGGGCGTGTGTGATTGTCCTTAGGTTAGTTTACCTTAGGTTAGTTTGTAAGCTACGAACTGATCCACGTAGTTTGGTCCGATAGATTTACAAACATTTGAACAAGCATTTTTTTTCTTCTCCCTAAACTTTAATTTCCTTTTCAAACTTCTGCTTGCTCAATCTACAGATTGAACAACTCCGGGGTAACCTAAAATACACACTTGCTTTCTTTTCAACCATTGCTTTCCTTTCATGTGTTTCGACATTACTGATCATCTATAGCCGGCCGCGGTGGCCGAGGGGATTGAGGCGCTCCAGTCACGGTCTGCGCGGCCACTACGGTCGGGGGTTCGAATCCCCCCTCGGGCATGGATATTTGTGCCGTCCTTAGTTGTAGGTAGTTCGTAAGTAGTTAGTAATTTTAGGGACTGATGACCCCGTAGTTAAGTCCCATAAGCTATACAAACATTTGAACATTTTGATCATCTATATTTATTCACACCAGCACTATTCATAACTTTTTACAGCTGCAGGGACTCAACATCACATTACGAAAAATTTCCAACAATTTTCATCATGCCACCCATTTTGATCTCTACAGTTCAACAAACAAAAAGATAGTCCCACCCTGTCCCACAAGCAACATTCTGTAACAATGTCTCTAACCTTTCTAATGGCTCAGTTCAGCAATGAAGAGGCTCAAAAGTTTCTGTCGGTATCACATGACGAGCTAAAACAAGTCGTCGCTGTAGCAATCCAATAGAGCGAGAGAGAGTGACTCCATCATTTTAACTGCTGTCCTAAACACTATCAGGTTCCTTTGAAATGAGTATTAAACTCACCTTATCTCTCCCGGTGAGAGTATGCAGAGATGTTAAACATTTACAGTGACCTTACAGTATCTGCTCTTTATGTACGTCAACCTATGGCTAAGGATTCACAGAAAGCACAACGATGTTTTCAGCGTGACAACTATTTTCATTCTCTCTGATTAATTTCAAGATTTTCTTGTAGCGCAAAATTTAGATTTCATAGAGAGTTCGTGATTGCCCCAATGTTCGAAAAAAAACTGGAAGTAATATGAATATAAACCAATTAAACTGACTTCTAAATGCATTTTCGTAAAATTATTATAGAGACACCCATTTACTTGAAATTCTACAGTACGTCATTATATACACTGTAGACAATCTCGATGCAGGCAAAAACCCTGTTAGTTCAAACAGTAGTTCTTCAATGTTTAAAGGAGTTGTCGGGGTTCCGTCAATGCGCAATGACGAATATTTGTTTATTATTTGAAGAAGTGGCATCGAAAGATAGTAAGTGATAGTAAATGAAGATTTTTCCGCTTAGTAATGTGTGCATGATCAGCTAATCTTTATAAATTAATAGACAAACCTCGTGTAATTACAGTCTTCTCATTATATAATAAGGATCAAGTTAAGAATAAAATCAGGAAAAGAAAACCTTGAAACTAACATTTATTAACACTGTGTGATTAAATAAAATTAACACAGAATAGCATGTCATTCTATCTCTCTCGATGCAGTTCCACTACCAGTACATGAAATCCCAATGCCTCTGTTATGAGTCCGCAACTGGTGTATGAAGTATGTAGAGGTTGGCAACAGTGCGATGGATGACGAGAGGTGTAGTGGACCAATCACGAGTCGCCTTCGGCAGCAAATAAGAAATAGCTTTAGTCTTTATGGTTTGTAAAGATGTGGCAATTACGAGAATAATTAATATACTCAACGGACAAGGTTACATCAAGAAGCTGTTAACCATAGAGCAGGAACTGCGGTATTTATTTATTTTGTTGACAAAAGATTATTCCCCTCATTCTCTGTCAATGAATTTTGAAAGAGCATGCACCTTTTCTATTCACCATGAAATAAATAATTAATGCTGTTCCTACTCTATGGCTCACAGGTTGTTGATGTACCCTTGTCAGCCGAGTAAATTAATTATCCTCGTAAATACTATATGTGAAATACGGTCGATTGTTCGCTATATCACTGCGTCACAATAGCACCTTCCACATATACATCGTAACTAGCTGAAAACCCGGCGTTGCCTGGGTATTTATTTGCTTATTAAAGCCTTGAGTTAGTACTTCTCCTATCGCTTCTCTCTCTGTCAATCTCCTTTTTTCTAAGAAAGAAACGTGTTACATTTATCAGACAATATCTAAGAAATAGGGATGTCTCGGATAATATACAAAATTTCGAGTACAGTATTCAAACAAACAAAGATAGAAATCAAAATACAAATGATATGTAACATTCATTTAATTCACAACTTTACTGTAAACAAAACCGACGATGTGACTCGACTCGCATTCGGACCCGCCTTGAGCCATCTAGATTTATGTTTTCGGTGTTTTCCCTGAATCTTTCCAGGCAAATGCTGGGGTGGTTCCTTTCGAAGAGCTCGGCCGAGTTCTTTACCTAAATAACCCGAGAGTAAGATCCGCCTCTAATAACCACGCTGTCGACGGAGCGTTAAACATTAATCTTCTTTCCTTCCTGCTATTAACAATATTCCTTGTGACCTGTCCAGAATGTAATAAGAATATTTTCTGTGGTGAGCCCATCCCTGAACAAGCGACATAAAGCTGTCCGTGTGAGAAACATGGAGATTTCAAATAGACTCCACAGTATTGAGTAGATTTCCCTGTAATTTATTAATCATAATAGAAAATGCAAGTGTAACTGCAAACTGCAGTCACTTAAAGGTAAAAGCCAGATCTCTCGGAATTTCCTGAAGGTACAATATTTAGTGTAGAAATTATAAATTGCAATGTTATACGGAATGCCGTTGTTATACTCCGTGAACAGCAGAAAAGTAGTAAGCGAGAAACTTTTTTTTCCTTTCATCATTTTGCTATGGTTGTCAGCGAGAAAAAGTTTCCTAAAGGTTTGAAATTATGTTTAAAGTTTGTTGCAAGTCGCTGAGTGCTCTCCTTCTCAAATAGTGGACTCATGAAGTAACACTATCACGTGCGGCAAGTCGGACAAGTTTTCATTGTTTATGACATCATATCTCCTGAACTATCGTCCCTATCGCAAAATACTTTCTTAGCTGACGTATTCCGCCTATAAACTGCATTCCTGCCTAATTTCAAATTCATAGGTGAAGTAGTTTTCGAGAGTTCGTGTTTAGTCAGTGAGTGAGAGAGTGGGTGAATGAGTGACTTTTGTTTTCATGTAGATAGTGATAACCGATAAAAAAAATAGTTCAGATTATAAATGAAATATCAATTATGTTGCGAAAACGCTGCACACAAAGAAATTTTATGACTGACGCCACTTTTACTAGACATCACACAATACTTTAAGCCGCCCGAGCGCGATACCTCATTGGCCGCCTTCACCTTCCGTCATCCATCGCATCGTTGCCAAAGTCTACACATCATGCATCAGTGGCGGACTCATAATCTGCACTTTAACCCAAATTATCTGTAAAATAATCATAACTAGTTAAACTCTCCCACACTTCACTATGGCTAAGTCTCATGCAAAATGAATGGAAGAGCAAATAAAAAAAAAGTCTTGCGAACATAGGCTTACCGAGACATCAATCAGACCTATACACTGAATTTTGTTGCTGTGGAATGAAAGTTAGAATAATATATTTTCCACAAAATCATTATTTATTTTAAAGCCAGGAATAAAATTTTTTGTTTGCCTGTTTTCTGCATAAACATAAATAAAAAAATTAGATGTTCTTCAGATTTAGAAGCATGAGAAAATCAATGGATTTCAACATTGATTATCTACTCCCGCCATGCAGGATTGGCTGAGCGGTCCAGGCTCCTAGGTGCGGAGCGCGCTTCTGTTCCCCCTCGGAGGTTTGAGTCCTCCCTCGGCCATGGGAGGCCATAGCGTAAGTAGTTTGTAAGTCTATGGACTGATGACCACTACAGTTTGGTCCCATACACATTTGAACATTTCATCTACTTTCCAATGCCTCTTTATCGTTCTCCTTCCCCATTTCCTTTTCTCCTCCTCGTAGTTATTCCAAACGAAGAAGTTAAAAATCAGTAATTCACATTTTTTATAATACTGGCAAACTGATGTTACTCTTACAGAAAACTAAGCGAAATAATGACGTCAATAAAGATCATCATTTACAGACTTTCTTAGTACAATGTTTTTATTTCTCCCGCCAACAACATCAAAACTTTCATTTGTGACATTGCAGCAGTTCGGTATGCGCGTTTTACTGCAAAAGAACCATTTAAACCTGACCGTCCTTACAATATGATAACACGAAACACTATCACTTACATAACACCCAATTGACACACAGGCCAGAAGTTGGTAGCACTTCAATGTACACGTATTATTACTATCAGCAAAAAATGCTTAAGTCAAAGCACAAAAACTAAAATATATCCCTGTTTAAAAGACAATGACAGAATAGCGGACCATTTAGCATGCTATTGTCTACATGTCTCTCTTCGACTGCCTCCTCCCCCCCCCCCCCCCAAATTGGAACTCTCCATCTCTTTCTCTCTCTCTCTCTCTCTCTCTCTCTCTCTCTCCCTCCTCGCCCCGTTTTCCCGCTCTTCCTCACCAATGTCTCCTTCCTTGCCACTTTAAGTCTCTCTGCAATTTTCTTTCATTCTTCTCACTTTGCCACTGTCAGTTTCTTTCTCGCAGCCTATTGCCTATATCTACAATCACATTTTTCTCTCCTCTTCACATGTCCTTTGCACTGTTTGCTGGGATTTGTAACATCTGCATTGGGGAAATCGTTATGTCCAAATACGGAATGAGGGAGAACTTCTAAGCACAAGAGTAGCCCTGTGATCGAAGGCTACATGCTATGGACAGGGTGGCGGCTCCCACAGGAGGTGCGAGTTCTCCCTCAGGCGTGGGTGTGTGTGTGCTGTCCTTAGTGTAATTTAGTTTATTTGTAAGTGTAGGGTCAGTGGACCATACCAATTTAGTACAACAGGTTTACAAACATTTAAACATGTTGATAAATTCGACGTTCTGATGCATCCAGACCCTCAGAGCTGATGTATGTAGTCCATATCAGGGTTCAGTCTGTCCTCATTGCTACTATCTCCAACCATATACCGAATCCTTTCCACTGCCACTAACTGTCTTCCACCATGACTGTGTGCCCTCTCCCAGTTACGCTCTCTTATCTTTCGTCAACTGACCCTCTCCGCTATTCCCTTTCAGGTGCAACTTTTTTGAACAGAAGGACGGTGTAGCTATTGGGAACCCTCTATCACCCATAGTTGCCAACTTATATATGGAAGACTTTGAGGACAGGGCTCTGAGAACCTCTGCTTTGTAACCTACGTGCTTTTGACGTTACGTCGATAACACGTTCTTTATCTGGCCCCACGGACGTGATACGCTTGACCGATTTTTGGACCACTTCAACTGCCTTCATCCTAATATTAAATTTACTACGGAGATAGAAAGGGATGGGAAGCTCCCATTTTTGGACGTAGTGATTTATAAAAAACATGATGACACCCTGGGACACGGTTTATAGAAAACCAACACATACCGATCGGTATTTGCATGCCAAGAGCTGCCATCGACCTTTCCAAGGCAACGGTGTCCTTAAAATCCTGATTCGTAGGGTACATGCAATCTCAGATGCAGATAGTTTAACACCTGAACTTGAACATCTGAAAACCGTCATCAAAGAAAATGGTTATTCTGACAAACAGATTCATCGGGCCATGGAGTTTGGACCATCGCCAGAGGTACACGAAGAGGAATTTAAAGCGGTGGCGTTCATTGCCTATGCTGGGGCGTCTCTTTCAAAGTTGGAAGACTTTTAAAAAACTTTAATATCAAGAGTGTTTTTCGCCCTCCCAGCATAATTAGGGAACTGCTTGGCTCTGTAAAAGATGACCTAGATCTTAGGAAGCCGGGTGTTTATAGAATACCTTGCCAATGCGGCAAGGTGTACATCGGCCAATCTGTCCGCACTGTCAAAGATAGATGCGTGGAACATAGTCGCCACATGAGACTGCTGCAGCCTGAAAAATCTACTGTTGCAGAACATTGTTTAACTGAGGGACACAAGATGGAATTTGACGAGACCCTCATAATTGCTAACATCTCCGGCTTTTGGGACAGTGTCTGCAAAGAAGCAAATGAAATTAGATTGGTGAATAATCTGATTAACCGAGACAAGGGTTTTCCTCTGAGCAGATCGTGGAACCCGCTTAAAAAAAAAAAAAAAAAAAAAAAAAAAAAAAAAAAAAAAAGAAAACATCGAACTGCAACGTTCTGTGACGAAGCCAGCGCCAGTCTTTGATCACCCATAATCGATATATCGTTACACCGATGTCCCACTAGGGGCGGCGCCACTAGTACACGTCCCGTACGTAGCAACCTTGGAAGGTGGCGCATGCGCCGCACACACGCGCGACCTCTATATAGGACGGAGAATACGGCTCTACCCTCAACACATCCGCCTCAAGTACATTCAACGCAAGATAGAGTCCCATAACCCACTGGTATCTCCTCTCCTCCTGGATCCCGGGCCCCTGCCACGCCTTTACCGCCACATCCCTCCCTCCCTTCACCTCCACACCCTCTACATCCTCTCCGAGGGTGGCTTCTGCCACCTACCTCTCCCTGACGACGTTCTCCAAAACCGTCCCGACATCTATCCCTCCTTCCAACTTTGACCCCTTTCTGTGGATTGCCGCCGCCTCCTCCCTCCCCCTCCCCTCCCACTCCCATCCCCCGCTTGGCTCACCCCCTCCTTTCTCCACCTCCCCAGGAGCTCCTTCCGGTTTCTCCCACTCTCCCTTCCCCCACCTCCTTCCCCTTCCCCCGCGCCTTCTCCATCCTCTCCCCGCTTCCCCTGCAGGGCCAGTACAGTGCTGTGTTTTAAGTGTTCGGTGCTTCGTGTGTATAGTGTATCATCGCCCAGTGTTTTTTTTTTTTTTTAACTTTGCGTACACCAGTGTTCAGTGTTTTTTACTTCAATGTCGCCGTCTTTGTTTCGTCGTCTGCAGTGAGTGTTTTTTAGCCACCCTGGCATTGTCTTGTTTTAACGATCATGTATGTTTCTGTCCGATGTCATAGTTTTTAACTTTCTCCCAAATTTTTCATCTTGTTATTGTAAAAGCGCCTTTTATCACCTTTCATTTTAATTTCTGTTTTGTCCATTGTGTACGTTCGCTCGGCTGTAGAGCAGCATCATTGGCTGCTGCCAGCCTGCCTTCGGGCATTAAAATTTCAATAAAAAAAAAAAATAAATAAAAATAAAAAAAAGCTCTACTCTCAGTACTCGACGGGACTCAGCAGCGTTCCTTGAGGATGGCGGACAGTTTGTTCTTAGTATCCGGCAGCATACCCGGAAGGACTATCAACAGTAAACTCAGTCTTCGACGTCCATTTACTACCGGAAATATGCGCAGGGCGAAATTTTATGAGAGGTTTTTTTTTTCTGGCATATTGTAAGGGGACAGTTTCGTGGGGACACTTGAAGTTTGCAATTCTGTGGTAAATCGCTCACATTCGCGGGAATCGTGATGTGTTTTGACAGCTACTGAGTCGTCCTAGTTCAGGGGTTAGTCGATAGATAGCACCTCGCATGTCGCAAACGAGCGTCTGGTCACGCCACGTGACTGGAAAATCCAGGCCGTTATAAGACTTAATGGCGAACGGCGGGAGAAGCTCTGTTTGGCCTTGGAGAAATATGCAATAAACCACTTAAAAATTAATAACTATTCATCCATATATCATACAAAGGAGCGCGTGGGCTCATTTTAAAGACTAGACGGATGTGCTGATGTTAACGCGTCTCCTGTCACTTTAAAGAGTTGGCGACTTAATAGTAAATCAAAAATCATTATAAAACAGTGGCGGCGCTAGACGAAAACTGGGCGTCGGCGAACTCGTCTTTGCGAGGCCCCTTTTATTTTTTCATTAATGAAGAAACTGTTAAATCAGCTGAATTATACATCAATAATCATTGTACTAAAATTCTATTAGTATAATATACGAGTATTATTGCAATGACAAATTACAATAAACAAACACAAGTTAGAGAAACTTTTCAGCTTTTCGTCTCACAGTTTTTTTTTTTTTTTTTGTCATTTCTTAATACTAGCCGCTATTTCGGCTTCAGTTGATAGTACTGACAACGCAGATAGTCTTTCTTGGCTCACTGTGCTTTTCAAGTTAGTCTGAATCAATTTTAACTTTGTGAAGCTTCTCTCGGCCGAAGCTGTACTGACTGGAACTGAGCATGATTCTGATTTTTGTGTCCCAACTTCGTCGCCGCTTTTGTGTCCCAGCCTCGTCGTAGGTGTCGGTGGCCGAGTGGAATAAGACCGACACAGGAATAAAGATAGCCCGCTGGTGCAGGTACGGAGGGGAGCAGCCAGAAACCATAAACACTAGAGTAAATTAGAAAGAGATATATATTGCACAGAATGTAACAATACTTAACTTTTACATAGTACTGCAGAATGTTGATACATAGTTGTTAGAGGCCTGCCTAGTGCCTGTACGATAGCAAAGTCTTCACTGGTGCCTATCTGATTACGAAGGTCCTAACTGGTTGCTATTTCAGTCTCAAGTGAACGATGTCCTTCAGTGGTGGCCACGAGCGGAGTTGTCGCAGAGGGAGCTCGTGGCTGTCGTCGTGAGAACGCCGCGCCGTGCGTGCATGGCGGCGCGCGGCGAAAGTAAGTGGCGCGCACTTTGTACTTGTGCGACACCACACCCCTCCCCCCCAAACCGCCGCGCCGTCGTGGCGTAGGGCTGAGGGCCACGGCGACGGCACTGGGAGGAGGACCTGGGCGGGGGCGTTACTGGTGGGACGGGCGTCTTAGCTGAGGCTGGGATCGAGACGCCGTCCGCGCCCCGGCATCTGCCTTGAGATCCTCCAGGAAACCCGCCGAAACCTGGGGAAGGGCGCCCGCCCCAGCCCAGAGGGAGCAGGTCATCTTCTTCTGAGGTGCGTGGCCCAAGCTGGGGGGGCCCGCACGGTCCCGGAGTCCCTCTCGGTGACGCTGTCATCTGCGGCGGCGACAGCGGCGGCGACGACTGCGTCGGAGGTGTGTAGACGTTCATAGGGATCTCGTAGTCCAGAGACGAACGATGTGGTTGTGCTCCCTGGCGGTGAACTGGGTCTGGAATCAAGAAACCGGAGACAGGATCGCGCGGCCTATGCAGGCGCAATTGGTTTGCGTGGCACCGCAGCTCCGACCCTGTGGAAGAACGTACAACATACATATTGCGACCGAGCACGCGCTGAATGATGCCCGGCATCCATAGTTTCTTCTTGTTTCCAGCAAACACCCTGTACAGCACCGGCGTAGAAACCTGAAAACGCGTAGCGCCATACGAACCGACTCGGTGCGTGGGAGGCTGCAGCAGGTGAAGGAGAGTGCGGTGACGGCGGCCGTGTAGCAGCTCGGCAGGAGACGGGCCGTCACGTGGCATGCATCGATACGTAGACAGGAAAATTTGAAGAGCTTGCTGCCTGGAGTGCTGACCTTTCATCTTCTCCATGTGAGACTTGAATGTTCGAACGAAACGTTCTGCTTCACCATTGGACTGAGGGTGAAAAGGTGCAGTGGTAATATGCTGAATGCCATTCACACGACAAAACTGTTGAAATTCCGCACTAACAAGCTGTGGTCCATTGTCACTGACGATAGTTTCAGGCAAACCTTCGATGCAAAACACTGACGTTAAGGCACTGATTGTACTAGACGCTGTCGTTGAGTTCATGGCAATCACGAAAGGAAACTTGCTGAAAGCGTCTACAACAATTAACCAGCGCGTGTTTCAGAAAGGTCCCGCAAAGTCAATATGTAAACGTTGCCATGGTCCCTTGGGGCGTGGCCAGTCTGAAAAACGTTGCGGAGGAGCCGCCTGATGCTCCGCACAAACAGTACACTGTGACGTCATGGTCCCTATCTGAGCGTCCATACCAACCCAGGTACAATGACGTCTGGCCAGTTGCTTTGTCCTAACAATGCCCCAATGTCCTTGATGCAGGAGGCGTAACACTTCTCGTTGCAGGGAACGAGGAACAATCACTCTTGCTTGGTCGTTGTCGGTATGCAACAACAGTAGTTCACCCTGACTTAAAGATAATGCATGACGTTGTGCAAAATAACGTCGAACCAGAGGCCGTTGAATGTCTTTGGCTCTGGCAGGCCAACCAAAGCGAACAAAACGTGCTACCACACTTAGGTCTGCATCCGCAGCTGTTTCCTCTGCAACCCGACGAGAGTTCAAAGGAAAGTCTGCGACAGCGGAAGCATCTCTGGAGTCTATCTGACAACATGCCATTTCTGAAGAATCAAATGATACATCCTGGCCAACCTGAAGTCGGGAAAGTGTGTCCGCGTTAGCATGTTTAGTGGTAGGTCGGTACAAAATCTCATACTGATAATTAGACAATATCAAGGACCATCTCTGAAGCTTTTGTGCCGTACGTGGCGGAATCGGCTTTGTGGGTGAGAACAACGACGTGAGAGGCTTGTGGTCTGTCAACAAATAGAATTTTCTGCCATAGAGATAATGATGAAACTTTGTGACGCCGTAAATGATTGCTAAGGCCTCCTTTTCTATCTGACTGTAAGTCTGTTGCTTTGGAGTCCGCACAGAGACGAAGTTTTCCTGACGGCTTGGGTATAATTACTATAGGCGAGGCCCACTGACTCGCAGAAACAGGAGAAATCACCCCACTATCTTGCCAACGTTTAAGTTCTTCGGCAACTGTATCACGCAAGGCGATAGGCACTGGTCTAGCTTTACGAAATTTTGGAACTGCAGATTCTTTTAAAGTTACATGTGCCACGAAGTCTTTTGCACAACCTAGTTCCGGCGAAAACAAGTCACTATATTTGTCACATAAAGCATTGATTTTATCCTGAGGCACTATTGACGAAATTTGAAACACATCTCTTTG
The DNA here is from genome assembly GCA_026315105.1 of Locusta migratoria. Classification (NCBI taxonomy): domain Eukaryota; kingdom Metazoa; phylum Arthropoda; class Insecta; order Orthoptera; family Acrididae; genus Locusta; species Locusta migratoria. The sequence continues at coordinate 215,737,774 of CM048747.1, forward strand.
AATTGATAAACCAAACAAGTCAAAAGCATCTAGTCCAAAAATGTTCTGTGTCGATTTGGCCTGAAGAACTACAAAAGCAACTGTTTTTGTTACACCTTGAAAAGAGGCGGGCAGGCTACACGTTCCTAGCACGGGAATATTTTGACCTGTATAAGCTGTTAACCCTTGCTGTGACGGCGACAATTTTGGCGAACCCAGAAGTTCATAAGTATCTTTATTTATTAATGTGACAGCGGAACCAGTATCAAGCTGGAATTGCACCGTCTTATTTTCTATGAAGAGAGTCACAAACAGTTTTTGCTTGCGGCGCTCGACAGGTGCGCGAATGTGGGCAACGTCTGCTACGGTTTGTTTACTGCGCTTGCGCGGGCCGCGTAGTGAAGTAAGCGGCGCAGAACTACTTTCTTGCAATTGAGATCCAAGGAAAGCACTTTTCAATTCCACAGCCCGTATAACATTTACAGAATGAACTGTTCTCGCACTCTGCGAAGCACTGTTTCTAACGGTATCATCCTTTGAGTTGTTAATTTGCATACACACAGACTGTACATGTCCTGATTTGCCACATTGATAACAGGTTGCTTTGCGACTAGGGCAATGAGCACGCTTGTGGCGAGACACACACTGAGGGCAAGATTTACGTACATTTTTCTGAAATGAACGTTGGCGTCCGTTATTCAAATGACATTGTCTAACACGACGGGGCGACCTTTGCGTCGCACTTTTACACTGGCTACTGTTCACTGTCTGTTCAGCACGGCCTGTACTATTGTAAGAATCACTAGTGCTACACTGAGAACTACGGCTAGGAAAGCGTCCGTTACGGCGCACTGAATTTACACTGTGGCTTTGCATTTCTACATCTGCTAAGTCAAAAGTATCATGCGCTTCTATAAGCTGCAGTACACTGTCTAATGAGGGGTCAGACTGTTTCAGAATTGCTGCTCTAATTCTGGGGTCCTGAATATTCTGCATAATCGCATCCCTCAACATCACGTCACTATACGAAAGTCCACAAGAGCAAGTAAATTTACATTGGGGGGTTAAGCCCTTCAATTCCGTAATCCACTCTTGGTGTGACTGCTGCGGTAATTTTTTAAGTCTGAAAAATCGGTATCGTGCGGCGGCTACAAGAACTTTTCTCTCATAATGAGCATTCAGTGCATCTACAATTTGTTCAAAGTCTACATCACGAGGAGATGCGTGAGGGAAAAGTTTTTGCAATAATACGAAGGTCTGGGGGCCCACAATCGCTAAGAAAAGGTTCTTCACTCTCTGACCTGTAATTTGATGAGCCGCGGCGAGTTCTTGAAACTGCGCGAAGTAGTCGCTCCATTCTTCCTCACGTTCGTTGTACTGGCGAAATGTAGGAAGCGGTGCAGCGGCAGGTGTGGGCTGCTGATGTGACGGCTGTTGTTGAGTTGTCGTCAACTGCGCCACTGCCTGGAGAAGTTGTGTTATTTGCGCCGTCTGTAACTGAATAATTTCCATTAAGTTTGGGTTCGGGGTAGTGGCCATGCTGACCGATTAGGCGCCGCGCATACAAGTAAATTATAACAAAACTTAAATGCAATATGAAAGAGGACACTCTGCAACAAAAAAGTCCACAAAACACGTAACAAAATATCTTTCCCCAAAATTGTTATAATAAGGGTGGGTGGGCGGGAGTAATTTTTGCGTGCTCCGACTGCTGCTGTCTGGCTGCTGTAAGCGGGCTGGTCCAAGGTTCTATCCCATCCTCGTCGCCACTTTTGTGTCCCAACTTCGTCGCCGCTTTTGTGTCCCAGCCTCGTCGTAGGTGTCGGTGGCCGAGTGGAATAAGACCGACACAGGAATAAAGATAGCCCGCTGGTGCAGGTATGGAGGGGAGCAGCCAGAAACTATAAACACTAGAGTAAATTAGAAAGAGATATATATTGCACAGAATGTAACAATACTTAACTTTTACATAGTACTGCAGAATGTTGATACATAGTTGTTAGAGGCCTGCCTAGTGCCTGTACGATAGCAAAGTCTTCACTGGTGCCTATCTGATTACGAAGGTCCTAACTGGTTGCTATCTCAGTCTCAAGTGAACGATGTCCTTCAGTGGTGGCCACGAGCGGAGTTGTCGCAGAGGGCGCTCGTGGCTGTCGTCGTGAGAACGCCGCGCCGTGCGTGCATGGCGGCGCGCGGCGAAAGTAAGTGGCGCGCACTTTGTACTTGTGCGACACCACACTGATTGTTATATAAACATTTGGATACACTTTTACCAAATCGTTTTCTAAAATGTACTGAATAAATTGTTTTGTAAGTATTTAACTAAAAATTGCATCACTGCTGCACTCATATGAAAATAAAGACGTGTAACTAAATAGCTGCCGGCCGGGAATTGCCGAGCGCACTAAGGCGTCATACCACGGTGAGCGAGGTTGCTCTCGTCGGGGGGCGAATCGCACCCTTGGGTACGGATGTTGTGTTCGTCCTTTGGTTAAGCTAGTGTAAATTAGATGTAGGTCGTCGCTACGTAACCTAGCAGTTGGAAAGCGCCGTTAAACATCAAATATAAGAAAAAAGAAACAAAACAAAAAAAACTAAAATTTTAACAACGTTTTGCGAGGCCCCCACTGGCGCGAGGCCGTCGGCGGTCGCCGACGCCTAGCGCCGCCACTGTTATAAAATAATAATTTTGTAAACGATATATCTTGAAAACGGCTTAACCAAATATTGCGTACAAGATGTCAAATGACAGATCTAAGAGAGTATTATGAAGATCTATATTTAGTTTTTTGCACAAATACAGTAAATTTGAATTAGAGGCCAGGAACATGATTTCCAGTTATAAAAGCTGCATTTTAATAAATAAACCGTAATAACTGTAGTATTAGCGGCAGTGCGGTAAACTAGACTGAATAAATAGTTAATGAAACACAGGATCAATAGTACAGTGAATAATCTACGTTCAAATACCGAAAAAAACCAAATGTAGAAAAGTTAAACTTTTTGGTAATGCAAAAACTTCGATATGTACAATGTTTTTGATGCCATATTCTGTTTCAGCGAAAAATTTCCTATCATCACATGTATTAATTTCATTTGTATTTTATGTAAAAGAGGTTATTTCGTGAAAATAAGATACTGATTTGACTTCATAGTTAAGCCAGAGAGGCGGCGATTTTGACTTGTTAGGGGAAGTTGGTTGGTATCGGTTTGACCGACGTGACTGTGGAGTCGCTTAAGGACTTGTAAAATTTCAGCGAAGTGTTTTAGTGTGGAACTTAGAAATATTTGTTCTGTGGTGCTTGGAGAACTTCGATTTTATTCTGGATCTGTGGGACTTAGAAAAAACCTTCAGTGGTACTTGGTGGACTCTATATTGTGTGGCAGTGGAACTAAGAGTTTCTCAGGATTGTTGTTAAACTTTAATTTTTATTTAGCGACTGTGCGACTTAGAAACTATTCACTAAAGTTTCCACTTTTTGGTGTGGCAGCCTTAAGGAACTCGGCATTGCTCTGAAGTCAGGTGTAACAAATATTCACTGACGGTTATTAGGTGGATTAAACATCAATTTAGTTAAAAGTGAATGTGTCGTTTGTGCGTTTTTTCTGCCTGCATTTATTTAAAGCTAAACATTTTGGGGACATCGTAGCAGGTGTGGCCGATCCATAGATACGACGCAGCCAGTCTGTATAATAAAATAGGGTCTATAGCACTGGGGGCTCGAGCCAACTGAAGGAAATAACTGATAAAATTGTTTCCCCCTGTACAGAATAGTGTGTTTTCTCCTAGTTTGTTTTTGGAAATTCGGTGTATTAGCTCGCAATATGAGGAATCGCGTTGCAAAGCCTGAGTGCGCGAGTTTCATTTCACCTTGTATATCTTCGTAAATGCATTAAAACCAACGTGTGCCTCTTTCCCTGGTCCTTCTTTTATTATTTTATAGTAACTATGTTGCATTATGTATGGTATATAAGCCCAGTGGTGATTATCTGCTTAGAACATGCGTGGACCCGGGATTGTTTTCAGTCCGGACCGCGGTGAAAATTCCTGAGAGAAAGCGAGCTGTTGTGAACCGTCATAAGTAAACAAATAATCTTCAACACGCGTAAGTAAATTTTTTTACGTGTCCAGGATTAAGGCATATCTTTCAGTCAGTAAATATACGACTACAATAAATAAATTACAATCTAGAGACACAAGATTCAATAAATATAAGATTACAGTGTACAATTGCAGTGAACAAATTACAAACTAGAAACACAAAATATAGAAACAGCTGACTAATTCTGCAGGGCACTGCTAGTTTCTACTAAACGGACCGCAAACTCCGAAATACTGCTGTCTTGACAGCTATATCATTTGCTGCGTGCAGATCGTCTATGGTGCAGGAGCTGGGCTCTTTTTATTATACAGAGTTACAAAAAACCTCCGATTTTGCAACAAACACCGGATGAACTGTGTTAGGCGATAGTCTTTGGTGACTGAGTACACCTTTCTCATCAGCTTTTTGTGATGGATGGTGTCATACGATGCTGACAGATCTATGAATACTACTCCTGTAACTTGTCCTCTTTAGTATCCATCTTCTATCTATTGAGTCAGGTCGAGGACCTGACCACAGCATGACTTTCCAGGGCGGAATCCTGACTGTTCATTTATGAAATCATTATCAACGTGTTCTGAGATACGATTGAGGATCAACCTTTCCAATACTTTATATAGTCGGCAAAGAAGAGAAACTGGTCGGAAATATATAGGATCAGTATGTTCTTTCACAGGCTTCAGAAGTGCAACAACTTTGGCTTTGCGCCAGATCTTAGGGATTTGTAATTTTGAAATGTAGTTGTTCAATAAATGTAAGATTCATTGTTTTGTTAGTGGCTCAAGCATTTTAGTTTGCTGTGGTCTTAGGTCACCTAAGCCTTCAGCTTTATTATTATTTAGATTGAAAAACTATTTCCTGTTCCTCTAGGGCGAAAGGAGTTCAAAGGTAGCCTTCTCGTCAGTGTGTTTGAAATTTCATATAATTGTGACATAAAGTGACGGAGGAGGCCGGCGACCATGATTAATAATAAATAAAGTCTGCAATAAGCTGCAAAGGTCGCTGTATTGATAAAAGTCATAAAGTGGTTACAATATGACTTTATTTGACGCGTTTCGGCCTGGGCCATCATAAGAATCTTTCAAATGGAAATAATAATTGTACAATATGAGAACAGAAGTAATGCAAAAACTAACTACAAATTTTGTTAGAAAGATAAAATTCATCACACGTACCCAGTATACATTAATTACAAGTACGTCAGTACAAATCGTTACATGTTCTTTTTGTAACATCAAGGAGCAGACTGAGGGCACAGTACAGGTACAATACATGTTTACAGAGTTTAGTACCCAGATGGCGTGCCGTTCTTAAACATAATGCCTATTGGCGCCGTGACAAGTGAAATTACGCTAGACAAAATTGAAATGTAGCAATACAAAAACTAAAATATGACTTTTTACAAGTGCTTTTTACACCATGGCCTATGGGGTAACAAAATGAATACATGCCACATATATCATAATACAAATCATGGGTGGGTCAGAAAAGTTGATCAAAAGAACAAATCGAGGGGTGGCAGAGCTAAGATTTTATAAAGAAATTAACAGCAATTAAGAAACTATATACATACAACATTTGTAGATTGTTTTTGTAATATTTCTGTTCTCGTGTTGTACAGTTATTATTTCCCTTTGACAGATTCTGATGAGGTGCAAGGCCGAAACGCGTCAAATGAAGTCATATTGTAACCACTTTATGACAATACAGCGACCTATGCAGCTTTATTTATTCTTTGAAATTTCTTGGCCACAGTTCTTCTTTTCGTTTTCCCAATCAACAGTAGTTGACGTGCAATTTGGCTAGGTGTTACATTGACTAGGCTTGGAGGAGCACTTGTTACATCGCTGTTAACTCTCTTCAACAACTGCATTGCCTTTCGGCTATTCTTCTTCATATCTAATTGTGTCACCATGTCACACCATTTCTGTCTCCTGGTTGTGTAAGTAAAGGTATGAAATAGGATGAACACAAAATTTCTCTCAAAAACACATGTTTTGAGGTATAATTTGGTGGGCTGGAGTGTCCGGAAAGGGTAGGGTTACCAGTTGTCCGTCTTCAGAAAAGAGGGCATTTCTAGATTAATAAAAGGAACCTTCTCTCTCTCTCCCTCTCTCGTATTGATAACATACATCTACGCAATTTGTTCATCTTACAAATTAAGAAGCATGAAATGTTGAGACCCGTAGAACGAATTACACGACTTTATAGCAGTGAAGCCCTAATATTTCATCGCTTCACCACTTATAATTATCGTCTTACATGCTTAACATTTTTTCCATACTTATAAGATACCTTGCCGATCACCCCTGTTTTCACCTCAAATTTTTTTGCGATATAACATTTACGGAAATCACAGTACTGTTTACTGTAAAATCGTCACGAATAAAGTAACAGAAAAAAACTATCTAAGCGTTCCTTGTTATAGCTATGCTCCCATTTCGGATCAGGACGACGTGAATATGTACATGATTAGCATCTAGATTTATTTACCGTTCAAAGGCTCGCAATTAATTATTAAAAAACTACTCAGTTTTTAGGACAAAAGCTTTAAACTGATTTTTTCAATACACTATTTATGTAGTTACGTCTCTTTTGTCCTAAACAGGCGAATGGCGAAACGGCAGTTGTTACTGTGGCATCTTAATTTATTTATATGAAGTTTTGAACAAGGTTTTAACATGTAGCCTATAACGAACAATGCACTAACTTTTCATCTTTAAGTGTGATTGACAGACAAAACACAGAACTGCCGAGTTCCAGCACGACATACTGAACGTTTTACTTTTGGGTCACACAACACTCCGACCAGAGAAAAAGGGGGGGGGGGGGGGGAGGGCGGCAGTTTCATATTATAGTATGTGTATTGCACTGTCTTGCATTGTTGCAGACGTATGTTTTTAATTGGCCGCCTCAAAGCTCGTATTCCGCGACAATTGCCACGCCATTTATTTCAATTGTTCCGAAGCAGCTTGACAGATCAGCGGCGGCACAGAAACATGATTTTTTTTTAATCACATTGCTTCAAAAAAGGGTAAATTTTCTAGAGTTAGTGATTGTGACAGTTCAGAGTGTTGTGTTTACGCACTTTTAACTTGAAGCAGTTGCACAACGCAAAAAAGAGGACATTTCTCCATTTTGTTAAAAACCCGGCCGGACCATTTTTAGGGTCCAAAAAGGAGGACATGTCGGGCTAAAAGAGGACGTCTGGTAACCCTAGGATAGGGGTGCGATTCATATCGTTGCGTTGTCCATGAGATGAGTTTAAGATAGCAAGTCGTCTGCTTCAGAATTGTTATTTATGTGCGAGACGCCCGTGCCTGCTGTTCGTGCCTCCGTGTGGCAGCAGATGCGCGGCGACAGGGCAACGTGACGGCCGTGGCGAGCGCAGAGGCACGCGCCTTGCACGTGTCCGCGTGTTCACGTGGCTGCCATTCGGCGCCACCACGTGCACCTCGTGCCGCACGCTCGCTGCTTACCCATCTCCTACTCCAGGTACTAGTAGCCACTGCTGTCTCTACAGCAGTTCTGCTAGTATCTGAACGTTAAAAATTTAGCATATGTTTGATCACTTGCGGCGTTCCTCTTCTTTATCGTTTGATTGTGCTCATCACAAAATATTGTTGCAGAAGTTGGAACATTATGGAATACGAGGAATAGCTCATAACTGGTTCACCTCTTACTTTAATAATAGGCAGCAAAAGGTAGGGGAAAGGGTTGTAACTTGGGACACTTTTTAATAACTATAGTGGAAACTTTAAGAACTATGAAGTAAAGTTGTCAGGCTTATTTTCAGAGGGAATAGAAGGCCATGTTGTATTTGGATGGTGTTTGAGATCTGAGGAGGAGTTTTATAGGTTTTCGTGTTTGAAAGTATAATTTAGCCACTATCCTTAGAAGATATTAATTAAAGCTAAGCATCATTATTGATGTTTCTTAAATATGTTGTAGGGCGTTGTTTAAGTAAGCTATTGATACCATAAGTTATATAGATATAAATGTGTAAAAAGGTTAGGATACTGTTTTCTGTTATTGTGTATTTGGTTTTACCTTGGGACACCTGGAAGGTTTATGATTGTCACCTATACACCAGAAAAGGAATTGAAGAGAAAACAGAAAGAAAACAAGAAAAAGAAGTCTTTCTCAATGAAAGAAGCCACTAAACAAAGGAGTTTTCATCTTCCACTTATTTTGATGAAGAGATTCCCGAGCTTCAAAAATGTTCAAATGTTTGTAGAGCTTATGGGACTTAACTACGGGGTCATCAGTCCCTAAACTTACAAACTACTTATGAACTAGCTACAACTAAGGACGGCACAAATATCCACGCCCGAGGGGGGATTCGAACCCCCGAACGTAGTGGCCGTGCAGGCCGTGACTGAAGAGCCTCAGTCCCCTCGGCCTCCGCGGCCGGCAAATTCCCGAGCTTGGCAGTAGCTATGCAGGTAGCATATTTGATTTGTCATCTGAAGAAGAGGATTTCTCATTATTCTTTCCATCTAGAAATGTAACACTTTCTTGTTCTCAAGCTAGTTGGGGCTTGGTAAAATTTGACATCAGTGGCAGATCTCATTTTTACTATGCAGGAGTAGTTTTAGAAAGCACAGAAGAAGATGTAACTGTGAAAGGACCATTTTGTTTCCTCTAATGTTGAGAACATCATCATTGTTAATCACAGTAATATAGTGGAAGAACTACCAGCTCCAGTGGTATGTCATGGGTTTCATTCATTTAATATTTTATTCCCACCATATCTTGTTCTAAGGTAAAATAACTTTTGTATTTAGACTGACAAACATTTACCTCATAATTCCAATACGATATTTTCATTCATAAAACTAATAAATTTGAATACATCACCGTGTCCCAAGGTAAAACCACCACTGCCCCAAGGTGAAACCATAGGTTGTACCTTGAGACAAGTGTCACAAAAGTCTTTATTGGTGAGTAATTGTGTAAATATTGCAGCTAGCGTGAACTGCTGTTCGTTCAACATTACCTAAAATTGATGCCTGTGATAGGGTAAATTATCAAATTTCATGTAAAAAAATCATAGTACAAAAACATTACAATGTAGAATATGTCCCAAGGTACAACCCTTTCCCCTAATTCTCCGCAGTGTTGATAATGGCTATGACGTACAATCGCAATGGGGCACAGTTAGGTGTAGGGTGCCCCAGGGTTCTGTTTTTATTTATATGAATAATATGCCTTCGAGTATTACAGGTGATTGTAAAATATTTTTGCTTGCTGAGGATACCAGCTTAGTAGTGAAGGATGTTGTTCGTAATATTGACACAGTATCAAAGAATGCAGTTCAAGAAATAAGTTCATGGCTTGTAGATAACAAGTTTATGTTAAATCACAGTAAAATTCAGTTTTATTACAATTTCTAACACATAATTTGACAAAAGCTGACATTTTGATTACACATAATGGGCATATTATAAGTGAGACCGAACAGTTCAAATTTCTAGGTATTCAGATAGACAGTAAGCTGTCGTGGAAAGCCCATGTTCAGGATCTTGTTCCAAAGCTAAATTCTGCTATATTTACCATTAGAACAATATCTTAAATAAGTGATTTGTCAACACGAAAAGTAGCCTACTTTCACTCACTTATGATGTACGGCGTTATTTTTTGGGGTAACTCGACTGAAACAAAAAGGATTTTTTGGCTCAGAAACGGGCGGTTCGAGCAATATGTAGTGTAAGTTCACGAACTTCATGTCGAACCCTTTTCAGTCGTCTGGGAATTTTGACACTGGTGTCACAATACGTTTTTTCTTTAATGTCGTTTTTTGTTAATAATATCAGCTTATTCCCACGAGTTAGTAGCTTTCACTCGGTGAATACTAAACAGGTCGAATCTACATTTGCATCACACCACCTTGACAATTCTACAGAAAGGTATGCAGTATTCTGCAGCACCCATTTTCCATAAGCTGCCACAAGAACTAAAGAATGTTAGCACTAACCCACATGTTTTCAAATCTAAATTGAAGAGTTACCTCATGGCTCACTCCTTTTATTCTGTTGAGGAACTCCTAGAAAAATTAAGCAATTAAGATAATTCATTTTTTTCTTTATTGATTCTTTTCACTTTGTATTAAGGGTGTCGTGTGCATAGGACTACTTAAAAAATTTCTGTTACCATACTTGTGTTAAACTTCATGCATTGACTTGTTCCATCACCATGGAGTCTTATTCCACAATTAGATCCTGCGGAACAGAAAATCATATTATTATTATTATACTCCACGAACTAGTAGCCAATTTCGCAATACTGCTATGTATAGAGCAGTTCTGGTAGTATCTCTACGTTAAAAATTTAGCATATGTCTGATCACTTGCGGCGTTCCTCTTCTTTATCTGCCAATCTATTCCCCACTTGTCTTCTGCATATACGTCGATTTGGGCAAGTCGAAAGTTTATGTTGTTGGCTTGTGGAATAAGGGCCCACAAACATAAATAAAAGTGAAATTATAAATGTGTATTATAGATACACATATTGTTTTCTTCTTTGTCGTTGCTCTGCTTATTCTTGTTTTATTCTTGGCCTTGCGTTGTGAAGTTTTGCTAGGGCTAAACCTTGTCGTAAATTTGTAGGAAGTTTAACTACTGTGGATACTTTTCTTGAAATAATACACTCCACTTTAACCTCTTCTGAATTTTATTTTCTATAACCAGTCTGCTTTCCATAAACATTTATGGATAGATTCCAAAAGCGTCTGTCACTCTCCAGATCCAAGCCGACAGTGTCAGTAATGGCAAACCTTGTCTTTCACTCCACTTTCACCTCTCTATACAAATGAGTGTTTATTTTATTAGCTATTTTTCAAGGTTGTGAACAGATATTCACGGAAATAAATTTCATAACTTAAGTATTTTGTTTTCTTATTTTAATTCGGTATGTGTTTTCTCATAAATACATTTTGAAATATATTGTCCATATGTGTTTTATTTTCTACAATCACAGTCAAGATATCACTCTGCGCTGTTTTAAGATTATCTCCACGACTTCTTTAAGTGAACAACAAATCCAGGATTATATTAAAAGTAAGTGATGATATGCGTATAGATTTGAGCAACAATATATGCCCTAGGATCACGTAACTTGAAAATAAGACGAAAGCCCTAAAATTACATTGATGCAACCTAATTTACTTTTCTACTACAAGTTTCTTCTGTAATCGCACCTTTAATACACATTACTTTTTAATTCAACTAATATGTTTCATTAATGTTTTTCAGCTCTCGAATATCGTGGATGGCATAAGTGCCATTTCGGAAATTCTAGGATTATCAGCCAGTGGCGAGTGGCGGATTAAGGTGGGAAGGGGAAGCGTGGTGCGTAGGGGGGGGGGGGGGGGGAGGGGGGCGGACCGCCCCGATCCTCTCGTCTTGGGGGCCTCCAAATCTCAAAAGTTGCTTTTTTACAGTAATACATGTATTTACAAGTGGACGGGGGGCCTCATTTCGCTTTGCCACCGCCCCGGGCCTCACAGCGCCTTAGTCCGCCACTGTTATCAGCCGCCATTTACATACAGCCTGATCGTCCCAATCACCCGATCTTAATCCGTAATCCGTGTGACTTCTGGCTGTGGCGCAACCAAAAAAAAAAAAAAAAAAAAATGTTTGTATTGCTTATGGGACTTAATTACGGGGTCATCAGTCCCTAAACTTACAAACTACTTATGAACTAACTAAGACTAAGGACGGCACAAATATCCATGCCCGAGGGGGGATTCGAACCCCCGACCGTAGTGGCCGTGCAGACCGTGACTGGAGCGCCTCAGTCCCCTCGGCCACCGCGGCCGGCTCTGGCGCTATCCTAAAGGTTCAGCGTTCCGATTGTGGACTTAGTTGCACTGAAGACACCAATTGCCTCCCACATTCTGAACGTGACCCGGGAAACACTTCGATCAGTTGTGGAACAGGCTGTTTCTCGATTTCAACTTGTTGCAGAAAACGGTGGACAGCATTTTTGCCCCAGTCACACGGAAATTTAGAAGGCGATGTGATTTTGATTTATGCTTTATTTGTGCGGTTTTTGGCCTCAGGACAAATAAAAATCGATTTGATGTGATATGACGTTACCACGTTACCGTTGTGAATTTGCTTACGTAACTAACAGTAACACATTTGTACACCTACGCACTCTGAGCAATACAGTTTGTTTAACAGCTAACTTACACCTTAGGCATTGCTGCTTGATTCATTTATCACTTGTAATCGACCACTGTTAAATTATGATGCTTACAGCGCAATATGTTGATCAATTTGCTTTTGCCATGCGCTTTCCCCCTTCTCTCATAATATTCCGTTGCCATTTGACGTCATTCTGATCAGTGGTATTATTTTTACAGCGTTTTGAAAGTTAATTAAATCACTTACATACAGAGTGTTTCACTAAGTGTGTTTGCCTCTGCAACTTATAAAATAATAGGCGACGGGAAATTTTAATGCGGTAGGTCAACACAAGAAATGTTACTTTCTGCGGAGCTATGAAAATAGTTTATTGTATCATTTTCCAAAGAGTTACAGCACAAAGATATAATTTTTTAATGAAACAATAGTTTTTTCTATCGTGCATTGGAATCGTTGAAACCAGCAGCGACCAAATCAATTTAAACTACATTCCTATCACTATTAGTTTGGGAGCTACAACCCTTCAAAGTTTCAGGGGCAGATAGCACAAACGCTGCGCGTAATGAAATGCGCCTTCTAAATGTGGTGCGGCCGAGTTGTAACGTCGCCGGTGTCACGGAGCGAGAAGCTTCCTCGATGCGCTGTTATACTGCCGACTGTCGCCGCACACGGCCGTATAACCGACAGTTGGAGCCACACAAACAACCGTGGCTCAATATACCACAGTTACTGACATCGGATGACGATGGCATACATGAACAACGAGTACGTTGACATGTTGCTGATGCTCGGCGAGTGCCGACACGATGCCACTGAAGCAACCACGGCGTATGCCGTGAGATATCCTAGGCGAAGGGCCCCGGCAGCCATTACGTTCTTACGTGCCGAACAACGACTTCGGGAAACAGGCAGCTTGGTAATGCGCCGCAGTATCAGACGAAGACCTGCAAGAAGTGAGGAGACGGAGGTGTTTGTTTTAGCTGCACTACACCACGAGCCTCATGTCAGCTTACGAGCCGTTGCTGCAGTCGCTGGTGTCAGTCTCACATCTGTGTGGCGTATAGTATACGGCCACAGGTTTCACCCGTACCGCCTGTCACTGACCCAGGAGCTGCATGGGAACTATTTCCGTACAAGAGTGACATTCTGTGAGTGGGCCATGCGTAATTTCACGCTGGAGTTTTTTTTCAAAATGTTATGTTCTCTGATGGGTCCACGTTCACAATTTTGGTGCAATGAATCGCCATAACATCTACTACTGGGCCGCAGACAATCCTCGGTGGGTACGACCTGTCGACCGTCAACGTAGGAGGTCTAATAACGTGTGGTGTGGAATCCTTGGGGGATGAAATCATCGGTCCACACTACTTCCCAGGTACACTGACAGGTTAGTTATATCGCGATTTTATAACCGACGGTTTGGGTGGTCTCCTTGAACATGTGTGTCTATACACGAGAGTTCATATGTGGATGCAGCACGATGGTCCCCCAGCCCATTCTGCGCGTGCTGTTGTGGAAGAACTAAACAACATGTTTGCAGGAAGATGCCTGGGGCACCATGGTCCTCATTCATGGCCCGCAAGGTCGCCCGATTTAACACCAGTAGATTTCTTTTTGTGGGGATATCTAAAGGATCGTGTTTATGTCACTGAGCCCACATCCCCAGATGACCTAAGACGGCACATCGAGGACGCATGTCGCTCCATCACACCGCAGATCCTTTCGACGGCGCATTGCATTATGCATTGAGGAACATGGACACACATTTGAAAATCTCATGTACATCAACTTCCCACCGCCATAGCATCCATCACCCACCACATAGCCATGTATTATGTACAGCGTGTGGTATCTGCCCCTGAAAATTTGAAAGGTTGTAGCTCCCTAACTAACAGTGATAGGAATGTAGTTTAAACTGAGTTGGACGCAGCTGGTTTCAACGATTCCAATGCATGATAGAAAAAACTATTGTTCCATTTAAAAAATTATATCTTTGTGCTGTAACTCTTTGGAAAATGATACAATAAACTACGTTCATAGCTCAGCAGAAAGTGTAACATTTCTTGTGTTGACCTACCGCATTAAAATTTCCCGCCACCTATTATTTTTTAAGTTACAGAGGCAAACACACTTAGTGAAACACCCTCTATATATAATCAATTAATCGTCAGAGAACTATCTTTGATAGTTTGTGTGAGCAATTCAACAAACTGCATTCATTTGATAGCTATTTGTGTCTCAACTCCTGTCAGCTACGCGAGGCTGTATTCAGCTGGCCAAAGTTCAGTGCGCAGTCCTGGTACGTCTATAGGTACGTCATAACGAGCGTTTGGAAGAAAGTTCCTTGTTATAGGATCGAAAAGAGGCTTTCAGAGGATTTACTGGTGATTAATAACCGGTCGCTCTTCCTTGTTATAAAATCCGTGCCTCTATTGAAGTTCTTACAAAATTATTCGCATGCTTTGGAGATAAAGGGAGCATTTTGTTGATTAAATCTTTGTATGAGAAGCAGATATTTCCAGTTCCAAATAACTTCTGCCTCTATGAGAGAAAGAATGTTTCTAAGTATAAATTACAGAAAGGCGTCTTTGTATAGGGACAGCTTTCGATTATTACTATATGGCTGTTTCTCTCAATAATTTCGGATTCTTTCTGATGATAACGTCTTTTAAGTTTCAGTAGTCCATTAGAAACATTATTAACAACATTTTGTAAGCTTTTATACCTTACGAAACATCGTTCATTACAATTCAGTTCAAATAATGTTGAGACAAAGAATATACCAAAGAAATGTTGAGAATGAGAATCTGAATCCTAAATCATTTTCTTACCATCTTAAAATCAGACTAAAGTGTTTTGATGTCTCGTGGTCTCTACCATGTACACAACCTGTTTTTATAATTCTTAAACAAATTGTTAGTGATTGAATATTCTACAAGGTGGTTGCGCCTTTCATTACTTTTGCCCAGTTACTTATGCACCATTTCTTCTTTTTTCTACTACCGAATTCCAGTTCGCATTCTAGTCAATTATTCCACTCCCTCAACTATCAGAATAATTTCTTCATCTCTCCATACATTTTTTTTTCCAATCTCTTATTCTGCGGAGATAGTTTCCATATAAACATGTACTACTGCGATGACTGATGACTTAGTGTCAGTCTTGGCTTTGATAACGCGTTCATTATGCTGTTCATAGTATCTTACCCACATTTCTATTTTTCTCCTCTTTATTCGACCTACTTCTACATTATTCATATCTGATTTCATATTTCTAACGTTGTATTCACCAGAGCAGAAGTACTGTTCATCCTGCCACCGGTGTTCCACTATATCATCCACTTCTCGTGTTAAAATGTCTAACCTACATTCATTCCACGCTCATATCCGTAGAATCTCAGTTCTGTTTTCTATTATGAAGACAATTACCGAAGTAGTGCGCACGCGGAAATCCAAGTGGGGCACCATTTTACCTCTGCAATATTTTATCCAAGAGGGTGCCAATGTCATGTATCCATGGAGTAGAGCTGCAGGTCCTCGGGAAACCTAACGACTGTTGTTCCCTCTTGTTTTCCGCTGTTCGCGGTAACTGCACGGCAACTCACATTAGCTACTACTCTATCAAACGTATCAGGACAGATGGCTAAAAATTATTTACAAGTTCATGACGCCGTTCGACTGTAATGCTGGAATTCAATATCGTGCTGGCCCACCCTTAACCTTGATGAAAGCTTCCACTTTCACACGCATACTTTCAATCAGGTGATGGAAGTTTTGTTGGGGACTTTCAGTCCATTCTTCACGAAGTGCTGCACTGAGGAGAGATATCGATGTAGATCCATGAGTCAGCGTTTCAAAATATCTCAAAGGTGTTCTAAAAGAGTCAAGCCAGGACTCTGTGCAGGGCAGTTCATTACAGGGATATTATTGCCGTGTATCCACTGGCGGAGTGGATTATGAATAGGTGTTCGATCGTGTTGAAAGCTGCAGTCACCATCACCGAATTGCTCTTCAATAGTGAGAAGCAATAAGGTGCTTAAAACATCAATGTACGGCCGTTCTGTGGCGGTACCACACAAAACAACAAAGGCTAAAAGCCGCTTTCATTCAAAACACGACCACTCCATAAAACCACTGCCTCCGCATTATACTGTTGGCACTACACAGGCTGGCAGATGACGTTCACCGGGTGTTTGCCTTACCCACACCCTGCCATCGAAACCCCACATTGTGTACTGTGATTCGTCACACCACACAACGTTTTTCCATTGTTCAATCATCCAATATTTACGCCCTTTACACCCAGAGAGGCGTCGTTTGGCATTGACCTGTGTCATGTGTGGCTTATGGCCAGCCGCTCGACCATGAAATCCAAGTTTTCTTCCCTCCCGGCTGTCGTAGTACTCAGAGTCGATTCTGATACAGTTTTTAATTCCTGCATGATGGTCTGGATAGATGCCTGCCCAATGCACTGTACGACCCTCTTCAACAGTCGGCAGTTTCTGCCAGTCAACAAATGAGCTCGGCCTGTACGCTTTCGTGCTGTACGCGTTCCTTCGCGTTTCGACTTCACTATCAGATCAGAAACAGAGGACCTAGGGATGTTTAGGGGTGTGGAAATCTCGTGTACAGACTTCTGACACAAGTGACACCCAAACACCTGTTCACATTTGAAGTCCGTGAGTTCCGCGGAGCATCCCACTCTACTTTCTGACGATATCTAATGACTACTGACAGTCAAGTCAAGCATCCGGACTGTGGCCTCTGCAAATATTGTAAAAATACAAACTGTTCAGAGGCAAGGGGGCAATACAATGAGTGAATAGAGACTAGGCCTTATATATACTCCTGTTCCATCAATAGTAACGCAGTATTCAATATCTTTGTTGAGGCAGTGTAAATGGCCAATATGAGCACAGGGAACTAGGATCTGCAGGTTGTGACATGTTACGTGGCATGAAAGCCGGGGGATGATGATGTACGCCAGACTGCCTCTAACAAAGGAATTCTGAACTACTCACTTGCTGCTCACACACAAACGAGTGAACGCAGTCCATAATTGCGTGTCCGCTGACTCCGCAGTACTTCCCAGCACAGAACGAAATGATTCTTTACTGAAAAAAAAGAATAACTGGAAAACTGAAAATGACTCAAACTATTGATGACATAAAGCTCCATTCTCCTAATGAGACAAATATTTCAATTGTTTGAAAGGCTATGGGACCAAAATGCAGTCATCATCGGTTACTAGACTTAAAGCTACTTAAATCAACTTCCCCTAAGGACACCACACACACCCATGCCCAAGGGAGGACTGCAACCTCCATTGGAGAGCAGCCAACTGTTCCGCAGCGGGTAACACCAAAGCCAATAATCGCGCGGACAGGTCTGGGGACCTGGGAGGCAAAGCATGACGAAAGTGGCGGCTGAGTACACGATCATCACCAAACGACGCGCGCAAGAGATCTATCACGTGTCTAGCAATATGGGGCGGAGCGCCATCCTGTATAAAAATCGTAGTTCCAGCAGGTTTTTATCAGCCAGGCTGGGGATGATACGTTTCTGTAACATACCGGCGTACCTCTCACCTGTCACGGTAGCAGTTACAAAACCAGAATCACGCAGTTCCTCGAAGAACAAAGGCCCGATAACGGTAGATGTGGTAAATCCAACCCACACCGTGACTTTCTTGTCGTGCAATGGAGTTTCCACAACAGTTCTAGGATTTTCGGTTGCCCAAATTCTGCAGCTGTGGGCGTTGGCAGTCCCTCGGAGTGTGAAATGAGCTTCGTCGGTCCACAACACGTTACCCAACCAATCGTCATCTTCCGTCATGTTTTGGAACGCCCACACCGCAAATGCCCTCTGCTTCATTAAATCGCCAGGTAACAGTTCATGATGTCGATGGATTTTGTAAGCATAGCATCGGAGGGTACGCCTAAGTGCCAACCAAACGGTAGTGTATGGAATGCCGGTGCGACGTGCGACTGCACGAGCGCTGACTTCCCCGTGCTTAGACGAACCCGCTACAGTCTCCATTTCTTCTTGAACTGTTTCAGCAGCATTATGCATTGTGCTCGGTCGACCACTACAGACTCTATCGTCTAAACAACTCGTGGCTTCGAACTTCGAAATCATTCTCGCCACAGCTGTATTTGTCAACGGACCATTAGCCGTTCGAATCCCCTTCCTATGGAGATAGGATCGTATCGCTGAACTGGCACATTCCCCATTATGATAATATAGCTTTACTAAAAGCGCTGTGTCAATTTTTACCTCTCTATCTACATTATTCCGTGATTAAGTTTTCAATTGTTTACTGACTTTTTGATCACTGGGTACATTATCCTGCGGTAATTCGTAAGCCTTCTCTAAATTTCAGTAGTGCCGATGTGCTTGTAAGCCTGGCTTCATTACTTACTCGCCAAAACAATCAGGGGCTCAGTTTAGATGAAGACAAGAAAAATACGGCAATCCAGAGAGTGGTAATTACAGAAATTTGCTACAGAGGAAGTTGGTGTTGACTCGTTTTTACTCTACCAAACGAATTACACTAGCAGATGGATTCACATAGTGTAGTGTGCAGGTAGTGCAATGCAACATCAACGTGATTTACAAGAAGCTATGCCATGAAGAGCCACGGGTTGGAAGCACACAGAGACACTGAGGCAAGTGGTTGCAGCTATTTTAGAGTTTCAAAGTTTAATTTCGAGGACATGGACGCAATTTCAGACAACAGAAACAAAGAAGGGTAACATCAGCAATATCAATAGCAATAGATGGTCGTTATCTCTGGCTAACCACACGTCGAAATAGAAGACTGAATGCAATTCAGCTACAACGAATCCTCCAAGCAGCAATAGGACGTGCATTATCAACACAGTCAGAATTCGCTTTGGGAATGTGGCCTCTATGCACAGAGGGCTATGGTATGCGTCCCGCTTAAAACCACGACACCGTTCATTCCACATAAACCTGGCAGAGGAACATCATGATTGGAGTCGTAACGAATTCTACCAGGTTCATAGACGAGTCAAGATTTTTTGTTCAGCTGGACAATCATCTTGGGAACAGGAGTCAGTATCGGCGGACGTGCGGACCTCTAGAATGGCGCATTGACTGCTCAGAGATATAGAGACAAGATTATTCAAAATTCAAATGTTTATAGAGTCTATGGGACTTAACTACGGGGTCATCAGTCCCTAAACTTACAAACTACCTCTGAACTATGGCTTTAAACTGAGGGAACTGAACGAATGGGTGGCCATCTTGTTCACCGACTTAAACCAGATTGAGCATGTCTGGGATGCACTTGGCAGAAGCATTTGGAGCCAGACCAGCACCTTTCACAACGGTTGCAGAGCTGGATGTTGCACTCATAGAAGAACGGCCAAATATCCCACATGAGATAATTGACTAGTCCATACTGTCCATGTCATGCAGGTGTGCAACCTTATGTTGCCTCGCTCTAAGTCAACGTCATGAACACCTCAATTAAGGAGCTGAGACAGCAAAATATCGCACTATATTATACACAAATTACAATATCTGAATAGAAAAAGTTATCATATGTATTCAGGATGGTCCATTAATAGTGACCAGGCCAAATATCTCACGAAATAAACATCAAACGAAAAAATTACAAACAATAAAACTTTTCGAGCTTGAAGGTGGGAAACAGATGGCGCTTTGGTTGGCCCGCTAGATGGCGCTGCCATAGGTCAAACGGATATCAACTGCATTTTTTAAATAGGTACGCCAATTTTTGTTACATATTCGTCTAGTACGTAAATAAATATGAATGTTTTATTTGGAACACTTTTATCGCTTCGTGATAGATGGTGCTGTAATAGTCACAAACGTATAAGTAAGTGGTATCGCGTAACATTTCGCCTGTGCGGACGATATTTGCTTCGTGATACATTACTCGTGTTAAAATGGACCGTTTACTAATTGCTGAAAAGGTCGATATGGTATTTATGTATAGCTGTTGTGATCAAAATGCCCAACGGGCCCCTACTATTTATGTTGATCGTTACCCTGGAAGACATCATCCAAGTATCCGGACCTTTAGTACGATATTCACGTTAATTAAAGAGACAGGCAGTGTTCAGCCACAAGTGAAACGTCAACCACGACCTGCAACAAATGTTGATGCCCAAGTAAGTGTTTTAGCTGCAGTTGCGGCTAATCCGCACAAAAGTAGCAGACAAATTGAGCGAGAATCGGGAATCTCACAAACGTCGGTGTTGAGGATTCTACATCAACATACATTTCACTCGTACCATATTTCTATGCACCAGGATTTGCATGGCGAAGACTTTGAACGTCGTGTACAGTTTTGCCACTGGGCACAAAATTAATTAAGGGATGATTACAGATTTTTTTCACGCGTTCTGTTTAGTGACGAAGCGTCATTCCAAAGCAGAGGTAACGTAAACCGGCACAATATGCACTATTGGGCAACGATGGCTGCGACAATTGGAACATCAGCGATCTTCGCGGGTTAATGTATGGTGCGGCATTATGGAAGGTAGGATAATTGGCCCCTATTTTATCGATGGGAGTCTAAATGTTGCAATGTATGCTGATTTCTACCGATTTTATTACAAGATGTTTTACAGCATGACAGAATGGCGATGTACTTTCAACAAGATGGATGTCCGGCACATGGTTCGCGTGCAGTTGAAGCGGTATTAAATGGAATATTTAACGACAGGTGGGTTGGTCGTAGAAGCAGCATATCATGGCCCGCTCTTTCACCGGATCTTACATCCCCGGATTTCTTTCTGTGGGGAAAATTGAAGGATATTTGTTATCATGATTCACCGTCAACGCCTGAATACATGCGTCAGCGCACTGTGAATACATGTGAGAACATTATGAAGGTGAGCTACTCGCTGTTGAGAGGTATTTCGTTACTCGTATTGCCAAATACGTTGAAGGACATCATTTTGAGCATTTATTGAAGTCCTGAGTAATTACAGGTAACCACGCAGCAACAGCATGCGTTCTCAAAACGTATTATAATTTCTCAAAAGTACATGAATCACACTGGAACATCCGAAATAAAGTTTAAACGTATCTACGTTCTGTGTTTTAATTTAAAAAACATACCTTTTACCCTCTGTTCGTCTAAAATTTTGAGCAATATGTTTGCGAATATTACAACACCATCTATCACAAAGCGACAAAAGTGTTCCAAATAAAACATTCATATTTATTTATGTACTAGACGAATATGTAATAAAAATGGGGGTACCTGTTACACAGCTGTTATCCGTTTGACCTATGGCAGCGCCATCTAGCAGACCATCTCTTTCCCCCCTTCAAGCTAGAAAAGTTTTGTTCTTTTTTATTGTTTTCGTTTGATGCTTATTTCGTGAGATATTTGGCCTGGTCACTATCAATGGACCACTCTGTATTTCGTATGATATCTGACTTGATCCCCTGTGTCCAACGCACACTGGAAAGAAATGACTGGTTGATGATTATAGTACAGCTGGAATGGCACATTCGAAGACGGCACCTATCCTTCCCATTATGAAGCAGACTTGAGCTGCAGCAGATAGCCGGGCTACCGAAAACAAGGGCGGTTTGTCGTTCTCGGCAGTCAGTAAATGTAGCATCTGAAAATGGTTGCAATGACCCCCTTCTAAACCAAAATGTTTGTACAGCTTATGGGAATTAACTACGGAGTCATCAGTCCCTAAACTTACAAACTACTTATGAAGTAGCTAACACTAAGGACGGCACAAATATCCATGCCCGAGGGGGGATGTGAACCCCCGACCATAGTGGCCATGCAGACCGTGACTGACACGCCGCAATCCCCTCGGCCACCGCGGCCGGCCCTTTTAAACCTCTAATATACGAAAATAGGTAACATGACCAGATAACTGAACTTCTTAATTCGATGCACGGACTATATTTTGCTATTGGGTGCAGGTCTTGAAAACGTGCTCATTTGGTCACTTAGTTGAATGGCTAACAGCCGTGTCGCAGTGGATACACTGATCCCAGCTAGATTCGCCTTTGCCGGCCGCGGTGGCCGAGGAGACTGAGGCGCTCCAGTCACGGTCTGCACGGCCACTACGGTCGGGGGTTCGAATCCCCCCTCGGGCATGGATATTTGTGGCGTCCTAGTTCGTAAGTAGTTCATAAGTAGTTTGTAAGTTTAGGGACTGATGACCACGTAGTTAAGTCCCATAGACTATACAAACATTTGGAACATTGTTTTTAGATTCGCCTGTTTTAGCACTGTCGAGCTTGACGGGCACTTGGATGGATGACCATTTCAGTGGGCTGCACTCAGCCCGCCTTGTGAGGCCAGTTGAGGAGTTACTTGATTGAGGAAACCGAAACAATGGCAGGAGGTGTAGGGGGTGCTGACCACGTCCGCGTCCATACTGCATCCTTTAACGCTTTCTGGTGGAGGATAACACGACGTCCGGTACCAGGTGATTCAAATGTCCTTCCTATTACTAGTTTTAGATCTTCCAAGTTTTCACAAAATGTGTGAAAGTAAGTTATTTTCTGAGGCAAGCTTCCAACCTTTTAAACTGTTTCCCCGAGCAGTGACGCTTCATTGTGTAAGCAGAGGCCGGTATTAATACGTCAGACTAAATGTCTGCACTCTCATCTGTGGTTATGACTGAATATTTTTGATGAGACAATTTAAATGATTCCTTTTCACTTACAGGGCTTCAACATTTGGGACAGATAATTACGCCGATGACGTACATAGGCCTAGCTGCTAAATGGGGCACGTGTTATCTTAAATACTGGTCGTAACATACACAATCAAGAAACCCTATGATATTTCGGAATAATCGCCGTCACCATTCGGTTTGTCTGGTATCTCACCTTGCCTCCAGACACACACGAAAGTTGGATTGCGTATGTTGGTTTAATTCAATGTAATTTCCATCAGACTAAGCTTCAGCTAGCTTGATTACTGTAATGTACTCAGTCACTGTTTGTGCCAGAAATCTTACTTTAAATTGATTTTAGCGCTTCTCCGTACAGTTTCAATAACTTTTGAATTTCAAATTAAATTTACGAGATATTAAGTAAGCCGAACGGGAACGTACGTTATTGATTAACTAATTATAAGACGAAACTTCCTTTAACGTCTGAGCGAAAAAGAGGGGAACTGATGAGAAAATGTAATGTTAATTAGCAAAGTTTTAATTACGTTGCAGTCAGTGACACTATAGCGTTTATTAATAAACTTGCTTCAAAGAGGTGCTTACTCGTTTCTTACGTCATTCACCTTGACAATGTCAAGACACCGTATGGATAATCTTATAGGGCTATAAAAACAGTGTCACTTGTTCCGTTTAAGAAGAGAATATGAAGTCAATTCATTAAAAGTGACGTATTCAAAATACGGATAAGTGTAACGAATATTAGTTCTGCCATGAGCAGTTTATATTCTACTGGCACAATTTTTCGATTTTCTCTTCCTTTTTGAAGCACGACATCTGTGATCACTAACATACAGCTACATGGAATCTTCCATTGAACAGAGTAAGTTGTCCATGGTTATATAATGAATGGATTTTATTAATACTGCAGAGAAAAATTTATTTAGAGTCAACATGCTTTTCATCATGGACGACGTTGTCCACAGTAAAAAGAATCATTTTAGTGAAGGATTAAATACTGATTCCACAGATTCCCGTCAAAATTTCTCATGTTTTATATCTCTGACTTGGTACATAGTCTGAGATGAACCACTGAGGTTTTTTTTCCACTCTAACACATTTTCCTATTCCAATAGATCAAAGGTTACCAAAAACTATGGATGGTGTTCATGCATAATTTACAAGTAGACATATCGCAGAAAATGTGAACTGAATAAGTGACGCAATCCGTTCGGGAAGATCTCGGTGCAATATGCACGGAAAGGAAGAAAATGCAGTGCCGCTGAGACTTGCAGGATTCCATCAACCTCCTTCTGGTGGAGAACTCAAGAATTCTTGTTGAGTCTGAAGAAATAGCAGGGCACATTATCGATCTGCCAGAAATGATTAATCGAACAGCAAGTAATTTTTGACCAAGTCTTTCGGAGTTGTGCCGGCCGCTGTGGCCAAGGGGACTGAGGCGCTCTAGTCACGGTCTGCACGGCCACTACGATCGGGGGTTAGAATCCTCCCTCGGGCATGGATATTTGTGCCGTCCTTAGTATTAGCTAGTTCATAAATAGTTTGTAAGTTTAGGGACTGATGACCCCGTAGTTAAGTCCCATAGACTATACAAACGTTTGAAGGTTTCATCGCTAGCTGTACGCCTGTTTATATATTATTTATGGGCGACATTACGTCACATCATGTGACCACATATTACATTTTATTAAAATTATTCATAACATTACAAATTATCAAATCATTTAAAGATAATAAAGATACAACGTTTTACATGTAATTGAAGTAAGTTTTAATATGCTTTGTCTTACGAAATTCTGGTATCAAATGCCCTAACACCCACTTCATAATTTTATAAACGAATGTAATTTTATTTCAGACAATTATTAGACAGATTTCTGGATTTTCAAAAAGAGAATAAATTATTATATACGTAGAAAGTAAATTTGGCCAAGTGATCGTATTTCGCAAGTACTTTGGCGGAATAATTCATCACGCTGTGTACCATGTAAAAAAACTTACCCTGAAATATAACAAAATTTTATATTGAACATTCCTGGGTCATGAGAGAATTCATAACATATTCGTGATACATGTACCAATTTTTCCGTGTAAACTTAAAAAAAAGTCGCTTGTCAATATATTCAGGTCTTATGCTACTAAAAAGGCTGAGAAATATTAACACTTCATATGAAATATTACATACTAGCTGTAAACCCGGCGTTGCCCGGGTATTTATTTATTGTTATATTTCGTTTTTCGTATGCTTATCCTTACAGAGAAAGTGCTGAAGACATTGTAGCACGCATAGATCAAATATATGGTCTGTGACATCACGTTTTGCTGTATGTAACCTCCTTGCTATAGAGTCGCAAACGTCATCGCTGGCCTTCAGTCAATATTTTTTTATAATTTGACGACTTTCAACCACCATATCTTCCACCCCCATATAGCTATCGGCATGGAACTGCTATGGTGTACAACGGGAGGCTTCGGACAACAATTACCCACAGACCATTCGTTTGCGTTCTGTAGTTTTCGCTGCAGAGCGAAATATTAACACACACACACACACACATAGAATTTTATATACACCGATAACTTTCCATCCCAATATACTCCAGCCTTTTATCATTATCAACCCTCAAGCAACAATGCAACCAATAAAACCATTTTCAAAGAGTAAATATAATTTTCAAAGAGTAATTATTGTTCCGCATTTCGCGTTATATTCTTCAAGTTACTAAATATCTATCAGATCGCTATAAAACCGTACCTAAAACCTTCCTCAGGTATAAAATTAGTAACTGTACAAATATTTAAGTATCTGAGTTTTGTTGTTCGGACGTGATAAGCGTACACCGAACAGACATTCACATTTGTAGATATAGATTTGGCAACCAAGATTCATCTTTTTTAACATTATTCGCCGTAAATTTAACGTCAAGTAGATCTGCAGTATTAATATATATTCAGATATGGATCGTTTCATTTTCATGGCAATGACCTGAAAGATGACAGTGAGAAGCAAGTACGCGTCATCTATTCCTGCTGTGCTCTAGTCTCCGCCTCGAAGCTTCTAGTAACGTTAGACACACCCGCCATCAATCATCTTCCTCTGTAAGAGTGTCTTCTCTCTGTAATGAAAATACTGAAAATAAGCTCCCAGAATGACGAAATTTTTTATCAACGCATTCCACAAGCGGATAAATACTCGAACTTATCAAACACCATGGGATAGGCATGCTGTATCTTCTGGCTTTGGGGACGGCAGAGAGTACCGTGGAAGTGAGTGCACGAGTCTCTGGTGCCCTCTGTATGCAGCTGACACAAAATCGAGAGAGTGGAGGAACCATCACGTCCCAGATATGTTGGATGGGCTTCAAATGTGACCTGCCCTGCACGTCCACTGAACCATTCCCGGGAGGTGGGGAGAGATGTAACACCGGTCAATCATCTTGAAACACCTCAAAACCGACAGGGCGTTGTAAGACCAAAAATGCGTGGAGATGGTCCTTGAGCAGGTTAGCATACCGCGGACATTCAAAGTCCTTTCTAAAACTACTGAGAAACGCGTTCATACCAACAAAATGCACCCTAGACTGTAAAAGTGGCCGCATTGGATCACGTCTGAAGTGGTCTTCTGTACCACTGGAAGAGTGTCGTGTGCAGAAAACACCTGCGCCAGCCGTGCCCCTCTACCTCATAGCATTTGCTAAGTCAGCGTACTGCAGAATCTAACTGGTAGCATCCTTTCATTGTGTTCATTACGTAACGCTTCACTTTCTGTAAGTGCCTTATATAATTATTCTTCACGGATGCGTCAGGTGTTATTTGGACATATCTCGTAGTCACTTCCGTTTGGACTCCGAGGGAGTAGGAAGTGTGACAAGTCTGATTTTTTGTCTATTGTTTTAATAATACTATCCAGAGTTTTCACATCTAAAGTTTGGACTTATAAATTTTATAGAATCCAAGTAGCTGGCTGGCAATAGGCAAAGTAGTATGATGTAATCGATGGAAGGGGTGGGAAAAGCATAACAGATGCCACAGATCACCTATGGACCGCGAGAAAGCTCGGCAGTGTAGCATAGACGTGATCTAATTGGTTGCCGCCTCCCCTCTCGGTGCTACCATGTCTCATTACGGAACTTGTGCATTTATCATCATGGCACTGGTATTTATTGTAAAGTGAATATCGTTCAATGTACCGCTTAGATTTGTGGACTTCGCTGTGCGTGTGTAAATGTTGGAAGAATAAATTAAATATCCACTGACATTCCGTGTTTTATGAAAAAAATCGTAGTTACAGCTCTTAAATCATTTGCACAGCATTTTAGCTTGAGACATCAAGAATCTGTGACCTGTGTGCTGAAACTCCTTGGGACATTATCTACTTCGATATCTAAGGTAGGTAATAAACAAAAGAACTTTGTTTCACCAGTCTGAAGAATTGGTGAAACTTACGGCCCCTCATTCAAAATGCGGTTCCTAGTGCAAATAGGACCATAAGTGCATGCATCCCTAGTAATAGGATAGGGTAAAGCAGGGGAAATTTATAAGAGGGTGGAAGAATGTCCTGAGAGACTGTTAGGAACTTTCCAACTAGACAGTTTTAACTTCGTATATAAAGAAAAGACTTGCTCTTCGGCCAATGGCTATTTTCTCCCCTCTCGATGAATTCTCTTATGTCATTAGAAGAGACATTTAAATTTATACCAGGCATGTTGTAGAAGACGGCCTGGAGGCTGTGGCATCTGCGTGAGCTAAGAGAGGGTGGGGGGGGGGGGCGCTGGTGGTCAGCGGCTAACGAGATTAGCAGCAACAAAACAGGCCTGCCAACTCGCGCAAACTCAATTCCTGCAGTCCGGCTCCTGGCGAGTTGCTGGCTTAAGCGTATCTGCAGCTCTAAGTCACCACCCATTGGCCCAGTGCTCCGGCTTTAGCCCCCAGACGTAATCGGATGAAAGGAACATTGTACACAAGAGTCTAAGAAACACCATGAGCTCATTTGGCGCCCTATAGTACCTCCTGTAACACGAAATGTTATTACAGCCAAGGGCGTTGACGAACTTGGATCTTTAAGTACAAAAGCGGCTTCTTCGGATAGTTTGCTAAATACAGTTGTGGTTTTAACACAATTCTATCGCCGGCCGCTGTGGCCCAGGGGACTGAGGCGTTCCAGTCACGGTCTGCACGGCCACTACGGTCGGGAGTTCTAATCACCCCTCGGGCATGGATATTTGTGCCGTCCTTAGTATTACCTATTTCGTAAGTAGTTTGTAAGTTAAGGGAGTGATGACCCCGTAGTTAAGTCCCATAAGCTATACAAACATTTGAACATTTTTGAACAATTCTATCTTCTCAACAGTTTAATCATTATACCACCCGTCATCAGAAAAAAAGTTATAAAATTTATCGTAGACAACGTTGATAAACAGCTTTGGCACATATACGAGGGTTATTCCAAAAGTGAAGTCCACTTCACCGTAAATATTTGAAAGCGGCACCAACGAGAAAACACGCATGTGGCATACCTTGTGCGTTAAACGCCGCCAGTATCGTTGTTACTGTTGATATGTGCTGTTGATAGTGTCAGTTCACAATGTTTAAGACAATCAGCCAGCCCGCCGATTGTGAAGTAAGGGCAGGGAGACGGTTTTTGTCTGCAAGAAACATTTCGGTGACAGAAATCTATCGGCAGATTACTGATGTCTACGGTCCTAACATAATGCGTGGCAGTGGCTGCGAGTCTTTAATGAAGGACGGAGAAATGTGCACGATGCACCACGGTCCGGCCGACCATCCATGATTTCAGATGAGTTGGTTCATGCGGCTGACAACAAAATTCTTGACGATCGACGATTCACTATTTCAAGTTTAGAAGTGCATTTCCAGAATGATAACGTGAAGGAAGCTGTTCAGTCTTTGCAGGTGGCAGATTTCTACGACTTAGGCATTCAAAAGCTTGTTAAACGATATGTCAAATGTCTAAATAAGTGTTGAAATTATGTAGAAAAATAAAGAAAGACTGAAGGGATGTCAATGAAATAATTGCGTTAGAAACAAGTTTGAATTTTGATGTTTTTGTTTTAACCGGATTTTACTTTTGGAATATCCCTTCTATATTACTTACGAAAACTGTGTAGCAACCCCTTGGCAGTCCAAACCATGTATGACAACACAGTTGTGATAAAACAGAAAACATTAAAGAAAACAATCTATAATGGATAATACAAAAGTCGAACCAAGTTAAATGATAACGCAGTTTTAAAATAAAGTTTCATAGTCTCTATAGTCAAAACTTCAAAGAAAGACCTAGGAAAATGTCCAAAAATGAAGAATGGTTATTATGGAAAAGGTTCGGATACTGTAGCCACTCTTTTCCCTATTGCAAAATCGAAAGAAATGTTTACCTAGTGAATTTTATTCTGTTAGGTGATGATGAGCTGCAGAAGAAGACACTGATTTTGTTCGTTGTTGTGATGACCAGCTCTAGTTAATCGGTAAATGGAATGAGGTCATGTGAATAGTGGACAAAGTATGGGGAGAAGGAAAAATGGCACGGAGTGTAGGAGATGTGTACAGAAGGTGAGAAGGTGGTAGATGAGGATGTCTAGTTGGGAAAGTAAGTGACATCACCTGTCAGTATTCTCACAACCTTCTCACTTTGCTCGGCTTGCGTATTATTTAGTGAACATCTAGAAATTAACACTGAAAGACGAGCGTCTGTCGTCTTACATATATTTTTCATAAAATTGTAATTTATTTGATGTATCTAGATTAGCATTTTGTTAAAACTAGAACACCACTCTTTTCGAGGCATAAGGAATAGCATTTTTATTTCATGTTTTAAAATATTAGTTTCTGAAATGTTAGTTAATATTGCTAGGATTTTGTTATTTTAATGATTTATTATTGTGCTTATGAATGTTGCAATAAGTACGGCTTCTCCGCTACGTCATTGTCCCTGTGAGAATGTGTACTTGTTTTACTTTTAAGTGGTTGTTGGAGAATCTAATGGCTGTCTGAATGTGGGTAGTAATAGCTCGCTTTGCATGGTTCTCTCTGGCTCAGACTCGATAGTTCGTCGTTACCACCCCTGATGCTGATGTTACCAAAGAGGTTTCTACACCCTTTGGTTACAAGCCAGTCGACGAGCCCCCTCCAGGGCGAGTCTCGTGTCCCCACCATCACTGTCTTACGGGTTTTGGCAGTTTCCGGTACCTTCGCGCCTTCTGGCCGCTCGCTCTTCACTTTGTGCTCGAATCGTAATGAGGAAAGTTTGGTTCTGCTCTTGTGTCCGCGGAGATGGTAGCGATCCATTTTCTTGAACTTAGATTCATTTTTCGGAATATTTTTTCGAATCGTGGGCGGAAATGTGTTCTAGTTTTTCAATCCAGTGATTTCCAACAGATAAAGGCGGTGTTTGTGCTACTAGTTGCAGTTTGATAACAGCCTGGTATATTCAAACCTTTTGTGATTATGTGGTCTAACAGACGATATGTTCATTTTTGTACAGTCCTTGTAAAATCTTTTTTATCGTTTCCTTCCGTGAGTGATATGTGTTCCACGTGGTTGGTTCTTAGAACAAAGCTTTCAGCTTCCACTATTGTTTGTTCCATGCCCATCAGGCAAATAACTATGCGTGTATCCTTCTGATTTCCACTAAGATTTCGCGATATTCTCTCCCTGCCTATTTTAATTTTGCTGTTTCTTCTCCGAACTTGTAGTATGCACTCAGTCTTTGTCAGTAATTCTCTCTGTGCCTTGTACAACATCCTTCAGTAGCTTGCTTATGAAATTCTATGTATTTCTAAGGGTTGCATGCCGTACTTTTTATTCTCACTTTTCCGTCTTTGTAATTATTTCACTTTTCTGGTTTTTTGAGACTCGATTTCATCCTTCTCTGTAAACGCTCCCAATCACATGTTGTTGCATTGCAGTAGCTTCCTTATGAAATTCTACGCAGTTCTACGGGTTGCATGCCATAGTCAATTTTCTTTATTTTTCGGAAATTGAATTTATACATTTTTATCGGTTTTCGGAACCACGTCGGTCCGAACTCCGACTTCAGGGGTTTAT
Source organism: Locusta migratoria (assembly GCA_026315105.1). Taxonomy (NCBI): domain Eukaryota; kingdom Metazoa; phylum Arthropoda; class Insecta; order Orthoptera; family Acrididae; genus Locusta; species Locusta migratoria. The sequence goes on from CM048747.1 coordinate 215,768,739, forward strand.
AGATAGTTACCTGAATTCATAAAACCAGTGCCTAGATAGTTTACTCTCAGATTGCAACTTAAGAGTCCGCCGTGATTTTGTGTAATGAATCCGATTTTTAACCACTTCACCTTCAGTGGAGTGCGATCATGTAACGTAGCCGTGTGTCGCCATTAGCGTGTTTGCTCGCGGTCTAATCTAAACGCAACTTAACTTTGCTATACTCACGCACCATCTCAAATCAGGCATGACAGACCAGAGCCATCTTCGCAGTTTTATTGTGTATTGTGTTGTGTGGTACCTCCGAGTTTGCTGAATTTCGCCTACGATAGCGGCGCCTGCTTCTGCATCGTTTCAGCACACTGAGTTTGGTGAGTTTCGCTGTTGCATTTCGTGTGTGTGTGAGCGAGTGTGTGTTGTTTGTAAATCCTCCCCCCAGTAGCGTTAAGTACTGAGTAAGTTATGTTAAATTCAATGCTGGGCATCGTCAGTATTAAATCATGTAATTGGGATGGATTTTAATTTTATTAACAAAATTGGTTCCCCATTTTGCTAGCGATCGACCTGAATAAACAAGTTAAGTTCAGCATAATTTTGACTTGCCCACAAATTGTAGTTTTCAAGCACCTTCCCCCTTTTACTCAATATTGTTATTCACCAGTGCTGAGAACGAGCTCAGTGGCAATTTTTTTATATTTCAGTTCCATTGCGCTATAAATGTTTTTCTTAGCCACCTTTGTGAAATAACTATAATTGTGGTGGCTTGTTTATTAATGCATGTGTGTAACTTCGTGTGAGCTGCTACGTATATTGGCCACTGTATCGTTTTCTTCCTGTTATAAGAGTAATTTGAACCAAGTCAGTTCTCAATTTGGGCCGGGGAACAGGGTTTTGCAGCAGGGAGTAGTCGGTAGTTCACACGGACCTTTTGCTAATTTTACTGCTAAAATTAAGCTTTTTGTACAACAGTAAACTCTTATCTGAGTACTTCCTATCAGAATTGAGCTTTTATTTCGTACAGTGGCCCATTTTTAACACTTTGGCCGCCGTGGCGCTAATTGTGCAGTTGAGGCACGCTTCGAGAACATTATAATTAACACTACGAACTGACTAAAGTGTGCTTTATTGTAGTTTGTCTAAAGTTACGAGAATATACTGGAGCATGATAAAGGAATTACATTGGATTTATTTTGTAATATCGACGAATCTAATCGTAGTAATTTATTACTAGAAAACATTAGAACGTTTGCAAAACTCCAATATATATTTCCTGTTTCATACATTCTCTAATTTTCTTTAATTTTTTATCCCACCGGAATATCTGCTCTCATTAGTTACTCTTTATTCTCTTGCCGTACACTACGTTAACACAGTAGTATCTCATTACAGGGTTTTATTTGCCATTAGCCAAGTTATAGTACTGTGTACCTTTCTGCACAAACGAAAGGAGTTCCATTTAACGAATTTAACGTCCAAAGTGACTCAGAGAAGAGTGCTGAAAAGCTGTATCAATAGCAGATTTGACACCCAATTTCAGGTCGTGTTTCCCAGAGTCTGGCTATCGGGCTGGATTAAAAATTTACAAATTGGAGGCCGCTGAGGTTCCCTATGTTTTTCCATTATGTCAAGCTTACAACGTTGCACTCTTCAAACAAGAACGAGGGGCTAGTATAAAACGTACAGTGAATCTCAGAAATAACAAAAAGAGAAACTTTGAAAATCCCACAAGCAAAGCATTACCTCTGGTGTCCCAGTCCTCGAATATCAGGTCAGTTCTTCCATTCACATCCAGGGAATTGAAAGAGAACAAAATGAACTACCACTGAAACTTTGGAGATCTAGGGTTTAACATTCACATCTTGAAAAGATGCATAACGAAACCACTCAAAATCTGGGGTTTCATGAAATAACTGAAATGGTTTGTCCAAATAATTGAAATTTCTGAGCTAGATTTATCACATTTTCTTGCACAAATGGAAAATTAAAAAGAAAAACTCTGCAAGATTGGAAACGGTACATCTACATACGTACATCTACATACGTACTCGGCAATCTATCCAAAGGTGAGCGGCGGAGGGTGCTTACTACCATTACTAGTTACTTGCTTTCCCATTCCAATCCCATATAGAACGATGGAAAGACAAATACTTGTATGCATCCGTACGAGCCTTTCTTATAGATTTACTTGTGCCTTTTCCAGTCGCTTGGAACTTTGCGCTGGGTCAAAGATTCCCGATAAATGCAAGCTAAGTAAGGGGCTAATGAGTACTCTTTGTAAAACTGGATTGTTACCCCATCTGGACCTGGCGACTCGTTTGTTTTCCACTCTCTCAGCTGCTTCTATACACCAGCTATGCCATTACTATGTTCTCGTTTTGGGAGTTAGTGCAACCAACAAATAAATGTGTGTTTGCATGATCCCCCTCCTTGAATGACTTCTTAAATGTTAAATTTAAAACTTCGGCCTTCATTTTGATGTCTTCTATCACCACCCCAGAATGATCAATGAGTGACTGGATAGAGACCTTTGATCCGCTTACCGATCCTACATAGGACCAGAATTTTTTTCTGGTTCTCGCCAAGATCTTTTGCAAAGGTATGACGGTAGCAGTTACTGTATGCTTCTAGCATTGCTCTTTTGATAGACGCGCCATTTGATTTGCTTGACCTTTTTTGAAACGAGAGAGCAACTACCTTTGCATTCCCAGCATTTTCCGAATATTACTGTTAATCGACTTCGTCTGCACATATTTCTCCAGCGGTTATTTACAATGCATTTAAATTTTACCCATAATTCTTCTACGTCCACCGTACCGGAACTAAACGATGTCCATTCATTTCTTAAGTGCAACGCTAACAATTGCTAATCTGCTCTTCCTAGCACAAACAATCTCCTACGCGTCTTGACCGATTTTTAACTTTGGTGGCCCCTTGTTTGTAGTTATAATGTCCAAAAGATTTCCATTGCGTGTGGACTGACGACTTAGCTGCTCAAAGCAGTATTCCGAAAAACGTACTCAATAATAGTTCACAAGACTGCTTGTCTATACTCCCTGTAACGAAAGCATAGGCAACCCAGTATATACTTGGCAGGTTGGAATCAACTAATAAAGCATGGTCCGGGTACCTTCGCGCCAATGATTGTAAACTTTCTTTGAATGACTCTATCACTGTGACGATGAAACAGGGTGCCCGTTATAAACACCCAACTCTTAACTTTATTTCACCTATACCTGTTACATGTGTCCAGATAATCTTACAGACACTCTCGATTTCGAGCTCAATAGAAGTAATACCTTTGTGGACTGTAGAACGTTTCATGGGCCACCGGGATTTTATTTCAATATTTATTTATTCTTCATAACTAATCTCATATTTGTTACTATTATTCTGTGTTTATTTCATGCAAATTACTACACAACCATCAAAGAAATAATTTAAGTGATTAAAGTATAAAGCTAACAAGCACATTATTATCTTTATATTTTCGTTTATTATATGTTTTACTCAATAAGAAGGAGCAGCAGTCCCCATTTTTTCTTCTTCTTGGTCTAGCATTCTAATGTTTGTAGAACTTATGGGACTTAACTACGGGGTCATCAGTCTCCATTCATAGGTCTCGGACGCAATGGCGCGTTGCTCTGAGTTTAATTTATTTGAATTGTAATTTCTTTCCGAGCACAAAATGGATGTGTTGTGTTTTTGAGAATATAAGACAGCTAATTTCATTTATTGAAAATTTGCATTTGTCAATGTTTTATTTAAAAGCCATCTCATTATTCCTTACTGCACAATATATTAATAGTGTCTGAATTCTTCTTACAGATTGCCACCAGCCGCCATTTTCTTTGCAGTGCGCGAAATTAAATCTTGGAACGATGCACAATACTCCATAAATATTTCAGAATCTTTTGTTCCTCACTAAACGTCCCTGAGATATACGCCTGTTCATCCCAATTTAATTATTTTCAATTTTAATATTATTATTATTTTTTTTTTTTTTTTTTTTTTTTTTTTTTTTTTTCCCCCTAACCGTGGACTTATGATAAATTGCTGATTTACGAGTGTATTCCAACAGTTAGTTTCTGTAGAATGTACTTGTGGTGAGCTGCTCTTCTACGAAATCAGGCGCGTGTTTAGGCACGTTGCTAAAATTAAATGTTCTCTGCCATTTCCCAGCTCCATTCAGTTACAGATAATTTTTGCAGGTACAATTTTTAATAACACGATTTGCAACGCGGCCACTAACTTGCGATATTTCTCCCGCCGTAATTTTAGCGCCAATCTTTTCATTTCAAAAATTACGATCGATTTCAATATTTATTTGCTTCCGGTGTTAACTTTCTTTTCGCGGAACATTATTTTGTCAGGCACTATCTTTTCTAAATTTACATCATTTACATCGAACCATTACTTTCCTTTCTTCATTTAAAATGTATATATTTTTTAATTTTTATTATTTTTAACATTAGGGAGCAATATGTCAACTACAATGAACACACCCTCTTCCATCGTACCTGATCTATCTTTGCGATTCGCATAACATTCGTCGCTAAATATCTAGGAGGTAGGAGCTGCCAAAATCAGGATTCAGCCTACTCTTCGTCTCGAGGATTGTTCGAGTGCGGCAACTTTCCTGCAATATATTCCTTGCATGAAAAATGGATATTATGAGAATCCGTACAAAGCAAAATCGTACGGGTATTCTACTAAAAATGTCCTGCAGTTGCTTCCTAAGATCACATTGTCCTATAATCTGGGAGAGATTATGTGAAACGGCTGTCAAACATTGTCAAAGAAAGACTAACCTTAGAAGCTAAAAGTTTGAATGATGCTGACATATATTGTTTTTTGATATTATATGAACTGGTGATCAAACAACGATTGCAATATGGCAGAAAGCTCGATGCTTTCTTTGATCATAAAACTACACTTGCTCCTATCAAAATACTAGCGGTTATACGTCTGATGCTGCGGACAAGAATGTGAAATTCTCGCGAACAGTTTACGTTGCTTCATTATAAGTGGTTTATGTACTAAGTACAGACTTCCTGAAATCTACATCTTTACACAATGAATAAGAGAAAAAAGAACTACGTAATATGACATTGTCTGTTATCATATAGTTGAGGAAAGTGGATTTCTTATAGTGCATCTCGTTTATAACTATCGTCAGACGAATCTAAACATGATGAGACACTTTTACAGTGATAGACCCAAAATTTAAAGGCAAATATTGTGCACCTAAATGCCTCCAGTCGAGCATTATTACTTGCCATTGTATTTCCACCTTGGTCTACGATGACTGAGACATTAAAACAGGTAGGTTGCTTGGTGGAATAAGGTAAGACTGTTCTATTAATAGGAAAAACAGGCGCGCTACAGGGATTTGGCAATTGTGGGCCAGCTAAAGGAGGTCTGCTTTAAAGCTACTCGTTCAAAACTGATCTGATGTTAAATGTAGCACTAATAATTAGCATCATTTGGTAGTTAACACTCACGATAACTATCTTTTCTATCAAGCGGATTAAAGATTAGTTCAATACATTTATTATTCATTAACACAATAATTCTGTTTGGTTATGGCCCTAATTTAAATACCTGCACCGTTAATAGAGAAACAGTGCGTTTAAACTGATTGAAAACGCAACGGATATTTTAAACAAAGCAAGAGCAATTAGGGTTGCCAGATCGGGCGCCGCCCGGAGTGCCCGGGTTTGGAATGAATTCTCCGGGTCTAAGGGCCAATGACTCTCATCTCCGGGCTTGAAAATAACCTTTATCTTAACTTTTTTTACGACGCTTTTTAAGTACTATGCTCATGTAGCGACGATCTACATCGAACTTAACGTAACTTAAACTAAGGACGAACACAACATCCATGCCCTAGGGGGGGATTCGAACCTCTGGCGGGAGCAGCCTCGCGAACCGTGGCAAGACGCCTCAGTGCGCTCGGCCATTCCCGGTCGGCTCCTCTCTAGTAATTATGAATAACTTTATATAAATGTCAATTTCTTATTGCAACAAAACGCTATTTTTCTATTCTTCCTCTGAAAACTTTTCATTGTTGCGTCGGTAGTAATCGGCTAGCGCATTATTAAGCAAACACTTTGCGGCAACGTGTCAGCTGGCGACGTCTATTATTTGTGTTTGTTCGTTGATTGTTTATCAGTTTACCGGCAATTTTTGGAATACTCGAATCGTGTGTGAACAGACAATCTTACATTAACTCAGATTAGTGAGTAATAACAGTGAAATGAAGAGACGATATCTAAGTTAGTTCCGTGAAGAATGGTTGCAGGAAGAAAATTATAAGGAGTGGTTACAAATAGTCGATACTGATGGGTGTATGTGTAAGTGCAGAATATGCAATATCTCATTTACTGTTAAGTACGACGGAGTGAAAGCTGTGAATAAACATTTACAATCAGAAAGACACATAGCGAATATTACCACACAAATATTGCCGAAACAATTTTTTGCAGAAGACGACAATCCTGGTGGGGGGGGGGAGTTAGTCGCAGCTGGGGGGGGGGGGGCGGGTGTGAGTCATTGCCAAGGGGGAGGGGGGCACGTCTGGTCTCCGGTAGGGTTGCCAGATTGAACTCGAGGCAGGCCCGGAGACCAGACGTGCCCCCCTCCCCCTTGGCCAATGACTCACCCCCCCCAAAAAAAAAAAAAACCCTAATCATCTCCTCCCTCCCAGCAAGTAAATGAGATAGTGCATATTCTGCACTGATCAGTATCGACTTTTTGTAGCCACTCTTTACAATTTTCTTTCTGCAACCATTCTTCACGGAACGAATTTAGATATCGTCTCTTCATTTCACTGTTATTACTCACTAATCTGAGTTAATGTAAGCTTGTCTGTTCTCACACGATCCGAGTATTCCAAAAATTGCCGGTAAACTGATAATAAACAATGAACGAACACAAATAATAGACGTCGCCAGTTGACACGTTGCCGCAACAGTATTTGCTTAATAATGCGCTAGCCGATTACTACCGACGCAACAATGAAAAGTTTTCACAGGAAGAACAGAAAAGTAGCGTTTTGTTGCAATAAGAAATTGCCATTTATATAAAGTTATTCATAATTACTAGAGAGGAGCCGGCCGGGAATGGCCCAGCGTACTGAGGCGTCTTGCCACGGTGCGCGAGGCTGCTCCCGCCAGAGGTTCGAATCCCCCCCCCCTAGGACATGGACGTTGTGTTCGTCCTTAGTTTAAGTTACGTTAAGTTCGATGTAGATCGTCGCTACATGAGCATAGTACTTAAAAAGCGTCGAAAAAAATAAAAGTTATGATGAAGGTTACATTCAAGCCCGGAGATGAGTCATTGGCCCGTAGACCCGGAGAATTCATTCCAAGCCCGGGCACTCCGGGCGGCGCCCGGAGATCTGGCAACCCTAGTCTCCGGGCCTGCCTCGAGTTCAATCTGGCAACCCTAAGAGCAATACGTAGTCAGGGTCACTGACTATGCTATAAATTTGACTGCGAGAAAAATCTGAAAAAGCACATATCTCTTTCTAATAATGCAACTGCGAGAATTATCCAGCTGACTGATTATCATTAAACGTCATACCAATAAAGAAATCTCTTAATCAAACTCAGCTTTGTCAATACTATGCTTTGACTTTAATAGTCAATAACTTTCAATAAAAGGAAGAGTGTCAACTTTCTAACTACAAAAGTGAAACAGGTAAAGAAGTTTAACTTTCTCAATTATTATTAGCAATAATCATTACATTACCTTAAGATTGGAGAACAACAAAAATCTTCTCAGACTGATACATATATGAATGGTACAAAATCTTATAAAGACAGAACTGTGTCTGTGAAAATAAGATTACAAACTTATTCCATCAGCTTTTAAAAAACTTGCTTCAGCAGCCAGCCAAAGCACGTCCGTTCAATACCAGAGCTACACACCGACTCTCTCTTTCTGTTCAGCTACTACTCACATACATATTCTTTGACAGAGATGTGACACAACAGAAGTTCATATAACATTTTACATACAAATATCGATACAAGACAGGCGAAACAATAGTACTGAATTTGTACAGACATGTTTCAACATGACTGTAGAATTACTTGTATAACAGACCAATACGTACCTCCAGCCGTTAATGTTATAAATACTTTATTATTCGTTGTGGTATCTCACTGTTACTATGTTACTATCTTCAGACACCTGCTTAATTGACTAATATCACATAACCATGATCCATATAGATGATCTCGCGCCTAGATCCATATTTTATATGTCTAACAAAGTTGCACTATTATGTGTCAACTCACAATTGGTTATGCAAGTTCGTTAGGCAGGTATAAAAGATGGTTCTACGTACGACAACATCTGTATGGACTCTGGTTATGTGATGGTGGTCAACTATGCAGGGGACTGAATACGGTTGAAATCAATTAGCAAAACAATTAATAAAGGATTGATAACATTAACGGCTGAAGGTGTGTATTGGGCTACTTATAAGAAATTGTTTCTTGTATTTTATCAGTGCAACATCTTAATCAATATAAGATTAAGAAATGACTTTTTGGAGAAGACTAAGTTTGATGGAACACTTCGAAGGTTTTACAGTGCAATTCAAGTGGAACTTCAAATCATACTGAAAAATGGGCTACGTAAAATGTAAAAAGTTGAACAAGTCGTCTGGAAAAGTACTGAAATGAAATGACTGAATATTCTGAACGTGTTAGGTGTTTAAATAAGTAGATAAACAGAAAAGTAATCCGATTACAAGTTATGTGATATGCATGTATAGTGGCTGTCTGTCTGTCTACTATACGCTTGCAGATCTCCACTGGCGAATGTGAGTACCACTAGTATTCGCATGTTTTCTCCAAGTTGGTAAGATAAGAAGTTGGGATGGTTTTTTGAAGTCGTGGCACTGCATTTCAATAGAACATGCATTGGTGTAATGTTCAACAGTAATATTCAGCGGGGAAAGCAGGTCGTACGACAGAGTTTGGATGAAATGGTGTATCATTAGAACAGGTTTCCTAGTAAGAGATTTAGCTTTGTACTTGTAGTAATAGATACGATGGAACTAGTTGCAAGTGCTGTAGAACAAAGAAAACTTAAGGTACAGAAAATGTTGGAAAAAAGAGTTGACTTTTCGGTTCAGGTATGTAACCGGGTTCTTACAATCGGCAGTTGTATGGTGATATTGAATGATTAATTCCGACAATAGTAAAATCTGGCATGTGATCATTTGTATACCTATTGGACCAAAGTGCAATGATCATCAGCCCATAGACTTAGAAACTAATTTAACTTACACTAAGGATAACAAACACCCATGACCGAGGGAGGACTCGAGCCTCCGACGGAAACTGCCTTCTAGTCCGCAGCCTGATGCCTTAGACTACGCGACTATTCAGCGCGGCTACTTTCTACTTCCTCTAATAAAATATAACGGAAAATTTAAGGATGAGATTAAAAATGAACGACACATATTAACTGTTCTTTGGGAATGAGAGTACAGGAGCATTTTGCCAGACATTTCCAAGTCGTTTACAGATAATTGGACATGTATCTGGACGTTAAGAGAGAGAGGCTAGTTTGACTATAGCGTCACACTGCTCGGGGCAACTTAAGAGATGGCAAAAGACATTGTCAATCAGCGAGCCGTTGCGATGCGTTGTGATGTGGCGATATTTCTCACGTCGTGGCCTGGGTACAACATTTCGATGAGTGCACATAGGAAAGAAGCACTGAAGTAACCCTGACGAATGTATGCGAGGAGTTTCATATGAGTCTGGATAGCGTCCCGAACATCAGGCATCGTTGGCGGAAGGAGAGAAGATGGTCGATCACGGTCAACTGTACGAGTAACAGCACACTACCGCTACATTCAGCAAGAAGCAATAGGGAACCGTCGGAAAACATCGGGTGCAACTGCAAGCGCGTTAAATAGGATTACACTCCACAATGACTCGACGACTACTGGGAGTGATCTTCGTGTCCAACGACCGGTATCTGGTGCTATGCTATCTGTATATCGTCTGTACAGATTTTGTTAGTGCCAACAGCTTAGACGTTCTAATTCTCTTCTCATACAGCACAATTCCGCCTGAATAGTAATTCCAGAAGTACTCTCACAAGATGATAAATGGGAACACCTAATAAAACAGGAACATTCTCCAACGCCATCATCGTGTTATATGGGACGACATAGCGACGCGTGGTGGCACTGAACACGGTCAGTGATATTGTCAGTCTTTTCTCCATCTCATTTTGCGGCTCTGATTTAATTTTTACTCCTAACAAAGCACGAAAGGTTACAACAATGAAAAATGAAGGTGGTTACTGGTTGTACTAGAAAGAAACTCAGATCCACCGAGGAAGAAAAATGCGAGATTGCTTCGGCAAGATTTAGCACAAACTATTTCAACTACCAGACTCAATTCCATATGGAACCAGACACTCTAAAGAAAACTTTAGTTCGTTTGTGTGTAAATAAGCCAATCGTAATTATTGTAGACATATCCTGATGTGAGTTAACAACAATTAATTCACTGTACAATACCGTCAACTGAGAGTCACACTATAGTGCCTCATTGAGATTTGGAGCCACGAGACTAAACTACTACTTGAATCCGGATGGTACCAAATCCAGAATCGGTCAGTTACAGGAAGTCGACGAAGGGCGATGACTGCCCTATGGTGACACTGATCTGGTTTTAAATCAGCGTTCTTTGGTTCCTTAGGCTGAAACCGAAGGCACTGTAGTTAGGCACGTCCAGGATTGACCCATTGACTTGTCACTGCCGGTGCTTATCTGGTGTGTTTCTCAACTTGCCGACTGTTTACGGAAACTAGCGCCTGCCAAGTTGGCCGTCTGTAGCGTCGCGAAGTTGGCGAAGATGCCTATACAGGAGGCGTTGCATCCTACGTTTATAGCAGTAATCATGGAAGGATATGTGAACACTTCAATGGTCGCATGGGATCTCATAGATAAGTATTCCCGGAATAGTAAAGTGTTACTCGATTTATCAGGTAGGTCACAAGTATAATTTTACGGCAAGTCGGCGACTTTCTTTCCGCCGCAAAATATACCCGGCCGTTTGACTTTCTTTTATCCCCTCTAAGAAAAAAAACAACAGAAAGACGTTCGAACTTTGTTCGTTTCGTAGTATTGGGTGGATGTGTGTATTCCCGCTCCTATAAATTCCTTATTTCTAATGTGAGTATGCCTGTTTCCGAGCTTAATTTGAATAAATTACCTTTGAAATTATTCTTCAAATTATTTCAGTCCTTTCCCAATATTGGCGTTAATTTTGGAGTGCTTCGTCTTATGGTGATTCGGACGCCATTATGGAGAGATGTTCAAAATGTTCAAATGTCTGTAAATCTATCGGACCAAACTGCGTGGTCATCAGTCCGTAGCTTACAAACTACTTATACCTAGGTAAACTAACCTACGGACACACACAAACACACACACACACCCATGCCCCAGGGAGGACTCGAACCTCCACGGCGAGCAACCGCGCGCTCCGCAGCAAGGTGCTTTAGACCACTCGGCTACTCCACCGCGGCATGGAGAGATGTACAGTGTACAATCCGTTATAATAGTTCGCTAATAATAGCAGCAATTCCCTACTTCTCATTTCACAATTCCAGTAGAGCCTGCAGTCATTGCTTTCTGCTGCAGTTTAATTACTTTCCTAAGTCCGATAAGTATTCAATGTATTCACGCAAAAATATTTTTCCCGATTCACATTGTTACGATTTGATCTCGACCATTCTACGCAGTCCCATTGTGCTCCACATCATTCTAGGAAGAAGTTACCAATAAAAAGATATAAATTTACAGCATAATCGACGACAGAATTTTGCAGAAGCAGTATCGTTTAGAATTGTGAGGTAACTTTATTCCTAATTTTTATAATGCTATTAGCCGAATGAACTCACTTTCATGTCCAAATTAGGTACCCATTTGCAATCAGTTATCACTTTCAGGCCTTATTTAGAGTTCAATAATTTTTTTCCATTTTTTTTCTTTTTTTTCCGCTACCTTTTGCATTTTCACAAACCAACCCAACTCAAACAGGCAGTAGTATTATAATAGGTAACCTGCGCGTCAGGGACCTATACATTCTATTGTTAATTTTCATAAAATAAATGTTCATATCCTACAGATAATCGTTATACATTCTATTGTTAATTTTCATAAAATACATGTTCATATCCTACAGATAATCGTTATACATTCTATTGCTAATTTTCATAAAATAAATGTTCATATCCTACAGATAATCGTTAATTTTGATGACACAAATGGTCGTGTCACTTCCTATAAAGTATTTATCTTGTTAAAGTGAAAAAATATTCGGTGTTGCTATATTTAATATATTATTGTATTCTTAAGTAAGAGTTCAATATTCTTAACATTTGACAACCTTTCACATACAAATATTTGTAACTGGGTTCTTTCACTACACCAAAACTTAATGTTTAAATTATTCATTGTAAATGTAATATTTTGTAACTTCAACAAAGTAACCAATTGTCATGATTGATTTATAAGGAAGCTCTTTGGAGCCCACTTTGTCTCAGACTTGTACCACCTTTTGACGCCGTCGTTATACCTCTCTGAAGATTATTTATCGAGTTATACTATGAATCAAAGTAAATATGAAGTAAAATGTTATAATGAAATTTACCTGGTATTACTCTGAGCATTCCAGTTTCACAAAGGAACACATTACAAGAGTGGTCATGTCGTAGCGACTTTGGCGTTTTAAATACTTTAAGCCAGTGGATATAGCAATTACTATAAATCGTCACAGGTCCTCAATAAAATTGTTTGCTTCGTCTACTGCGCAGTTTTGTCCTGAGATGAAGTACACCCGACTTAGTTCTTCGTTTCAATCAGTCGTTTTGTCATTATTACAACAAGAAGGTGATGTGTTGTTCCAATCGGAAAAACGTTCGTCCACATACTGCAAGTCAAACTTAACGTGCTCTGCAAGACGTGCAGCAATTGCACCACCCAGCACGATCTACGGACTTGTCTCCAATCAACCACGTGTGGGATATGACGGGGTGTGGATTGACACTTTCGACTCGGCAACTCACAACTGCTATAAAACTACACTACTGGCCATTAAAATTGGTACACTAAGAAGAAATGCAGATGATAAACAGATATTCATTGGACATATATATTATACAAGGACTGATATGTGATTACATTTATTTGGGGGCATAGATCCTGAGAAATCAGTACCCAAAACAATCACTTCTGGCAGTAATAACGGCCTTGATACGCTTGGGCTTTGAGTCAAACAGAGCTTGGATGGCATTTACAGGTACAGATCCCATGCAGCTTCAACACGATACCACAGTTTATCATATTTTGACGGGCCAGTTGCTCGGCCACCATTGACCAGACATTTTTAATTGGTGAGAGATCTGGAGAATGTGTTGGCCAGGGCAGCAGTCGAACATTTTCCGTATCCAGAAAGGCCCGTACAGGACCTGCAACATCTTGCTGAAATGTAAAGTTGCGCAGGGATCGAATGAAGGGTAGAGCCACGGACCGTAACACATCTCAAATCTAACGGCCGCTGCTCAAAGTGCCGTCGATGCGAACAAGAGGTGACCAAGACGTGTAACCAATGGCATCCCATACCATCACGCGGGATGATACGCCAGTATAGCGATGACAAATACACGCTTCCCATGTGCGTTCACCGCGATGTCGCCAAACACGATGTCACCAAACACGATGTTGCCAATACGACGATCATGATGCTGTAAACAAAACCTATATTCATCCGAAAAAATGACGTTTTGTCATTCGTGCACCCAGGTTCGTCGTTGCGTACACCATCACAGGCGCTCCTGTCTGTGATGCAGCGTCAAGGGTAACCGCAGCCATGGCCTCCGAGCTGATAGTCCTTACTTCTGCATACGTCGTCGAACTGTTCGAGACGTGGCTGCACGATCCGTTACAGCCATGCGGATAAGATGCCTGTCATCTCGGCTGCTAGTGATAATACGATAAACCGCAACCGCGATAGGCTACAATCCGACCTTTATCAAAGTCGGAAACGTGATGGTAGGCATTTCTTCTCCTTAAACGAGGCATCACAACAACGTTTCACCAGGCAACGCCGGTGTATGAGAAATCGCTTGGAAACTTTCCTCGTATCAGCACGTTGTAGGTGTCGCCATCGGCGCCAACCTTATGTGAATGCTCTGAAAAGCTAATCATTTGCATATCACAGCATCTTCTTCCTGTCGGTTAAATTTCACACGTCACCTTCGTCGTGGAGTATTTTTAATGGCCAAGAGCGTACGTGAACAAGTCGAGCATGCGAGCAATAATGAATCCTAAGGCCGTATTTGCCAGCTGTATGATGGAATGTTTCTCAGAATCAGTGCCTGTATTGCTGCCAGTGAGGTTACACCACGTATTAACATGTGTCCAGTGGAGGATCCAAGGCGAGGGTCATGGGGGTCACGACCACCCCCGCCCCCTAAAAAAATCTTTTTAATTGAAACATTTGTGTTTTTATAAACAAAGTTTGTACAAAAATACGGTAGTATTTCTTTTCTTGAATTTATATAATTTATTCTCCTACATCACATTAGCCACTGCAGATATTCTAATTAGACAATATTGAGTCATACCAACGCCACATAGGTGACTGAAATAACCAGCTATCATGTCCTGAACACACTCTTATAGCCGCAGTCCTAGTCCTAGTACTACGTGTAACAATGAATGCACACTTCGATTTCACACTGTGCAGATTATAATATTATATAAGATACCATCATATTTCTTAAATTGACTGCTTGAAGGATGTTGTTCTCAATGCTTTGTACATATAATTTTAAGCGCGCTGTTTTACGAAATTTCATTCTGTAGATCAGGCTATAAAGCTGATGAACTGTGCTATTAACTGACGTAAACAAATATTGAGTTTATTACTATGATTAATACATTTAAACATCAAATATATTACGGAAAATCAATTTAAAATATTTATATTAAAAATTAAATATTTTACAGAGAATAAAATGGTTACGTATTTAATAGGTAATGACAAGGTATATTTCCGTGTAGGGTTGGGTGAATTAGTAGGAGGGTGAAGACAATAATCAAAACACAATCAGTGACCTGTGACCCTCTCCAGAATCTAACCCTCGATCCTTTCCCGTTTTGGGTCGGCCAACATGGATCAACATCTGGTACCTCAGTGCCTCGCTTGTCATCTGCGGTACCTTTACCCCACAACGAAGATATTCTACGCCTCGTTCTTTTGCCTTTATAGCAAACCGTCCTTGACTTACTTTTTTTTTAAGTTTTACCCTCCAGCAAACAACGTGATTTTCTATTGCATGTCCTCGTGTTTGCCAAACTCTACCTTGACCAGCAGGTTCGACACATCACTCCGAGACTCGGAGTATTTGCACCATTATTAGTCATCTTTCCAACCATATCATCATTTTGAAAATCTAATGCGACAATTAGACAGAATTTCTTACGATATTAGTAGAAGGAAATCCAACAGGTCTGTCAATGAACGCCAAGCGTAGCTTGCATACGTCTCAGAGGTGGACCAATGCTTTATTCATATGTTCAGTTGTTGCACTTTCTCTTTAGTAAATCATACATTTTTTCTGAAAATTTAATCTCTTTTCCCTCTGTATAACTACCGATTTTCGTACCATTCAGATAACTGCTTAGTCGTTTTTTTACGATCTGGGGGCACGGCAGTTACCAAGAGTATCTACTAGCTATATTTTCAAATTATACTATTCTACACCTTATAGTATACGAAATATTAGCAGTCGAAAATCGCTAATTCTGTCACTCACTGATTCACCGATCATCAAAATTATAAGGTACTTCTAGAAGACACACAAATGTCAAATTTTGTATTTAGATAGTGTTTAGCCTGTAGTGGAAGGAAAAATTCAAACATCTGTAAAAATTAATTTCGTTCTAGAAAACATTTTCGCTTGATAGTATAGTATCTGGAATTTTGCCGATTCGAGCATTGTGTTGCTGGTGGTATTGCGGTAACGCGTTAGATTCCCGTGCAATAGATCGCGTATTTGATTCCTGGTGGTGTAACGTTTTATTTCTTTACTTTTCATTTTAATGTAGCCGTCACCTTTCTGCTAAGTAAACAGTCGTCAGAAATTCATCAGGTACCTGATTAGAGAATGAAGAGTAACTGATATAGCTTAAATTGCTGCAAATGGAAACAGTACCTATAACACCTACCTTCTAGCTTGATTTCAGTTATAAATGAGAAAACCGTTGCTCGTAGTGTCGAAAATTCCGTCACATGACGCGAAGAAAAAACTTCAGACCGGGAGCAAAAACGTTAAATTACGATTTCAAACCACACATGGCAGAGATAGGGAGACGGCGTTGATCTGGGAGACGCGCAGTCTATGTTATCTAAGGTCTGTGCCACAGAGTGGAAACTCTCTGGAGTGACTATTGCGTTCTGTCTTCTTTAGGAGGTGCTGGTTCTGCTCATGTCATCACCATTAAGCTAGGATTGTCACGTGATATCATTATATAAATACGCGAACTTCAAAACTGAAGTGCCGATTTTCTACAATAATTTTTTCAGGAGGCCAATGAAACTGATATGCGCGTCAGTCACGGTCTGCACGGCCACTACGGTCGGGGGTTCTAATCCCCCCCTAAGGCATGGATGTTTGTGCCGTACTTAGTGTTAGCTAGTTCCTAAGTAGTTTGTAAGTTTAGGGACTGATGACCCCGTAGTTAAGTCCCATAAACTCTACAAACATTTGAACATTTTGAAACTGATATAATTCTAAATATGGTTTTCTGTAGATGTATCAGTGTTTTGGGTGCCGAAACAAACACTCCTCGGCAGAACCACAGACACACATTACCAGATTGGCACTACCGAATACAGTATTATTGTTCTTCCTGTCACTTTAATCAATGTATCAACAATTATTTGTGTATGGATATAACAGTCGTAAGAAATAGGGATAAACTGATAAAATTTCGCTACATTTAGAGTTTTGACGTAAAGATTAAATTTTCCTTTAGGCGGTGGCGTACTGTGCAGATGTTGGAAACGAAATGTTCGCTTTATGAGGGATACGTACAAAAACCTGTCATGTACAGAGCAGAAATAGAAGTAATTGTTTACTTCATGGTTAACACGAAAGATTATGCCCCTAATTCTACATGACTGGTATCCGAAGTGTCTCAATCGTCAGTCGCTGCCAACTTAAGCCCACTACGTCACCACGGCCGTAAGTAAAATTCTATCGTGTTCTAGACAAACTTGATGATATTTGTGTAATACCAATTCACTAATTCGCAACTTCCATGTATTATGAAGTTCACAAACTGATGCGAAATACAAAACTAACTTGTTGATATTTGTATAGTGATCCACCACAAGTGGCAGTACTATACATGATGAAAGGATTGAGCAATAACAGCGTAATCGACTTTCCGGACTTTCCATATACTGTTACATCATACCAAAAAAAAAAAAAAACCAAAGAGACAGGGAATGAAATTTAAGAAAATCCGTTGCTGATGTACAAAGAAAAAAAATACAGAAAAGGACTGTCTACAAAAAGAAATGATATCCCATCAAAAACATAAAATGTACAAAAATGCAAGTCTCGCGACGATGCCCGAGTTCAAGTGTTCGTAAAGCTTATGGGACTTAACTGCGGGGTCATCAGTCCCTGAACTTACAAACTACTTATGAACTAACTTATACTAAAGACAACACAAACATCCATGCCCGAGGGAGGATCGAACCCCCGACGAGGCAGGCCAAACGATCCCCAACGTGGCGCTCCAGACCGCTCGGCTACTCCCGCGCGGCCGACGAATTCCTTCCACCATAAAAAGTCGTGAGAACTAATGGGAAACCAAGTTGGATATTTTAGTTAGTGTTCAGAGAACCACCTATTCAACATCTTGTCATAACTTTTATTTAATTAGTTGTCTACCAACATCTGTAGTGACTATATCAAAATTATACATCTTTATTTTTATAATAAATATGACTTGGCACTCGCATGGCAAAGTAAATTAATATTTAAAATAATACTTTTCACAAATTTGAGGTGTTTCATTCCTACGTAATTACGTTTAGATACATAGTCGAATGTAAATTATTTTTATGTCGACGTGTAATTGCCCAATCATTATATGTTTCCCGATGTCATTATATTATGGTAAGTTTGCGAAGTTATTACATGTATTATAGAACTAAAGATGTGGTATATACTCGCTATAAATGTTGTTAGATAACAAATAAGTGATAGATAACAGACATGTGGTTCTATGAGCACTAACTAAAATAACCGACATGGTTCCCATGGCAACATACACTAATACTTAAAAAAACATTATGCACATATGAGTGTACTTCATTCTTATGTGATTATGTTTGGTTATGTAATAGAATATAAATTATTGTTATGTCATTATGATGTGCAATTGCCAGATCATTATATTTATTCTTACGTCATTATATTATGGTGCGATTGCCAAGTCATTATATTACAGAAATAAAGATGTAAAATTTTGATATAGTCACTACAGATGTTGGTAGATAACTAATTAGATAAAAAAATTATGACAAGGTGTTGAATAGATGGTTCCGCGAACACTAACTAAAATAACCGGCTTGGTTTCCCATAAGATCTCACGATTTTTTTACGGTGGAAGGGATTCGTCGCGAGATTTGCATTTTTGAACATGTTATGTTTTTGATGTGATATTTTTTATTTCTAGTGAGTACTACTGAGTACTACTTGTGATACTTAGGAACTTATTTTTCTACATCTTCACTTATGCTCACTAAGGAACAACGTTTTCTAATGCGCCACATTCACTTCAGCATTATTTTAAAACGAGGAAGAAATAAAATGCACTCAGCAGTGACGAAATTTTGATTTCGAAAAAATTTTAGGCATTCCAAGTGAGTTGGCATTACTGTTGACACGTGATTCTTGTATCAGACTAGCTCAATATGAAACTTCCTATCAGATTAAAATTGTGTGCCAGAACTGAGATTCGAACCAGGGACCTATGCCTCCCGCGGGCAAGGTTCCTTCCGTCCCGATTCCGGCCCACAATTTTATTCTGTCAGGAAGTTTCATATCAGCGCACTTCCCTGCAAAGTGAAAGTTTCATTCTAGATCAGGTAATTTCAGTCTTTCACTATGTGTCTCATGAATCACCTATTTAAGCTGTAATTAACACAGATGTAGGTCAGAGGGATCTCCTATAAGGATCCTGATTTTCTTTTTTCTAGGTTCTAGTTTTTCTAAATACTCATTTAGTTATTTTTTGCGCTATGTATAAGTTCTCACGACTACCAAATTAAAAATAAAGTTACGGTGTGTAATATTGCGTTTTCTTTCTTCCGATCAGGTGCTGGAGTAGTAGTTACTGTTCGTAGCCGCTATTAAAGTTCACTAACGGTACAATAATACAAGAAAATAATTTGGTGGATCTGACACATTTAGGTAACTTTATAATTAGAAGAATCAAAAAAGGAAGCGGAACCTGACTTTAAAGTTTAAAAATGTTCAAATATTTGTTAAGCTTATGGGACTTAACTTCGGGGTCATCAGTCCCTAAACTTACAAACTACTTATCAACTACCTTATACTAAGGACGGCACAAATATCCATGCCCGAGGGGGGATTCGAACCCCCGACCGTAGTGGCCGTGCAGACCGTGACTGGAGACGCCTCAGTCCCCTCGGCCACCGCCGCCGGCTTTAAAGTTTAGCGGCAGTAGTAATTTCGAATGAAAGCAACACCTGAGCACAATATTACACAAAGAAACTAGCAGATTCCGCGATGACCTTTCTTACCATAATGATTATGTTGACTGTATGTAGCAGATGAAGCTGTAAAAACTCTTGCTGCATTGTGTAAAATGATGCTTGGTTGCCTTCGAGAAGATTGTACTAACTAAATGACCGTTAAAAAAAAGTTTAAGTTAACTTTCGTCACAAAAGGCTCCTTAAATCGATCGGATTTCGTTTAATTCCGAAGATTTCTTTGCAGGCATTACCAGAAAGTCAAATTCATGAAAATTACAAGTAATGAGATCTCGAAGTACATCTAGTAAATTATAGATACAAGTCCAACAATGGGTCCAAGCATCATATTACATAATCAAGATTACTGCTGGAAAAATAGAAACACTTCATGAATTATTAAAGATGGGTCATTTGAAATAAGTAAAAGATTTATACGTAACTAAATATATTTTCATCATACTTCGTAAGAAAAACGATCTCACACACACTTACAATTGATAATGGAGAAGTCCCTGACGTGCGACTGTTCTCAATGAGGTAAGAAAGATGAAAGACCAAGTTCACAAAATGCGTTCTGGGCAGCTCGTAAAAGATAGCTGAACATCAAAAATATAAGACGAACGTAATTAGCTCCCAGAGAAAGCTGTGGTCAGCGATAAGCATCGTGAATAAATTATTTATCGAATGAAATTTTTTTAATGGTAACATTACAGGTGGTCAAATCATCTTTATTCATTTGTAGGTTACACGGTATGCAAAATTGCATTTGGGTACATATTTCCTGATGAAATCGCAGTTTAAGGTAGAAGGCTTTCAGATTACTAAACACTTAATGAAAGTAGTCACAAAAAATATAATTTTATAATTTCGTGTGCTGAAAGGTGCATATAAGATGAACATTAACAAGAGCAAAACTAGGGTAATGGAGTGCAGTATAAGAAAATCAGGTGATGCTGAAGAAATTAGATTAGGTAACGAAGCAATAAAGGAGGTAGATGAGTTTTGTTACTTGGGAAGTAAAATAACAAATGATGATCGCAGTACAGAGGATATAAAATGCAGAATGGCAATGGGTAGAAAAGCGTTCTTGAAAAAGAGAAATTTCTTAACATCGAATATTGATGTAAGTCTAAGGAAGTCCTTTCTGAAGGCATTTGTATGGAGTGTTGCCTTGTATGGGAGTGAAACATGGACGATAAACAGTGCGGACAGGAAGAGGATTGAGGCTTTTGAAATGTGGTGCTACAGAAGAATGCTGAAGATTAGATGGGTGGATCGCGTACCTAATGAGGTACTGAACAGAATTTGCGGGAAAAGAAATTTTTGGCATACCTTGACTAAAAGAAGTGATAGATTGGTAGGGCACATTCTTAGACATCAAGGAATTGTGAATGTAGCGTTGGAGGGAAGTGCGTGGGGTAAAAACCGCAGAGGAAGACCAAGAGATGGATACAGTAAGCAGATTCAGACAGATGTAGGTTGCCGTTCTTATATGGAGATGAAGAGGCTTGCTGAGGATAGGGTATTGTGGAGAGCTGCATCAAACCAGTCTCCGGACTGAAGACCACAACAACAATTTCGTAGCCAAAATCTCGTGACTTACGGTCGCTGACCTGTCGTACCTCGAATGATTGGCACTTAGGGAAGCAATGTTTAAGCAACAGCGCGAAGAAGAAAGTAAGCGTCAAGTGGGGCTCGCGCGCGGCTGTTTAACGAGCAGCGGAGATCGATGGCGGGATGGCGGTCTGTGGGTCAGGGCGGGCGCGCCACGTGACGTGCACGTCGGTCACTGAGGCACGTCGCGTCTGGCCGCTGCTCCCGTCTTCCACAGACGCCGGTGGAAGGCAACAACTGTAACTGATTGAAATGAAGTTGGGTATACTTAATCTCAGGACAAAACTGCACAGAAGCTGAAGCTAAAAATCGTATTGAGTACTGGGACATACTGCTGGTCCTCTCATCTCAGTGTTACCGTACGATACCGTCTGCGTCGGACCCGGAATCGTGTGGTTCAATAGTGATACATGTTGCGTGTGAAGTTAAATGTTCAAATGTTTGTATAGTCGATGGGACTTAACTACGGGGTCATCAGTCCCTAAACTTACAAACTACTTATGAACTACTTACGAACCAGGACGGCACAAATATCCATGCCCGAGGGGGGATTCGAACCCCCGACCGTCGTGGCCGTGCAGACCGTGGCTGGAGCGCCTTAGTCCCCTCGGCCACCGCGGCCGGCGTTTGAAGTTAGTTAAAAACGAAATGTGGTGTCGCACAAGTCTAAAGTGTGCGCCACCTACTTTCGCCGCGCGTCGCTATGCACGCACAGCGCGGCTTTCTTGCGACGTCAGCCACGAGCGCCCTCTGCTGCTATCCCGCTCGTGGCCACCACTGAACGACATCGTTCACTTGGGACTGAGATAGGAACCAGCTAACACTTCGGAATCAGATAGGCACCAGCGAAGACTTGGCTATCGGACAGGCACTAGGCAGGCCTCTAGCTCAACTAGGTATCAGCATTCTGCAGTACTGAGCTATGTAAAAGTTAAGTATTGTATAAATTCTGTGCAATATATCTCTCTTCTAATTTACTCTAGTGTTTCTAGTTTCTGCTGTCCCACTGGCTGCTCCCCTCCGTACCTGCACAAGCGTGCAACCTTTATTCCTGTGTCGGTCTTCCTACTCGGCCACCGACACCTACGACGGAAACGAGACATAAAAGCGGCGACGAGGCTGGGACACAAAAGTGGCGACGAGGATGGGATACAAAACGAAATAGCCAGCCTAGGAATCAGTTTAGGACAGTGTCTCGGTGATACTGTGATTAAAACAAGTGATAATTTCATTAATTAATAGATTAGCATATGAGGTTTCCAGACAGTTCTATAAACAATAGTTTCGTCATTGTACATGATTTCATTAACTAAAAGACGAATTGTAAAAACTTTTGTAAAACATAAAGTCATGAAAATAAAACAGCATTGTATATATGTTAGGCTCATAAACAAGTTGTGTTGACCAGCTAATTGTGTTAATTAATGTAATTTGTATATTGTATATTGTATATTGTATTTCTTTGTGTATATTGACTGACGTGAGATTTTGAACTTATTTTGAGAATTGACAAGCTATTGTATAGTTCAATATATGCTAGGAACATGTATGATGTACTCATTAACTAATTAATTGACATTTAACATTGCCGTTTGTCATCTAAAAAAAGGACGCCGATTAAGACTTAAAAAGATATGTGCATCCAAAATTATTGTATGCATAGTTTTCATTTAATATTGTGATTATTTTTGTGTACATGAAATGTTTTAGTTGTGTGTTTGGTAATTGTAAATTAGTATATTCAATTGTTATGAACAATGCGTAATGTAAGGTCATTATTGCCGATGTTATATATTTGCCTCACCGCCTTGCGTGGGGGAGTTGGAGTTCTGGCTTTCGCAAAGTGCTTTGGAATCTATGTCAGTCTGTGTTGTTGTTGTTGTTGTTGTTGTATGCAAGTTTGAATTTGTAATGTTTTGGTGGTGAAGCAGTTTTGTTTCAAATTATGTTTGGAAGTGGTAGAGTGAAATATAATTACTTAAATAGCATGTAAATGTTACAGTACCCACGACGACTTACAGTAATTATATCAACTGCCTTAAAATATTTAAAACACTAAAGTCGCCGGTGGAAGGCAACGACTGTAACTGATTGAAATGCAGTCGGGTGTACTTCATCTCAGGACAAAACTGCACAGTAGCTGAAGCTAAAAATCGCATTGAGGACCCACGACGACTTAATTACATCCACTGCCTTAAAATATTTAAAACACTAAAGTCGTTATGGCACGCAATCAAATAGTTTTATGGGAGCACCACGACCGTCGACCAAGTGCCAACGTCTCCTTCTCGTACTATCATTTGTATCCAGTAAATTCAGTTACTTCCAAACTCTGTCTTCCACTACACCCTATACAGCTAGCTCTCTGTAGCACCATGTAATTTCCTCCCTCATGTCTAACTATATTTCCTACTGCTGAAAACCCGTCGTTACCTGAGTATTTATTTTTTATTTATTCCTGCCATTTTTGAGGTATATGTTCATCTGTATAAGGGCTGTATGTCTGTAAAATCGCTTGGGAATACAATTAGTAGTAAGGAAGTAATAGATTAAAACTTGCCGGCCGCAGTGGTCGATCGGTCTACGGCGCGCCAGTCACGTTCTGCACGGCCACTACGTTCGGGGGTTCGATTCCCCCTTGGGCATGGATATTTGTGCCGTCCTTAGTATTAGCTAGTTCATAAGTAGTTTGTAAGTTTAGGGACTGATGACCCCGTAGTTAAGAACTTAAAAAAAAAAAAGAAAAAAAAACTTGGTGCGTGATAGGGCGGTTTTCCATGTGCGTTACTGTTTGTGTCCTCATATCTCATGAAATACGTGTCGTATTGTGGTGCAATTTAGAGCGTATACTCAACTATATGCTTCTACACTGTCTGTAAAATTTCCTGCGGCTACAATTTGTAGTGTAGAAATTATAAATTGTAACGTTATACAGAATGCCGTAGTTTTACCTCATGAACAGCGAAAAAGTAGTAAGCGAGAAACATTTTTCCTTGCATCATTTTGCTGTGGTTGTCAGCGAAAAAAAGTTTAATAAAGGTCTGAAATTATGTTAAAAGTTTGTTGCAAGTCGGTAAGTACTCTCATTCTCATATAGCGTATTTATAAAGTTTCGCCGCATTATCTCTTGAACTACGTATCGTACGTGATTCTTACACTTACGGCGACCGTCCTCATGGATTGAAGCTTACGCGTACAAAATTTCATGAAGATTATAACAAAACTTTAGATTTGTATTCAACACGTACACACAAACAAACATACGGATACTCTGCTTTATATATTAGCACCCTACTTTTATACTTTCTCCATATCTACCTTTAGTCTCTGATCCTAATGAAAACATTTCTTGTCTTATTACTCCACACAATTTTCAACATTATTTATAGCACCACATCTGGAACGCTTTGATGCTCTTCTTTACTGACTTCCACGCGGTCCGTGATACACTTCCATACAATTCTACAACCCTAGCGTAATTTTTCATTAATTTGTTCCTGTATTTAATTACAATTTTTGACACAAGTAAACTACTACTGGCAAGGACCGCACTCTGCGTCTGTGCTAGTTTGCTTTAAAAGAACAATAAATTAGAAATCGTCTAAGCAGAGGAAAAACATGTGTTCTGGTAAACATTTTCATTAACAATTCACTCCACCACCCCCCAAACCACTATGGCCCCTCACTAATCCTTTAACCTGTAACTGTGGATTAATAGGACTTAACTATGGACAATCCCATGTTTCCTGTTTACCACATCCTTCCTTCCCCTCCCCTGCCTTCTCCCCCCATTCCACCCTCCTAGCCACTGGACCTGTGACTATGGACAATTGGACCAAATCCCATGTTTCGTGTTTGCCACAGCTCTCTTCCTCCATCGCCTCATCCAACTCTCTTCTGGCCTACCTAAGGGACTGGCACGACACCTGTGACTATGCGACTGAGCGAGGTGGCGCATTGGTAACGCGCTGGACTCGCATTGGGGAGGATGGTGGTTCAAATCCATCCCTGTCCATCCATATTTAGGTTTTTCGTGATTCCCCTAAATCAATCCAAGAAAATGCCGGGATGGTTCCTTTCAAAGGACACGGCCGATTTCCTTATCCATCCTTACCCAAAACTCCGAACGTTAGCTCCGTCTCTAATGACCAAGCTGTCGACGGGACATTAAACCCTAAGCTTCCTTCCTCTTATGACTGTGGATAATAAGAACTAATCCCTTGCTTCCTCTTTAGCCTCCCCCTCTCATTTATGGCATGTCTGAGGGACTGGCAGTTTTCATTGCTTCCCCTCCCCCTACTCTCCGTCTCCAAATGAGGAAAATCCAGGTAAAACTTCCCCACATCAGCCTTTCATGGAGTACCTTAAGTCTGACACAATGGGTACATTCCCTTTTTCCCCATATCAGCCTTCTATGATTTTCCTGACAGTGACTTAAACCCTTGGCCTATCGATAGCTCCCTCTCTAGCACTCTAATTCTTTTCTATTGATTTACTTGCAGAAAACATAAAGAGTTTATTTATTTAGTCCAGTTTTGACAAGAGTGCACATGGGTCATTGCATCCGAACTCCTAGAAATTTTGTGCTCCCTCTCCCATTGCAACATACCCCTCCACCAGCTCTTCCTGCCAACTCACCTTGCCAATGAACTGCCTGACACTCAGACGCTGCAGATTCCAGCTCTCATCATAATCCTATATTGGCTGGAGACTCGAAATTTCTACTGTGGATTACATTGCAGAAAGCCGTCACTTGTTTACTAGTGGACACTTTAAATCACATCTTGGGCAATATCTTTGAGAATATTTACGTTGCTATTCATTTTGTAGTAGTGTAACCATGGAGCACTCACACTGCATAACTAATAAAATCATATTGCAAAACATATTTAATTAATTTCCATATCATGGTGACTTGTGCATCTGTTACATTTTCCACAGCAATACATCGTTCGTTAACAGTTAACAGACCAGAGATGCACAAGGCCGACAATGTTGCAATTACAGTGGCGCCTGGCATTCGTAGAGGATACTGCAGGGGTGGGTGCTTTAGGGGAGTTCCAACGGTGCAAAATAGTTTAATTAATCACATTTCAGGTTTTTAAGCCTATAAAATAATTTGGCGTTTTTCTTTTAAAACGGTGTGCAAAGATATTCCTAATAAATACTTTTGTTTCTAATTTTACAAAATTGTACGTGCATTCAAGAAAGAAACCTACTTTTGATGTGATAATATTCAAGCAGTCGGGTTTCGGAATATGTGGGGTGTAAAATCCTGTGGATTTCATTCTTCTGTTGTCGCAATTTTGATCTTTTAGTTGGTATCTTGGTGATAGTAACCACCCCTGTTTACAGATCAGCTTTTAATGTTACTTAATGTGTCTCGTTCAGAATTGATCGGTTAGCTTGTTAGTTTTAGTGGTGAGTGTCACTGTCTCAACGATAACTAAGAGTTACTCTTATCACAATTTCTTGTGTATGTGTACCTTTATCTCCTCACTAAACCAATAACATTCAAATGTTAAGAAATGTTACAAGGTCGTTGTAAGGTGATAGTACTGAACTAGCATCATGACAAGAACTGACTTATTCTGTGGATCAGGCAGAATAACATGAACTTTTGTGTAATTAAAATTGATTAAAAGTAAGAAATTCATAAATATTACAGAAACAAAAAATAAATGTTTATTCTAATTCATTGAACTAACAATGGATGCTGAAAACAGCTGTCCTAATTTTTAGGTATAAAAGTGGCAGAGAACAAGACACAGAAATTCAGTAAATTTTAAAATGGCGAGATAGAGCATCCTGACTCCCATTACATTAAGTCATTTCTCCCCTGTGTACTCCAGAAAGACCTGCACCATCTACAAATACATTCCTTCGTTGTCGACAGAAGCAATTTTTGTCAAACGTGTCTTAACCTGTAGACACGAGTAAACTGTTTGAGAACATAATTGTCGAGACTGGAAGCCTCCGTATTGATTCTGGACACTGTCCCACAAGCTCAGATTACAATGTTCAATTATATCTCAAGAAATTGTTCAGCTATATTAGCAGGAATTTTAGAAAACAGACTTGAATTTCTGAAATGGATGGGAAATCTGATGTTGGTGTGAGGAATTTTGACTATTCATCCATTTTCTAATATCTGTAGAGAATTTCGACAACTGTGTTCATATTATTGACTACCAACAAATATAAAAAAAAGGTTTTACATGTAGGGCAGATATGGAAGCCTTTCACACTCCTGGAATATGTAATATATTTATCCTGATAGTCTTTATAGTATTAGCGCATCTCCATCCCACGCAGCAAGGTGCAGGTTGGGGAATACTTTGCTGCTGAGGATGCGCAAGCTGATTTACACACAGTTGTCTGCTCCGTGGCAGATATGCTCCACTTCGCTCTTAATATGAATGTCATATGTTTTGACACAGCACAGGAAAAACTGAGAGATTGTAAATTATTGTGTGCGTCTGTAGCAATTATGTGACAAACTTTTATGTTTTCATCGTTTCTTTGTGAGTAATCACATTCATATGAACACATAAATTGATTAAGGAGCCGTATCTCACTCACCAAGCAAACAATTCAAACATGTCGATAAGAGATTCCTATCATATGATGCTCAGATCATCATTATTGTTAAGTATCACAAACCAGAGGTGTTTTTCAGTGAAGGAATTGGTTGACTTGTCATGAAATGTTTGTAGCTCCCATCACACAGCCACTTTCTTTTGGTTACTAATAGAGCAGGCACGTAAATGAATACGGCACACAGATATATCAATTAATGTCCATAAATTTGTGAAAACCAAAAAATGGATATATAGCCTAGCTGTAAAAAGAGAATTGAACATGGATCTCCCATGTTTGAGTCCAACACCAAGACCACACGACCATGATGGTATTGCTAAATGTTACATGTCATGCACTAGGTATGTTCACTGTTTGTAATTCGCTTCTACTTTCATAGTTCTATGTACCTTCTTCCTGTTGTCTTTCTGTGTTTAGTTTTTGACGGGCTATCCACTGAACCAAGTTATCATTAAATAAGAGGAGGGTGATATGGGAACTTTACCCTGTTAGTAACGTGATCTTATTTTGTGACATAGAAATACATATTATCCCTCCGACCCCATCTCCCAATTGATCCCCACAAGGACTCCTTATCAAATCTCCTAGCCCTACATTTCATTCTGAGCTCCTTCTGAAGATTCCCCGCATTCAGTTTGTCCCCCATACTACCCTCACCCCCTTTCCTTCCACCTCCGCCAACCCCAACCACCTCGTTGTCCATCCATCCTCAGCAACGTGATCACGAAACTCAGTCTGGGGATCACGGACGGTGAGGTGTTGGAATAACTTAATGCCCACCCTTTCCTTGAAATCCGCTCTGCTAAATGCATTCACAACACCACTGGTCCCACCTTCACCATGAAAATTTTCACTGAGCCCCTTCCCTCCATTGACCACCACCAAGAGGGGGCTATGATTTACGATCGCTGTTACAAGGTGGACCCCTCCTGCTCCCCTCCCCTCTCTATCACAGCCAGTTGCTGCCTTCAGTATAATGACCATCTTACCAAAAACTGCAACACATGTGGCGAATTCCAACCCACCTATTCCCACAAGCTCACTGATCCCGTCCATCGTATAGACTCTCCTATGCACCTCAGCAAGCACATGTGTCAACCCCCTTCCACTGAGGACATCATCAAATTTGTCAGAACAGTCCTCCAAAACATCCATCTCTTTCAACATCCCCACACCTTATATCAGATTGCCCTCACTCCATCTTCCAGCTCGAAACCTTCGCCACCTTCTACAGTAGTCAATCCCACTTCACCTTGTCCCGCCTTGAGACCCTCATCTAAATAGCCTTCGTTTTCCATAAGCCCCCTCCTCATTTTAACATGGCACACCCATCCTACTACGTCCTCTATAATTCACTCCCTCCCTGCTAACAAACCCCATTCAGGCAACCCTCTCCTCCCAAAGCGTGGTGCCTTGTTCCACAACGAAACTTTCCTTCTACTCTACCATTCCATCAAAACCATACTGTACACCCTCCAGTGCGCAGACAGCCCAGCATTTTCGCATCATCCATGTCCTATCCCAACGCAACTTCCGTCACCTCCCATCATCCTGAAATCTATCCTTGCACTTCCTCTCTCCCATCATCCCACTATCTGTGCTCGCTCCCCGTCCCCCTCGACTTTCTTTTCAGTAGGTCCACGTCGCGACAGTGGTTGGTGCTTTTTAACAGTGTTCCAGTGTGGTGTTTCTGTGATATAGTACTACACAATGCCTTTTATGTGGTTTTAACTTCGAGTTCCCGCCGTTTACGGCAGAACAATCGAGGCGCCTGTGATAGCCGTTATCTTTCCCGTGTGTTATCATGTGTTTTACTTTTTCCGTCTCTGTAAACGTGGGATTTTATACCGTGGTTCGTTTTTACCCTCTGCCTGTTATTTTAAGTTCTTCTTTTGCGAATTTTTAGTTTTACCCATAAACTGCACCTTTTATACAAAATCTCATATTTTGTCGCCTCGTTAAAAAAAAAAAAAAAAAAAAAAAAAAAAATTGGTTGCAAGTGAGTGTCTGTAGAGCACCGTATTACATTATTCCCAGCCTGCCCATCACGGACATTAAAATGCCAATAAAGAAAAAAGAACACTAGATAGCGTTGTTATCGAATGTTCGAACAGATCCCAAGATTTCCCGAACTGTGACGTAAATACATCTAAACGGCTTTAATCCCAAGGTACAATTCACTATGGAGAAAGAGAGAAATGGCTAACTTAACTCTAGATGTTTCAGTAATAAAACTGGTGGACGGGACTCTGGACCACACGGTGTACAGAAAGGACATTCACACTGATAGATACCTTCACAAGGAGTCAAATCACCTTCCAAGAAAAAAAATTGAAACGAAAACCTTGGTTGACAGGGCCAACAAAATATGTGAGCCAACTTACTTGCAGGAGGAATTAAAACACTTTCGATCGGCCTTCAGGAAGATTGGATATGCCAACAAGGAGATTGATCGAGCACTCCATCAAAAAAGGCAAGAATCCACAACACAGTTGAACATCGGCAACCATCTGGAAAAATTGTCCTTCCTTACATCTCCAAAATCACCGAATCGGCAAAGTTCTGGCCAAGCATGGCGTAGAAACGATCTTCAGACCCACAAAGAATACCAAAGAATGTTTAAGATCGGCAAAAAATGCACGTCACCCCCTAGCAACACCGGGTGTCATGTACCGGTGATTCGCCTGACGAGTGGACAACCCGCAATGCAGGGTATAAGTGCATGGATGCATACCAGTGAGGCGTTCTATAGTGGCGGTTCCGGAGTCACCAGAAGACGCGATGAGCACCGCCAGAGAGCGCACTAAACCGGAGTCATGTGAGACCAGCTCGAGACTGCCTCGTATCACTGCGCGCAGACTATTTACGGGGGCGCAGTGCAACACGACGGCAGTTCTCCGCCGACCGCCTACGAGAATCATAGTTGAGGGATCGCGACCGTCGCCTCCGGGGAAGAGTCCCTGCCAACGACTCCGCGCATCCAGGACTTCCCGCAACGGAATACGTCGTCCAGCTCCGTCTCCCTAGCCGTTCTCTCAAGGCTGTCGTTGTCTCCCTAACTAGTTCCTAATTGGTGAAGAAGAAAACTATTAGTTGATGTTTGTTGTTTTTGCCTTAGTTTCAGAAGTTTGTCTTGTTTCCAGAAGATGATTAGTTTGTCTTGTCAATAAACACAATTTCCGTATCAGACAGTGTCTTTCAATTATTATCTTCTGAGGCGAGATATAGCACCAGGGGTATGTAAAATTCCATGTACTTGTGGTCAAGTATATATTGGTACAAGGAAAAGAAGTATCAACACCTGTTTAACGGAACATAAAAGGAACTGCCGCCTAGGACACACCGAAAAATCTGCCTTAGCAGAACATGTTTACCAATATGGAAATCACGAAATAAAAATTTAATGAACATCGCATTATTAGGCACGCATTTATAGGAGAGCTATTGTGATTCGTAACCACCAGAACAATTTTAACAGAAAAGAAGAATGTTGAATTAGACAGAATATGGATGTCGACTACACGCCAACAAAACGACAATCGATTGAAAATAATCGAGAATGACGACAACATCCAGAGATAACCACACAGTCGATATCACGCGATTACCGTCTACGCTCTCTATAAATGCGAGAGACCCTCCAGCCACATTGCTCTTGCTATAGTGCTCGGAGGGAATGGACATTTACATTTAGGATATCCTGTTGTAATCGGTGGTGGAAGAAGAAGATCTGTAATTTTTGTTTCTGTAGCAAGCGTTGATAAACCGAAGTTTTCTGTGAGTCATGTCAGTCTGGATTCTAGTGGCTCAATCTGTGCTAGTTGGTAAATTTCCTTCTGCTGGTGCTAGATCTCATTTTTAATGCTATCCTTGAAAGAAGAGTTTTAAGGATAGCATTAAAAGTGAGACCTAGCACCAGAAGGTAATTTACCAACTAACACAGACTGAGCCACTAGAATCCAGATGATAAGACTCACAGCAAACTTCGGTTTATCAAAGCTTGCTATAGAAACAAAAACTGCAGATCTTTTTCTTCAACCACCGATTAGAACGGGATATCCTAAATAAAAATATCCATACCCTCCGAACACTATAGCAAGAGCAATCGAGACAGTTTATTGTGGAAAGTATACTTTTGAAGGAATTTTGGACGAAGAAAACATTCTCCAGCATATTACAATTATTGAAGATTAGGTTTTTTTTAAAAAAATTTCTTAATGCTGAGTGTTTTTAGGGAGGTTTTTTCCCTCAGTTATATTTTATTATATTATATTTTTATTATGTTACCTCCCAGAGGCATAAATGATAATCAACTTTTAGAAGAATAAATCTTTGTAAATTAATGTAAGGTTGTTTTTATAATATTGATAACAATAAAGATATTAAAACTTAACTGATCCAACAATCCTTGGCCCAAACGAACCTATAAAGGTCGAAAAGACCTCAGACGATGTTTGCTCGCAGACGGAGACGAAACGTAAGGAAGAAGAAGGTTTATGCATGTACCATGGCCTCTCAGCCCAGAAGTTTTATCTGAAGAGTGTGACGTAAATTGTTCGGACAGTTCGGAACCTAGCCCTAGCATAGCGTAATAGGACCGTGTAACGTTGTTCCTAGTTACAGATAATCACGGTTGAAGTCTTCCTGCGTAGGTGCAAACCTCAGATGTATCTAGTAAAAGGAGGTTTAGAGGCTGGTATGAAGACGATCGCTGTGGCGCGCAAAGAAATTTTCCCAATGTCTTAATACATCTAGAAACATTGTTCGGTAATCGTTTGGCACCAGATTGTGGTTGAATGAAGCTGTTAGCTGTTTCAGTGAGATTAAAAGCTGTGTGTGAGTTGTGGATGTTGAACCTATCGTTAAATCAGACAACAAATTGTTCCTTAACACAGCAATTTGGTTTAATTATGGCCCTGATACTGATGTATATGCTATTAAATGAGAAACAGTGCATTAAACTGATTATGTGCGCAACGGATATTTTAACAAAACAACTGTGACATGTAACCTTTTGAAACAGACACTGACTATACTCAAAATTTTTGACTGCGAGAAAGATATTAAAAAACCACAAATCACTTTCTTAATGCTTGACTGTGAGAATTTTATGCAGATCAGTTTCTAATTATTGAAATTTAGTATCATAGTCAATTAACTATCATTTACTATGGCACCAATAATGAAATCCGTTCAACAATATTATTCAAATCAATACTGCACTTTAAATCCACTAATAATTAATTATCAAATGAAGGAAGTAGGTTAATTTTCTAAATACGTAAATGAAACATGAAAGAAAGGTTAAGTTACTTATTATTAATAATCAGCATTACATTACCTACATAATACACCTTCTGACTTGCTGGCAAAGCAGCCTCTGCTCTACATCGGAGCCATACACACAACTCAACCGCTCTCTAAGCGAGCTGAACTACAAGTGCTACTCTCTCTCAGTGCGAGCTACAATGCTATGCAATACATGATCTTTGCCAAAGATGAAACTTCACAAAGGACACATATCGTTACATACAGTAGAAGCGATATTATACATTTTCTTGCAAGCAAGTTACTCGATACAAAACAGGAGGCACAATATTGGACATTTTCTTACAAAAATAATTTTTTATGGACACGTTTCATCACCCCCCTCCTACCTATTAAAATTTTGTAGGGTGGGTGATGCCAATGGCATTGCCTAGCCAGCAAAATTACTGAATTTAAAGTCCAAAAAATCCATTAATGACATCCAAAATATTACATGGAAAATATAAAAACTTGATAAACATTTTTATACAAGATATTCAAGATCAAAGCAACAGATGGAGTTCATAGAAAATTGAAAAATGTGACAGTCATAAATGCATGCAATTTTGCAGAACAGTACCATCAAAAGTCATGTATGGAGTGGTACAGGATGTGACAGGCATAAGCAAATGTCAAAATTTACAGAACATCAGCAATAAATGGAAGATATGACAATTATACATAATGGTAGACATAAGTATATATAGAATTTCAGAGAACATAGTTTGACAAATGATATAGTGGAGAAAATGAGATAGCTAGAAGTAATACACAAATGGAAAAAAAATATACAATAATAAACATGAACATATACAAAGTTTTACAAAATATGGTTTAACTAATGTCATCATTGTTTTGTTTTTTTCGAGAAAATAAGGTAATTACAAGTAATACACAGTAGTGTAAGTCGCATCCGTCTAAAGTTTGTAACAGGGATCAGTATTTTTTTTTAAACATAAAATGAACATTTGTATCTTGTGCACAATGGCACAATGTAGTCTATGTAAATTTTTTAGTGCACTTAGTATAAGATAAAGTGTCAGTTTTGTATTCTGTGATGCATTTAAGATGCTATACTTTCATGGATGCTAGAACGTACATGTAAAATTTTTTGACTACATAGGTTTCTGAACATGTACAAAATAATGTCACTGCTTCGGCACAATAGGATTTCAATATAACGTTTGTCAATCGAATAGGCACAATGACATTTCAGACTAAAGGGTATTGACTCATTATAGTTCTGAAAGCATATGTATCTATCAAAAGCACAATTTTATTTTGGTCACTGAATGTAAAAGAACCATGAAATATACCTAAACACTGGTAGTGAACCTGTGGACAACGTTTGCAATGGGAGGCACTGAATAGTATAAGCACACGAATAGCACATTAGCTCCTAACATTCATTTTAGGTCTGCACACGAATAGCCAATTATCCCCTAACATTCATTTTAGGTCTGCACACGAACACAAAACACTGTAAGATTACACCACACTGTAGGCGAGCTGGCTGGTTGCATTGAAGTGGAAGTCATGGGGAAAAGGTTCTGGTGTATTCCTCCATGCAATTCGACAACCAAGTGTGCTCCAACCAGACTGCATCAGAATAGCCAAAATTAGAGCAAAATGGTGGTGGTTGACCAAGGCTGCAATGGACAGTACTATGTGGCCAAAAATCATCCAACAAACATCTTCATTAAAAGGCCCAAAATCAGTGGTGTATAACAGCACGCCCATTGTTCTGTGTGCATTCTGGAATCTCGTGTGCGAAATCGCCAGTTCCCATGCGTGTCCAAAGTACATGAAATAAAGCATTTTACACACAAATTAGTAACATAGTCATGATATTTCAGTTTACACTGAAAGAAAAGTCATTGATTAGTCCATTCTATGGCAAAACTTTGCCCCAAATTCAAGTGGTACAGATGGGGTCATGGTATTAAACCATATTTTTACATTACAAGTAGGGTCTTGAAGACAGATACATTTGAATACTAATGAATAATTCAGTTCTTATACTACAGTATCTACAAAATTAGTGTCATTTCATATAGGCATAAGGCTTTACATACTATGTACATATTACTTTACAAACACATAATCGTATGAAATACATTCAGGGTGCTTGTCATCAATTTGACATTAGGTCATCTCTTCAAATTGACATACATCACCATGGTGGGGATTGCATTACCACCAAATTATAACAATTAAATTACATATGTTGCCATGGCCAGGCTTTTAATTTAGCTATACATTTCATTGCCTTAAGGTATAACACATCAGGGAAAATTCATGAAAATATCAAAAGAGGTTCAAGTCATCAGGTCATGTCTGTGTCTGTCTGAGTCAACAGTAGGGTCAGACAAAACAATTAAGGTAAATTTTGGCACAGTAATAGATGTACATCACAGTAAATCACCCGATAACATAAACACAGACGTAACTATTTGTTAGGCATAGCTGCAGATTTTCGTCAACAAGAGCATCAATAAAATTTTGAAGATAGCAGTAAGCAAAAGCAAAGTATCTCTGTGCATTATCTTTCTAGACTTAACTAGGCGCAATTTATGGCATAGCTGCAAGTTTGCATGAGACATGGCTGTGTGTAACGTATAAGCATAACCATACATTGTCATTGAGCTTTATTATAAAATTAATTAGCATAGTGGTAGGGCTTAGGTATATAATTAGTGAGCATAGCGGTAAGCTTTGATTACAAGAGCAATAAGCATAGCTGCAAGCATAATTAGAAATATTCATTACACATAATTACAGAGCATCAGAAGGATATGATTCTCACCAATCACACATGCCATTGAAGGCACAATGCATCAACATACAAAATGGTGCACATAAGCACAAAGAGAAAGCACAAAAGGGCAGTGCGAATAAGCACATAAGAAAAGAGCAGAGCATAGCATCATTAGCAACAAAGCGATTCTCCTCATAATTGCTTCATAATCATTGTATACTCTCGTCCACATAATTACATTTATCAAACATCTTTGACTGTTACCAATACCTTCTTTACCATCATTTATCCATAAACAATAATGCATTTTAAAGACCACCATGACATATTGTGTATTGCCTTACTCATCATCCTCCAGAATGTCCTTTTTCTTTTTTACTGCTTAATTGGCTTACAAAATGCTTATGTCAACTCAAAATCTTCTTCACTCGCTCAGAAGTTCGTAAGTTATGCAATTAGTAATACAGAAGAGAAATCTGATATTTTCTGAAACATAGGAACTTAATTAGATTAATCAATCAAAAATTTCCATTAATTTTATTTGTCTTGCACAGCCACAGAGTTCGTTATATGCAAACTGCAATTAATTTCGTATGACAATATCCCAGCGTAGCACAGCGCATAAGTATTCAGAGTTAGAGAAAAGTAACAGTGAGAAAAAGAGGTAGATAGAGCGCAATAAGGAAAAGCGGAAGAATAGTGACACTCAGCTCGAGAACGGGGCACCAATTGCCACTTGGTGTGTCCAAAACAGATTAATGGACTCTCTACCCCATTTTTATTCCTTGAAAATTTTAATATTGGAAATGTGGTGTATGCCTTTCGACTTGTGCGTCTTTAAAGTTTCTACCTCAACGACGTTGTCGTGGATCATACGTTTGATTCGATACGGACCATTGTACAGTAAGAAGAATTTGTGAATCATAGATCTTCCCTTGTGGGATAAGTGGTGGGATCTAATTAATACCTTTTGTCCTACATAGAGTTGTTTAGCAAAACAATTACGTTGAGAGCGTTTCCTTTTTTCAGCTGCTTTCTTAATGTTTTTAAGCGCCAATTCAATGATCTCATGATGACGTAGTCTTCTGTGTTTAGGAAAAGGTATCAATTCCTTGATACGGTCGGGAGGTTGCTTGTTTTTCAGAACCAGAATTGGTGAAAGACCTGTAGAATCATTAGGAAGTTCATTGATAATATTTTGAAATGACAGAAGATATCTATCCCATGTGTTATGTCGTCGGTAGCAATACAGCCTACAAAGTTTTCCAAGCTCTTTCATCACTCGTTCACAAGGGTTAGAGGCAGCATGATAAAGTGATATGAACACAGGTTTGATGTTTCTGCGCCGCAACATCCGTGCCCAATCATGAGAACGGAATTGAGGTCCGTTATCGGAGATGACTTTATCTATATGGCCAACATCTTTTAGGAAGTTTTTGACAAAGGCGTTAGTTACTGTCTTCGCCGTGCCACGGCGGAGCGGAGTAAAAGATACAAATTTTGATGTGAGCTCAATAGCAACGAAAACAAAAGAGAAACCATTGTTAGTTCTCGGAAGAGGTCCAAACAGATCAACGGCTGCTAAGTGCTTTAATTTTGAAGGTATAATCGGAAAAAGTGGAGCAGAATGCGATATGGTCGGCGGCTTTGCTTTCTGACACAATTTGCATCGAGATAACACATTGCGTATACGTTTCTCCATGTTGATGAAGTAACAAGAGTCGCGTAATTTCGCGAAGCACTTCTTGGCACCATAGTGTCCGTAACTGAGATGAATATACCAAATCAATTTGTTCACGGATTCCTCCGGAACACACACTAACCAAAATTGACTGTCAGGGGCTTTACGTTTGAAGAGAATGTTATTATGGATAATGTAAAATTGTCTGATGGAAACATTATATTTATCGTGCCATTTTATTTTAATATCTCGCCAGATTGGATCTTTATCTTGTTCTTTAGCAATGTCAGAAAATGTGGCAGATATGTAATTTTCGAAAGCAACTTGCTGCATATAGAGAATAGTAAAGTTATTTTCTAAATATGCCTCTTCCGTCGCCTTGATGAGCCCAACAGGCGAACGAGATAGTGAGTCCGCAACGACGTTTTGTTTACCAGGAATGTAAATTACAGAGAAATCGAATTCTTGAAGGAACAAAGCCCATCGTCTAAGTCTATCATGGTTAAGTTTTGCCGACATGAAGCATTGAAGTGCACGGTGATCCGTGTAAACTTTAGTGTGTCTGCCAAACAAGAAATAACGGAATTTTTCGAATGCCCAAACTACTGCCAAAGCTTCAAGCTCAGTGACGGAATAGTTCCGCTCTGACTTGGATAATATGCGACTAGCAAATGCAATGGTTCTCTGAGTGGCAATGCCATTTTC
This sequence comes from Locusta migratoria, assembly GCA_026315105.1. NCBI lineage: Eukaryota > Metazoa > Arthropoda > Insecta > Orthoptera > Acrididae > Locusta > Locusta migratoria. The sequence goes on from CM048747.1 coordinate 215,807,224, forward strand.
TTCATCCTCTTGAAATACGTGAACGCCAAGTCCGAATTTTGAACTATCGGTAGAAATGCAAAAGTTCTTAGACAAATCTGGGTGGTGTAGAATAGGTGCGTGAAGGAGTGCATCTTTTAAGCAAAGAAATTCTCTTTGGGCAGCCTCATCCCAGAACCAAACAGTATTTTTTCCAGTTAATTCATATAATCTGGGAGTAGTTAGGTCTTTCAAATTTATAAAACCCCGATAGAAATTAATTAAACCCAAGAAAGCTCTTAATTGGCGTTTAGTGGTGGGAACAGGCATTTTCATTATCGCCTCTAACTTTTCGGGGTCGGGCTGGATTCCATCTTTAGAAATAATGTGCCCTAAAAATTTAATCTGAGAGCGACCAAACTGTGACTTTTCTAAGTTGACAGTAATCCCGGATTGAGCAAACACCTCAAGTAAAGATTCCAAAGTACTGTTATGTTTTTCCCAGGAAGATTCTGCAATTAAAATATCATCAACGTAAATTGTGATTTGTTGTTTTAAGTGCTCAGGAAGTGTGGCATTCATCGCACGGATGAAAGCAGATGAGGAGATGTTCAGTCCGAAAGGCAGTTTACGGAACTGATAACAGTTTCCGAAGCAGAGAAACGCGGTGTACTTCCTACAGTTGGGGTGCAGTTTCACTTGCCAAAAACTAGACCTAAGATCTAATGAGGACAAAACATTGACACCATAGAATTTTTGTAACAATTCTTCAAGGGTTTGGGGTCGGTCGGTTTCAGGTAAAATGATAGTGTTAATTTGTCTGGAATCGAGCACTAATCGAATTGACTTATCTCTTTTCTCAACAATATGTAGGGGACTGTTATATGAGCTAACTGCAGGTTCAATTACACCTTGATTGAGCATGGACTGAATTTCAGCCTTAACTCTTTCCCTGTATACTATGGGAATGGGATATGGAGGTACAAAAAATTTATTATGTTCTTTGATCTTAAATTCATAGAGAAAATTTTTTATGGTACCAGGACTGTTCGCGAATACACGGGAATAACGCCGCAAGATAAGGAACAATTCTTCCTTATCACGTTCTGAGGCACCTTCAACTTCTACTAATTTGTTCTTAATGATGTCAGAAATCAAGTCAATTCGTTCAGTCTCGAAATGTTTATCTGTTATATCATCATCAGGTTTGACATCCTGCGTCGCATTAGAAGTAGATAAAAATTTTAAACAACTGGCACCTTCTTCATATCTGGTAATCCAGTCTTCGAATTTAATCTGGATGGCATTTTCCTGAACAAAAGCAGTGGCACTAGCCGTATTGAAATCTAAAATAACCTTGTACTTGGATAGGAAGTCCACACCTAATATTATCTGTGTAGTTAAGCGGGGGACAATCAATAGGTTGGCGGAAAAGATATGACCTTGACCTAAAAATTCTACGTGTGTTTGCTGTCGAATTTCGACAGGTTTGCTAGAAATGACGCCACGAATTTTACTGCAATGCAAAGGCAGAATGGGACCATTAAGCAAGTTCTGATATTTCTTGAAAGTTACTTCACTAATTACTGACACTGGGCTACCAGAATCTAAGACAGCAGAAAGATTGATTTTGCCAATTTTGACAGATACAATAGGGTGAATTGGAATATCGAGACATTCTACCTTCTCTTCTAATAGTGCCTCTTTTATGTCATCTAACTGTACAAATTTTACATCTTGTTCGGTGGAAGGTTCATAAGAAATTTCTTTGTTGAGACAAGTGTTACCAAGATTAATGAGGCTTTCACAAGATAAATGCTTTTCGAATCTTGATTGCTCATCAACTTCGCATTCACTATCGTCGTCATTAGAAGACATGTACTTGTCTATCCAATCAGCGACAGAGGTGTGCTGCAAATCTAATTGTTCATTTGGAACATTTTTTGCTGTTCCAGGGTCACTGTTAGTTGCATTATTGTGTGGCAGTACCGTATCCTGCATTTCAAAGTACATGATTGGTCTGTCATATGCAATTGTTGGTTGATACTGTAAGAATTTTATTTCGTATATAGTGTCTTCCTCAGAGTCTGAAGACGAAGCTTCTGTCTCCCACTCTGAATTGTCGTCATTATATTGCTGATCGACAATTATCTCGTTTAACCGTTGGGCAGTATAATGTTTGTTCGATGCCTCTTTATTTGTTTCTTTAAATCTGATAGTACAATTTTTGTAACTATCATTGCTTTCAGGAGTAACGGCTTTAGGTTTTGACACAAGTTGTGTCGGTTTTGCCTTATCACTTAGTGAGGTGCTACCGGAGTCAGTATTGTGCACTTCCGCACGAACTACTATTCTGTTTTGTTCGGGAGGTTGTTCATCGTAACCTTCATCTCTGTGAGGACGTTCACAATGAATAAGTTTCAGCGTATAGTTAGGATCACATAAATCCTGTACGGCCGAATTATTTGCCGTCGAGTGCGCTAGTCATCCCTGACGCGGCCCCTTGTTTGACGAATTGTAGCGTGGATTGGCAGGTCTGATTTCAATGTTTTGCTCTTGTCTTTCTGGGGTACGCGATCTGTTTTGGCCCCGATTTGTGTTTTCGTATCGTGGAAGGCGATCACGAGAATTATCGCGTGTGCCCTCCCGACTACGCTTCTCAGCGTTATTGTTGTTATTTTCAGTCTCGCGATCACAATCAGTATTGCGTCTTTCACGCCAATTAGTATCATTCGAAGTATAGCTGTTATGACAGTAATTATTGTGGCGTCCTCCGCGACCAAAGCCACCACCTCGGTTACGGCCACGAAAACTTCCACGGTTATTCTCACGATCTTGACAATCACTGATCTCATTGTCGCGACTTTGTTTGTAAGTTTCACTTGCAAAAGAATTTGATTCTCGTGCTCTTGATGACGTTTAGAACGTGGCGGGCATTGATGAGACCGGCGATTATATCTGTTTGTTTCAAAATTTCGACTGCGCGAGGAATTTTCCTCGTCTTCTTCCTCTAAGTCTTGTAAGAGGTTTCTAAAGGCTTCAATATCATTCTTGCATCGTGCCGCAATGGCAATTTGACGCAAGTGTAGAGGCAGTTTGTTCAAACAAATTCTAATTAATTCGGCAGGGCAGTAAGGTGCCGATAAAAATTGATTTTTGTATACTAAATGTTGGAAATATTCCACCGGGCTCGAGAAATTTGATCGTTCAAAAGTTTTGAACGTCGCAATACTGTTTTTAACGCGATCTTGTGCCGCTTCCGACCAGTATGCGGATAGAAATGAGCGTCGGAACTGATTCTCGCTATGGCACTCTTGTGCAATAGCTCTCATTCTGGTGGCTGGCTCGCCTTCCAGATAACCACACATAAATTCTAGTCTGTGCTCAAGTGGCCAATTCGGGGGAAGACAATATTCGAATTGTTGCAACCACTCTTTAGGGTGCAAGTCATTCGGAGAGTTTTTGAATGTCTTGAATTTACGTACAGTCAGGAAATGCTTGTAGTCAAACGCTTCCCTTCGCCCGTGCGGCGTAAGTGGGCGTAAACTACGCACCGCGTCTTCATTGTTGTTACTATGAGGTACACTTCGTTCACGTACCAAGCGACCTACTTGAGTCGAATCATCATTGTCATTTTCGTTCAAATTTTCTTCTACGTCTTCGTATGCATTTCCATAAGTGTGGTCAAATTTCCTCTCTATTCGCGCCACGCGATCATCTAATTTTCTGACCTCAGCCTTGTATTGCTGATTAATGGTCATTTGACCTTGTTTGAAACGGTCAAGGGCGAGATATTCATTAGTTTCATTAAACGGGGTAGGATGCGTTACATCAGAACTTTTGTCAGTGTTATCACTGATTTGGGTAATCTTAATAGTAATATCCTCAAACTGTTTATTAATTTTATTGATCTGTTCCGTCGTGACTGACTGGAAGTTCTGCAACTTTTCATCAAATAGATTACTCTGTTGCTTCAATTGAGCGAGTTCAGTAGTTTCCATATTTTCGACTCGTGACGCAAAGCTTTCCATATTTTCCACTCGTGACGCAAGGCTTTCCATATTTTCCACTCGTGACGCAAGGCTTTCCATTACCGGATTAATCTCGTCGCGAATATCTTGTCTTATTTGCTGAGATTCACGTTTGAAAGTATTGAGCAGTTGTTCCCTGAACCGATTGTTGTCCTCATTTATCTTATTAAAACTACTTTGAATACTCACAAACCTCGAATCGCACGTTTGTTCTATTTTCTCAAGTTTTTCATTTAATTTCTGAGATTGTTCCTCAAGTTTTTCATTTAATTTCTGAGATTGTAATTGACTATTCTCAAGTTTTTCATTTAATTTCTGAGATTGTTCCTCAAGTTTTTCATTTAATTTCTGAGATTGTAATTGACTATTCTCAAGTTTTTCATTTAATTTCTGAGATTGTTCCTCAAGTTTTTCATTTAATTTCTGAGATTGTTTCTCAAGTTTTTCACCTAATTTCTGAGATTCCTGATATTGTAATTGACTATTCTCATTTAACTTAGAGAGCTGTGAGAGTAACATCTGCATGAAGTCATTTGGTAATACGTTTTCCGTAGCTGTCGCACATGTATTTCTTGTAGCAGAGCTAGGCGGAACCGATACATCCTTTTCTGCAACCACGTTACAAGAATCGGAATTATGGATTGTTGAATCCTGTACTTTGTCATTATCCATATTGTCTGTTCCTGAACTAATCTCTTCCGCGTTCTCGGGCACGGTATTTAATGTCGTATTTGTATTAGTACAGTGAGAAGGCTCTTGTGAAAATTCTTCTTCTCTCCTTGCATCATTCAAGGTCTCGTTTTCAAAAGCAGTTTTAGCATCAGCGCGGGCTCTCCTATTCTTCGACATTGTTAACAGAATTTTGCAGTAAAGTGCCCAATAATATTTATTTTCACCAACTGCAAAATTTTTGAAAATTATACACGGTAATTATGAGAGAACAATAGGCTGAATCGGGCTAGTGCAACATACAGTCACGATTACGCGAACCGTTAATTATCACACGAGTTCCGCAGTATTAGAACTTTCGACACAACAAACATCAGACAACGTAAATGAGACTTTTTCAGTAGTATTGCAATTATTTGTATATTCAATTAATCTACTATAAACAATGCTACATACTATCAAGAATGGTAAGTAACAAACTACAGAAACAATTACTATGCTACTGTTGCTATAACAAAGGATGGTGCTACAAAAATTAAATTAAGAGCCAAAAGATAAGTTGGTTAGTGGAAAAGACAAACTAACTTAAATAAGGCTACGTATCTAACTACGTCACGATCCTGTTTGTGAACTATCCTGGCAGAAAGGGCGCCAGATAAAAGCTGTGTGTGAGTTGTGGATGTTGAACCTATCGTTAAATCAGACAACAAATTGTTCCTTAACACAGCAATTTGGTTTAATTATGGCCCTGATACTGATGTATATGCTATTAAATGAGAAACAGTGCATTAAACTGATTATGTGCGCAACGGATATTTTAACAAAACAACTGTGACATGTAACCTTTTGAAACAGACACTGACTATACTCAAAAATTTTGACTGCGAGAAAGATATTAAAAAACCACAGATCACTTTCTTAATGCTTGACTGTGAGAATTTTATGCAGATCAGTTTCTAATTATTGAAATTTAGTATCATAGTCAATTAACTATCATTTACTATGGCACCAATAATGAAATCCGTTCAACAATATTATTCAAATCAATACTGCACTTTAAATCCACTAATAATTAATTATCAAATGAAGGAAGTAGGTTAATTTTCTAAATACGTAAATGAAACATGAAAGAAAGGTTAAGTTACTTATTATTAATAATCAGCATTACATTACCTACATAATACACCTTCTGACTTGCTGGCAAAGCAGCCTCTGCTCTACATCGGAGCCATACACACAACCCAACCGCTCTCTAAGCGAGCTGAACCACAAGAGTTACTCTCTTTCAGCGCGAGCTACAATGCTATGCAGTACATGATCTTTGTCAGAGATGAAACTTCACACATATCGATACATACAGTAGAAGCGATATTATACATTTTCTTGCAAGCAAGTTACTCGATACAAAACAGGAGGCACAATATTGGACATTTTCTTACAAAAATAATTTTTTATGGACACGTTTCAAGATGTCATATCTTCTGAACCATACGTCGTATCCGATTCTTAACGCTGCAGGAATTGTTACCTCGCGGAAAGGAATGTGTGTACCAAATTTGCTGAAATCGGTTCAGTGGTTTAGGACAAAATGAGGAGCATTGTCGCTAAATAGTTTTTCGCTGACGTCATATATCGTGAGCTATGTATCGTATGTGATTCTTACACTTACGGCAACCGTCTTTATGGATTGGAGCTTACTTGTGCAAAATGTCATAAAGATTGGAACAAAACTGTAGATTTGTATGCAAGATGTACACACAAACATAGGTGGTGAATTTGTCCTTGTATCTGCGTTTGTTTATGATCTTGTTGAATTATTTGTGATATAAATTATACGGAACGCCCTGGGCTTACATTGTTAAATTGACCTAAAATTTAGGAACATTTTCTCATTTGTTATTTGTGCTATACTCTTGATTTTTTCATAGAATACAGACATATGTTCTGCTTTTATAATGAAGTAATAATTTTTGAAAAATAATGCATATTTTTTCAAATATTTAATTTTTTGTAGATGTTAAAAAAGTAATACATTTTAACTAGTATTTTAAAATACACATCCATTAAAAGAAAATAATTTCACATATCTTTTAATTCAGAGATATTAGAAGGTCTTAAGAAATAACTACAGAAAATTTCAGCTTTCTACTATAAATAGGCCCTGAGAAAATGTGCCTTATGCACAAAAAAACTAAAGTTACGGGGAATTAGCTTCAACGTTTTTACTTGTGCATGCCTGCTCTATAGCTTGTATCATTTGAATTGTCCAACAGCTTCCTTTTGATGACTCTCGTATGCTGTCTAGACATCTATGAATATATTTTATGACATTATCTAAAGACCTGAGGCTTTCCTTGTATAAACAAAGCATAGCTCCGGCAGTTCGTAATCATACATAGAGCCCCAACTTCTGCAGAATTTTGCACTTTCTTATACTGATTGGATGATGAAACATCATCATCAACGCCAAAGTGAAGAGTGTTTATACCCACACACACAGTTTTAGGTAGTCTATTCCATAACACATGGTTCACTCATTTGGATTTTGAGTCCGGCCATGAAGACATTTCTTTAGTAGACTAATATCTGCAAGGCTCGGAATATTGGTTTTATTTCATCCATTATGACAGGTGGCAGATGTTGAGGGTGATTGTATTGCTGCTTATTACCTAGTTATCTTCTTTAAGTACTTTCCGGTGTAGTGGCAGCAACATCACTCAATATATCACTAACAGTGTAGTGGCAGCAACATCACTCAATATATCTCTACCGGTGTTGACGTTAGTCGCTATTGCAGGGCAGTGAATGCTGTTCGATATGCTCACCATGGACATATGCATATCCAGTACTAGGGATGGCGGTTATCGCTGAAACAACCGGTATCGGTTATACCGGTTCTTTTCATCTTCAGTTTAACCGCACCGTAAAATTTGCTCAAGATAACCGGTTTTTTTAAATAACCGGTTTTCGGTTTTTATTGCTATTATTTCCAGTAGAGTTCGAACGAAACATATTTTGCGGCCGAAACAGAAACCGTAATCGTCGGTTCTTCTAGTTTCGGCCGAAACCGAAACTTACATTTAGTTAAAATTTATGTAAATTTACGTTATACGACAATTCACTAGTCTTTCCATATTTTGCAAGGTCTCCTCCCAATACTACGCCTTCTTGAGTGTGTGTAAGCCTAGCCAGGAGTCCGTAGAAGACGATATACGAAACATACAGATTACTGGCCTAGTATTTCCACCCGGCAGTTGCGAATATTGAGCCAACCACTCCGTAAGTTGGACTTGTGAGCCAGAGCATACGAATATCTCGTTATATATATATATATATATATATATATATATATATATATATATATATATATATATTACAGTCAGTAAATGAACTTCAGTGAGTGCTGCAGAAGTATTTCGAAAAATAAAGTCACAGTTCCGACTAACAGTATGATTGTTATCAGTGTAAATTTACGCAAATTGAACTAGGAATGTTCAAATGGGTGTGAGTTCTTATGAGACGTAAATGCTTAGGTCATCGGTCCCTAGATTTACAAACTACTTAATCTAACTTAAACTAACTTACGATAAGGACATCATACACATCCATGACCGAGGGAGGAGGGAGGACTCCAACCTCCGACTGGAGCAGCCGCGCACTCCGTGACATGGAGCCTCAGACCGCACGGCTACCTCGCGACGCACCACATGATCAATGTTACCTAAACCCATATTGGTTATTAAAAAAGCCCCTCGCTTTCAAGGAATCACATTAATAAAACTTGTTAGCACAACAATATGATAATACATTAAAAGTTAGTATTCCAAGCTTAGAGTACATCACTTACCAAATAGGTATAGGAATCGAATTTACCTTCTCTTCCAAGGAACATTATGGCTGCTTTCTCCTTAAATGACACAGCATGTTTGTAGTACCTCCACCCGTCTTCAGCTTTTTAAAGCAAATGGAGCATTGTACCTCACTGCTCCCGTACTTCGTGAAGTACTTCCACACTCAGGATGATGCCATTTAAGACACAACCGATGCCTGGCGACAACAGCAAGGAACTACCGCATGACCAGACGGAGGCAAGTCTTGTACACTGCCGGTGCACGCGCGTCGTCTAACAGGCCACGCCACATGGCAACAAGTGCATCGATGCCTCAACAGCTGCAAAGAGTTCTTAAGTTCTTATGCTGCACGTTTGTTGCGCGTTTCTGACTGCCGGGATTGATCTTAAATTATCACTGATCGCTTTTCTTAGTTTCTGCGATGACCTAATATTTCACAGCAGTGGAAATTTTAGGAATAGCCCTAAATATTAGGGTCTACTATCTTTAATTTTTTAAAATTGTTTACAAAAAACACATTTTGAACCACTACTACAGGAAGTAGTCGTACCGGTTTTTTTATCCGGTTCTTGGCAATAACTAAAAGAAACCGGTTACAACCGACACCAAATAAATACCGAAAAAGCCGGTTATTCGAAATTAAAATACCGGTATCGGTTTTAACCGGGCCGGCCGCGGTGGCCGAGGGGACTGAGGCGCTTCAGTCACGGTCCGCACGGCCACTACGGTCGGGGGTTCGAATCCCCCCTCGGGCATGGATATTTGTGCCGTCCTAGTTCGTAAGTAGTTCATAAGTAGTTTGTAAGTTTAGGGACTGATGACCCCGTAGTTAAGTCCCATAAGATTTACAAACATTTGAACATTTTGTTTTAACCGGTCGGTTTTTCCCATCCCTATCCAGTACGGCCGTCGACCACGAAACCATCCGTGAACACGACTTCCGCGCCACAGAACGACTCTAAAACCGCCTGAAACTGGCGACGGAGACTCAGTGGCGCTACAGAGGCTTTAGACGCATGCGACAAGTCCAGCCGAAGCTGCGGACGTGAAAGAGACCAAGGAGCGGGAAGGCAAGGACAGTGAAAAGTAGGAGGGATGGGAAGGGACTCAAGAGATGACAGGAGGGAATTATCATTATGTTTCTTGCTATCATTTACAGCACGAAATGCGAATATGCGCCGCACGACATACTGTATGGCTAGCTGGTGTCGGCTGGCGGCGTCGGGCCAACGAAACGGCAGGCAGGCAGGCGCGAGTGACGTGGCGTGAGGAGGCCACACAAAAGGCCGCGGGCTATTGTCGCCAGCTGTGGCGCCTATCAACACCAGCGCTGCCCGTAAACACGCCGACTCCCCTCTCACTCCCGCCTCTGCCTCTCAGCGCGACATATCCCCTCCCCTCTGGTCCTCTCCCCTTTCTCCTTTCTTCAATCGCTCTCTCTCTCTCTCTCTCTCTCTCTCTCTCTCTCTCTCTATCTATCTATCTAACTCTCTCTCTCCCTCCCACAAACACATTCAGAGGCGAGGGACATGAAAGCGAGGCTGCACTAATCAACATGGGTTCCAAAAACAACAATCGTATGGAAACCAGGTCAGGCTATTCGTCCACGAGAGCCGTAGACACGGTGATTTCCGGAAGGCTATCGATAATGGTTTCGCACTGTCACATAATAAACAAAATACGACAATGGGGAGTGTTAGACCTACTGTTTTATGAGAAATGTGGGAACACGAGAGGCAATACTCACACTACGACTTGTCTTAGAAGACAGGCTAAGGAAAGAAAACCTACGTTTTTAGCGTATGCCGATTTGGAGAAAGCTTTTGACAATGTCGACTGGAATACTCTCCGCCGAGGGGACTGAGGCGCTTCAGTCACGGTCTGCACGGCCACTACGGTCGGGGGTTCGAATCCCCCTCGGGCATGGATATTTGTGCCGTCCTAGTTCGTAAGTAGTTCATAAGTAGTTTGTAAGTTTAGGGACTGATGACCCCATAGTTAAGTCCGTTAAGATTTACAAACATTTGAATTTGAATTTTGAATACACTCTTCCAAATTCTGAAAATAGCGGGGGTAAAATATAGGAAGCGAAGAGTTGTATTCAACGTATACAAAAACCAGACAGCGGTTATTAGAGTCGATGGGCAAGAAAGGGACGCAGAGGTTGGAAAGGGAGTAAGACAGGTTTGTAGCCTTTCCCCACTGTTGTTCAGTCTGTACATTGAACAGACATTGAAGGAGAAATTTGGAGAGGGCATTAAAGTGCAGGGAGAAGAAATAAAAACATTGCGGTTTGCCGATGATATACTAATTCTGTCAGAGACTGCAAAAGATCTGGAACAGCAATTGAATGGAATGGACTGTGCCTTGAAAGGAAGATATTAGATGAACATTAACAAGAGTAAAACGAAGGTAATGGAATGTAATGTCAGAAAATCAGGCGTTGCTGAAGGAATTGGATCAGGTAATGAGACAATAAAAGTAGTAGATGAATTTTGTTATTTGGGTAGCAAGATCACTTCTGATGGCCGAAGTAATAAAATGCAAAATGGCTATGGGGAGTAAAGCGTTTCTAAAGAAGCGAAACTTGTTGACATCCAATATTAATTTAAATGTTAGGAAGTCCTTTCTAAAAGTATTTGTCTGGAGTGTCGCATTGTATGGGAGTGAAACATGGACGATAAGGAGTTCAGATAAAAAGATTATACAACCAAATGTTCAAATGTTTGTTAAGCTTATGGGACTTAATTACGGGGTCATCAGTCCCTAAACTTACAAACTACTTATGAACTACTTATGAACTAAGGACGGCACAAATATCCATGCCCGAGGGGGGAATTCGAACCCCCAACCGCAGTGGCCGTGCAGACCGTGACTGGAGCGTCTCAGTCCCCTCGGCCACCGCGGCCGGCATTTTACAACATTTTGAAATGTGGTGCTACAGACGAATGATGAAAATTAGATGGGTAGTTCACCTAACTAATGAGGAGGTGCTTAACCGAATCGAGGAGAAAAGGAGTTTCTGGCATATTCTAAGAGAAGGGGTAGATTGGTTGGATACATTCTGAGACATGAAGGAATTGTCAACTTAGCATTAGAAGGAATCGTGTGGGGTAAAAATTGTAGAGGAAGATCGAGGGACAAATATAGTAAGCAGATTCAAAAGGATGTAGTTTGCCGAACGTATTCTCAGATGAAGAGACTTGCACAGGACAGGGTAGCGTGGAGAGCTGCATCAGACCAGTCTGCGGATTGAAGACACAACAACATAAGACCTACTGTGCGAGTGGACTGAAGAGTTTCCAGCTAACAGAACGCTGCATGTGTTTACTGGCGTGCCACAGGGGAATGTTCTAGTACCGTTGCTTTTACCAATATTTATAAATGACCTCCCAGATAAAACCACGGGTTATGATATAATACACCGACAAGTCGCAATGTTGGAGAATTGTAGTGAAATTCAGAAGGATCGGCTGCGTATCGACGCTTGGTGCGGACAGTGGCAATTGACTCCCAACTTGAACAAATATAACATCTACATCTACATACATACTCCGCAATTCACCGTAAGGTGCGTGGCGGAGGGTACACTGTACCACTACTAGGCATTTCCTTTCCTATTCCACTCCCAAATTGAACGAGGAAAAAAAGAATGCCTATATGCCTCCGTACGAGCCCTAATTTTTCTTATCTTGTCTTTGTGATCTTTACGCGAAATGTAAGTAGGCGGCAGCAAGATCGTACTACACTCAGCTTCAAATCCCGGCCCTCTAAATTTACTTAACAGAAATTCACAAAAAGAACGTAGTCTTTCTTCCAGAGATCCACAATTGAGTTGCCGGAGCATTTCCGTGACACTCGCGCATTGGTCGAACCTACCGGTAACAAATCTAGCTGCTCGCCTCTGAACCGCCTCTATGTCTTCCTTCAAACCGATCTGCTGCGGGTCCCAAATACTTGAGCAATACTCAAGACGTGGTCGTACAAGCGTTTTATACGCGGTCTCCTTTACAGGTGAAGTACATCTTCCCAAAATTCTCCCAATAAACCGAAGTCGGCTGTCCGCCTTACTCACAACTGTCCTTACATGCGCGTTCCATTTCATATCGCTCTGCAATGTTACGCCTAGATATTTGAACGACGCGACAGCATCAAGAAGCTCACTACTAATGCTGTATTCGAACATTATAGGATTGTTTTTTCTACTCATGCGCATCACCTTACATTTTTCTACATTGAGATCTAGCTGCCATTCTTCGCACCAACTAGAAATTTTGTCTAAGTCATCCTGTATGCTATTACAGCCAGTTATAGACACCCTCCCATACACCACAGCATCATCAGCAAACAGCCGCAAATTACAATTTACACTGTCCATCAGATCATTTATATAGATAGAAAATAATAGCGGTCGTATCACACTCCCCTGGGGCACGCCTGACGATACACTCGTCTCTGATGAACACTCGCCGTCGAGAACAACGTACTGCGTTCTATTACTTAAGAAGTCTTCCAGCCAGTCACAAATCTGTGAACCTATTCCATAAGCTCGTACCTTCGTTAGCAGTCTGCAGTGTGGCACCGCGTCGAACGCCTTTTTGAAGTCGAGAAAAACACAATCCGCCTGTTGCCCTTCGTCCATGGCTCGCAAGATGTCATGTGAGAAAAGGGCAAGCTGAGTTTCACATGAACGATGTTTTCTAAACCCGTGCTAATTCATGGAAAGAAGCTTTTCCGTTTCAAGGAAATTTACTATATTCGTACTGAGAATATGTTCCAAAATTCTACATGAAACTGATGTCAACGATATTGGCCTGTAATTGTATGGGTCAGTTCTCTTTCCTTTCTTATACACGGGAGTCACCTGCGCTTTTTTCCAATCACTAGGAACTTTGCGCTGAATTAAAGATTCGCTATAAATGCAAGCTAAGTAGGGGGCCAACGCCGCAGAATAGTCTTTGTAAAACCGAACTGGTATTCCATCCGGACCAGCAGACTTTTTCGTATTTAGCTCTCTCAGCTCTTTCTCTACACCGGAGATACCTATTGCTATGTCCCCCATTTCGGAATTATTACGTTGATCAAATGATGATACATTTGTGCAGTCCTCCTGCGTGAAAGATTTCTTAAAGGTTAAATTTAGAACTTCAGCTTTCCGTTTGCTTTCTTCTATTACTGCCCCGGAATTATCAACTAGTGACTGGACGAATTTTAAATGCAAGGTGCGTTTGAAAATTTCGATGAATGTCTCAGGAAATATAAGAAGCAAGAGTTACAAACAAAATACCTTTACTGGCGTTCAAAGTGGTCACCGCTGGTTACAATACACTTCTGACATCAGTTGTACAGCTCTTGGAAACTTTCAGCGAACGCTTTTTTGTGGAATCGCTCTAAACACTGAGGTCACGCGTTGTTGGATCTCCGCAGCCGTTGCGAAGCGTACGCCTTTCGGGGTTCATTCTCAAAGACAGCCACCGATCATCCGCAAGCATCCGTTGCATTTGGACGGTGTTGTCTGGGACTGTGATTGTGAACGGTCGACCGGAACATGGTTCAAACCCGATACTTTCCTTTCCGTCTCTAAAGTTTTTAAATCACACCAACACACCCATTTTACTCACTACTTCAACACCATACACTTGCACTAACATCGCATGACTCTCCGTCGCCGTTTTGCCTAATTTGAAACAAAACTTGATGTTAACGCGGTGCTCCAATTTGCTCTCCATGTTGCAGTGACACGAGTTCTGCGCATTGACCCTGTTAGCTGGGTCGCATGATGTACCACGGCTTCACTGTAGTGCTTCGCGTGATAGGATGCACTTGCTGACATGTCCCTCAATATGTATCCGCGGGCACCTCATTATCGCCAGCGCGGTTTGTAAAATATGAGACCATTCAACGAACTTTTCAAACATACATTGTACGTAAAAAAAAAAGGAAGATCCATTATTATATTTACGTTTAATGAGACGATGGAGAGGGAAGGAAAGGAATGATGTTGGCTACTATAGGGCACTGACATAAATCAGTGGCGACAAATGAAAATTTCGTCCGGCCGGGATTCGAACTAGGGTCACCAGCTTGATGCCAGCTTGCTTACCCCTGCACGCCTCCCGTACGCTACAAATTGCCACAAGTCGCCCCTCTCGTCCACGTTCTCTTGTGCCCGCCATTTTGGATTACCACGCCAGTTCGAACACTATCACCGCATCTGCAGTGAAGCAGTGAACCTTACGCCGTCGTCGCGTAGGCCTACGTGTTCAAAAGAAGACTCACCACGCCATCTCTTACCTTTACTATATCAACATGCGGTTAGAGAACTACCACTGGAAGCAGTTACGTACATTAAAAATCTGAGAGCAGACATAAGGAGCGATTTGAAGTGGAATTAGTCGTGGTAAGGCAGATGCCAGACTGAAGTTCACTGGAAGAATCCTCAGAGACTGTAGTCCTTCAGTGAAGGAAGGAGCTTACAAAGCAACCGTTCTATCTTATATATTAAAAGAATCTAGGAGAACTAAAGTCTGTCGGGTGGACCAAACTACCTGGCCGATTTCCTTCATTTTTGTTTTAAACGCAGATGTATCGTCAATTATCAGAATTTACATAACTCTCGCCTTCCTTTTTCTATATTCAAACGCGATTTCCTTCTGTATTTTTCTTATGGGGATGACCTTGCTGTAAATTAAAGTCAGTCGGTCAGGCCGTTCTATCCGACCGATTTCCTTCATTTTTGCTTTAAACGAAAGGTGTCATTCGCATATTTGTCATCAAGTATCAGAATTAACTTAAGCCTCTCCATACTTTATTTTTATTCAAACGTGGTATCCTTCAGTCCTTGCATTGAATAATTTAATCGGTTTATTTTACTTATCTTCTGTTCTAAGATGCGCAGTTCTTTTTGACCCAACAACACTTTCAGTGTATCAAACTCTTTCATTTGCGCTTTTAAACGCATTGATTGATTCTTAAGAAATATGCGTGAACAGTGAACATTCTACTTTACTGCCTTTTTTCCTACGTTTTTTGTCATTCAACTAACGGTGCGAAGTATTCGCACGGGTCGTCTAGTCAACATTTGAAAATTGTTCATCTGTGTGTGAATCGTACCAGATTGCTAAAAGAGATAGGAAAGATGAAAAGGATATCAGCACGTTTCATTACAAGTTCATTTAATAAACTGGGAAGCGTGACGGCGATTATCGGAAAATCCCAATGCCAGACTCTGGATGACAGGCGTTCTGCAATACGGGCCGAGCTATCAAAGTTTCTCGAAAAGTATACCAATATATAACTGTCAACCGTTTTATAAGACATAACTTTAAATCACAGGAAGTGTTTTCTGAACGCAATTGTCTGCGCTGGAAGGAAATGTGGACGATACGTAATTCACAGAAGAAGGAAGTACAAACTTTTGAGGTGTGGTGGCACAGGAGAGTGTTGATGATTAGGTAGACACGTCGCTTAAGGAATGAGTAAATACTGAAAAAAATTGGGAAGAAAAATTGCGGCCTAACTTGACCAAAAGCGGGGATCGATTGATAAGGCGCAATCTGAGACTAGGAGTAGCCAATCTAGTATTAGAGGGAAGAGTTAAGCTGGGTAATAGCAGAGCGAGGCCACGAAACGAGTACCTACAGTAAGCAGGTTCAAACAGATATGGGTTCCCAATGTTATTCGGAGGCGAAGAGAGCTGTGAGAAGAAATGCATCAAACAAGACTATTCACTGAAGACCGTGTCGACAACATCATCCAACACATAAAATCAGGTTGCTCATGAACTTTTGCCCCTAAAAGACATACACTGTATATATCTTTATATATATTAAAATCATATATCAGAATCTTTGTCCGGGATGAACTCCGAAACTACTCAAGTGATCTTAATGAAATTTTGCACACTCTGTATCATTTCGTCCAATTTAAGAGGGTAGTTTTCATTTCGATTAATAATGCCAATAGTATTTCATTGTAAATTAAACGTTTTCTAGGCCGGGTAAGTATCGGGTATTTGGCCCTGTTTTTCAGCATGAAGTTTTGGCTAACTGCAAAGTGCTGGGTTGGTGAGCGGAATGTCGTAGGTTTGAATTCCGCTGATTTCACGGATTTTTAACTGAGTTTTAACGTCGCATTTTCCTCTAACCAGACGACACGAGGTTCGGATTAAACTCTAAACCGTAGCGCCAGCCGCGGTGGCCGAGGGGACTGAGGCGCGCCAGTCACGGTCTGCACGGCAACTACGGTCGGGGGGGGGGGGGGGGTTCGAGTCCCCCCTCGGGCATGGATATTTGTGCCGTCCTTAGTATTAGCTAGTTCATAAGTAGTTTGTAAGTTTAGGGACTGATGACCCCGTAGTTAAGTCCCATAAGCTATACAAACATTTTAAACCGTAGCAAAGAACTTTGTATGACGGGCAACCACAGCTAAAATATTTAGACATAATTAAGAAACTTTCACACAGTTAAAAATTACAATTTTAACGCCTAATTCTTAACTGTGTGAAAGTTTCTTAATTATGTCTAAACCGTAGGCCTCCTGTTTCCGGTTGGATGGTTTGGCTAGATTCGGGACGTGTTAGGCGTCGAAGTGGCGCATAGTAGAAAGACTTGAACCAAGTTACTGATCCACACGATATTATTATTATATTCGATTTAAAACGTTTCTTTGATACCACAATTTATTTCACATTGCTACTTATTTTCCAAATTTATCGCAAGGCATAACGTTGCTTCTAAAATTTTTCCCGCTTTTCATTTTATTCTAATTCATAAATCAATTGCTATTCTGCGCCATGACGACGGCGCGCCCTTTGGTGCCATGTCGAGGTTTGCGCGAAAGGCCGGCCGCGGTGGCCGAGCGGTCTGCGGCATGCCAGTCATCCATGAGTAAAACACTGTCCTTGTCCTTTACTCTGACAACTGCATCACTGATTGCGGTGTACAAGCTGTCCATCTCATCTTGATCCGTCCGTTCACAGGTCGTATACATTGACACTATCCTAATTTTATGATTTTGCATGCATCTTAGAGATCAGTCATGTAAAACTTTTTTAAGGAATTCACCGCCATTTGACGGAAATATTGTTTATTTCCACAACCAGTTTTCGGCCTTAGGCCATTATCAAGTGATAATGTCAAGAGTTTTATCACTTGTTAATGGCCTAAGGCTGAAACCTGGTTGTGGAAATAAACAATATTTCAGTCAAATGGCGGTGAATTCCTCTTTAAAATTCTAATTATCTTGCTTGGTGTTTATTTCAACGTTGATCTTTGAACTTTTATTTTTTATTACCGTTACGTTTGTTCGATACGTTTCACAGTACTGAAGATCAACAAGTTCTCATATCCATTAAGATAAGAGCTTTGGAAATAATGTATAACGGTCATTTTTGTCTTGTTTGATCCATAAAACCTGCTCTCAAAATGTGGAACAACCTCTTTTAACACACTTTATTTGAAACCGATATGTAGGTAGATGACATTCATGGCATACTCATTTAGTAACTTCGTGTTCCTCTTTTATTCCAATCATAATGACAATTGGGATCAGTTTTATTTACAAATTTTGTCTTCGGTTCATTTGATTTTCTTAATAGTGATCAAATTACAGCCCTGGGGATTCTACACGATCTGTTCTAAATCAGTGAATACGAGTTAAGGTTTTAATAGAATAAGCAATTGCTTTTCTTATCATTAATTTAAGCCATGCCACTATTCACCGATCAGTTTTAATTTTCACGTGTTTATTAGGTTCCTTTATTGTCTATTGTGTGTTTGATACAAATTTTACAATTGATTTTAAACTGACTTTACGATGAACTAGAAAGTTTAAACAATTAACTAACATTGCTCAGAACCGTGTGACAAAGCTGAATTAACTCGTATTCGCTTCTCTTAAGCCCTGTACAGACGGAGACACTTCTTGCGCCACAAATGGTTCAATGAAATGGTACAACGTCTTTCTCCAAGAGATGACATGCCATCTGGCAGCTGTATTTGTACACACAATGATTGCAGATGCCGCAAGACTATTTTAGAAAATGGCTGACGACGAACTGAAAGTGGCAGCTGCTGTTTATGCAGTCATCGCTGCGGTTATATCTCGACGACGTCGACGAAGACATTTACGTTCGCAAAATTGAAGGTGGTGTAGTAGGCTATGGATTTTAGGACGCGATGACGGAGGTCGGGAATTACAGTCTATTACATCATGAACAGGTTAGAGGACAAGGAATCCTATTAAAGTTTTCTGAGGACGAGCGAGGCAGACATTGCTTCGTTTAGTTGGACCACAAATAAGAAAGAACAACACTGTTATGCGAAAATGTATCTCAGCATCAAAGAGGTGAGGAGGTACCTTTATATATCCTATTACTAAGGAGCTATATATAAAGTAGGCCTATGTACTTGTAACTAACTGAATAATTTTCCATAGGTTAGTGCTAACACTGAGGTTTCTAGCTACTGGAGAAAGCTACAGAAGCCTAATGTTTTCATTTAGAATACCTATAAGCACGATATCGTCCATTACTCCTGACACTTGTGAAGCACTTTACCAATGCTTCCCCGGCCGCGGTGGCCAAGGAGACTGAGGCGCTTCAGTCACGGTCTGCACGGCCACTACGGTCGGGGGTTCGAATCCCCCCTCGGGCATGGATATTTTTGCCGTCCTTAGTTGTAGGTAGTTCATAAGTAGTTTGTAAGTTTAGGGACTGATGACCCTGTAGATAAGTCCCTTAAGCTTAACAAACATTTCCAATGCTTCAAGGATTCATACATGAAAGTAAGTTAATTTGTTACATTTTTTCGTAACAGGTAGAGTTGGCCACTGTTTCATTGTTTCGAAACAATTTTTCAGTGTTTCAAAACCGCCAAGTTTCACAGATAAAAAACCGTCGTGTTAAGTTTTACTTACCGTCCTGGCGGCCTCGCGCGATAATGTTGGCAACAATGTGACGTTGGCATCAGCCAATCGCGTGACAACGCAAATGTTCTGTCATGAAATCTTCGTTTTACGAGGGCAATTACTTTTAAGCCCTGTACAGATGGAGATATTTCTTGCGCCATGACTGGCGTAGCGAGTAAATTGCTTCGTGTCAACAGTCGCCTTGTATGCCATCTGGTGGCGTGCCAGCGCATTGCTACTAAATGGCGCGCAATTGAATGAAGCTATATTCCGAGCCATATGGCTGCCATTTGCTTCAGTACGTCTGTTTGTTTATGTCGTCTGTAGTGCACTGCGTATCAATGGAGTGGTCGAAAGCAGCGATAGACATCCTAATTGATGCATACAGACACGAAAAATGTCTTTATGACACTAAATCGCCTGCATATCATTACAAACATGCCAGAAAAACAGCACTCGACAAAATAGTCGATGCACTGAAAAAGGTTAGGTTTTCATCCCATGCAGATATTATAGCTAAGGTGAAAAGTCTTCGGACAACATTTTTGTCTGAACTTAACAAAATTAAAACTTCGACGAAGAGTCTGCAGACTTTTATCAACCTACGGTGTGATACTTTTGCGAGATCACGTTCAGACATGAAAAGTAGGAACATTCAGTGCAGACGTTTCTGGGGAAAACAAGGATAGTACCAAGTGCACGGACGTCACAGTAAGTAATACTTTTGTCTTTCAATTTCTCCTATGATTAACACCGCAGATGGAATGATTAAGCTGGAACTTTGGGCTTGTCATGACGTAATTCACAACGAGTGTGTCCTATTGTTTACATGCTGTGTCTTGATAGCGTCTAGTTTTCATTTGTAAGAATTTGAGTTCGAATCCAGCTGCTTTTTTAATAATAAAAATTCGCGTGAATTTGGGGAGGACGTGCGCAATGTCTTGTATTTTCGGTAAGTATACATTCATAGAAATAATAAAGCGCAAGTTACATACAATTTTTATAATTATTTTTCAGAATGACTGTTATATAAATGACACCCCAAAGTCTCCTGTTGATATTAGTGGGGATTACATAATTGTAGGAGAGTATGATCTTCCACAAGATGATCAAACTGCAGCAGCATCAATATCGTCATTACACAGCACTCCACGTGGAAGTGGACAAAAAGGAAGAGTTTTAATGATGAAGAAAACGCTATTTTGAAAAGAGCTGACCATATACTTAGCAGCATCAATAAAAAAAAATATTCTCCAATTAATCTTTAAGCATTTGGTTCTTATGTAACAGCTTCTCTGCAATAAATAAAAAGTAAAGCTCTTATACTGAAAGCCAAGAGAGAAATATTTAAGACACTTTGCAATGTGCTAGATGAAGACTTGAGCAGTAATGACTAACAAGACTGTTTGTTTATTTTATTTTATTTCAGTGACATAATATGTATGAAAGACAGTTGTAATGCCCCAATTATCTTAAAAAAATTTAAATGTTCGTAATTCTATCGGACCAAACAGCGTGGTCAGAGTCCGTAGCTTACAAACTACTTAAACCTAGGTAAACTAACCTAAGGGCAAACACACACACACACACACACCCATGCCCCAGGGAGGACTCAAACCTCCACGGCGAGCAACCGCGCGCTCCGCAGCGAGACGCTTTAGACCGCTCGGCTACTCCACGGCGGCAAATTATCTATAATGTGAAATACAATCACATCAAAATCAAATTACAAAATGTATCACTCATACAAACTAAGTTAATCAATGAATAACATACACTCTTCTGTATAGCATATTAACTTGTCAGTCGTGACTTAGATGATTATTTTCAAGATTTGGCATTGTGTCAATACTGATTTTTTTTTTTTTTTTTTTTTTTTTTTTTTACAGATTCCCACTGCCATTGTATATATCCAGTAGTGTTGAAATAATCCTTAGAGATGTTTCCAGAATGAAACTTTCACTCTCCAGCGGAGTGTGCGCTGATATGAAACTTCCTAAAGTAGGAGGCGAGCCGAAGTACTGGCGGAAGTAAAGTTGTGAGGCGGCATCGTGAGTCGTGTCGGGATAGCACAGTCGGTAGTGCGCTTGCCCGCGAAAGGCAAAGGTCCCAGGTTCGAGTCCCGGTTCCGGCACACAATTTTAATCTGCCAAGAAGTTTCATCCTTAGAGATGTTTCCAGAATGAGGAGTGCTAGTCTTGAAACGTTCACTGAAGAACTTCTGTCAAACTTCCTGGCAGATTCAAATCGTGTGCCGGAACCGGGACTCGAACCTGGGACCTTTGCCTTTCGCGAGCAAGAGCTCTACCACTGAGCTATCCCGACACGACTCACGGTGCCGCCCCACTATTTCAATTCTGCCAGTACCTCGCCTCCTACTTTCCAAATTTCACAGAAGTTCTCCTCTGAAACTTGCAAGACTAGCACTCATGGAAGAAAGGATATGGTGGAGACACGGCTTAGCCACAGCCTAAGGGATGTTTCCAAAGTGAAACTTTCACTCTGCAGCGGAGTGTGCGCTGATATGAAACTTCCTGGCAGATTAAAATCGTGTGCCGATTAAAATCGAAAGTAGGAGGTGAGGTACTGGCAGAATTAAAGTCGAGGGGGCGGCACTTGTGTCGGGATATCTCAGTGGTAGAGCTCTTGCCTGCGAAAGACAAAGGTCCCAAGATCGAGTCCCGGTTCCGGCACACGCTTTAATCTGCCAGGAAGTTTCATATCAGCGCACACTCCGCTGCAGAGTGAAAGTTTCATTCTGGAAACTTCTGTGAAGTTTGGAAAGCAGGAGGCGAGGAACTGGTAAAAGTAAAGTTGTGTGGGCAGACTGAAGTATGGCGAGATAGCTCAGATGTTAGACCGCTTGCCCGCGAAAGGCCAAGGACCCAGGTTCGAATCCCGTTTCTTGCACACAATTTTAATCTGCCATGAAGTTTCAAGTGTAATTTTGTTGATCGCAAAAGCTTTCTTGAAAACGTATATCGTTTTGATTAGCAACTTTACAAAGCATGAAGAAGAATTTGATTCAGTGCAACGCAAACACAGGAAATCTGTTTTTAGGTTTTGAGGGAATATCAAACTTAGCGCGGTTTATTTACTGCCTGTTTGCTTCTGAGCCGTATTTGGGCGACCTTTTAGGATAAATTGTTTTTCCAATGTTTGCATTGTTTGGTAATGATACAGCTCCGGATACTCATCTGTTGGTCCACGGTTAGTTGACGATTCGTGCGGTGGCTGTTGATAGCAGCAGGAGGCATGTACCATGGCTGCCGGTGGCGAGCAGAAGGCAGCGTCGCAGTGTTGGAAACGTTACCCGTAACAATGTGTGCAGTAATATTTCGGGTCTGGGGAAATAAACGGATATCCTTCAAATAGTGCAGATGTTTTCTGCTGCTGGCATCACCTGGTAAAATCGTCGTCATCTAATTACCAATGCACGACTGGTTTCGGTGCACTACGGCGTCATTCTCAAGTTCCTATGATTACAAAAAAATAACAAGCTTCAACCACATAGAAGAGTGAACAGTATAATTATTTACCCCAAAATAATAAAGAGTATCGGAACACTATATTTACCAAAATGACAATCAAACCATGTTCGTCCCACATTGACGTGTGATCTGGGGCGCAACGTCGCGGAGTACACGGCCAGTCCCACCAGAGGTTGGAGTCCTCCCTCGGTGATGGGTGTGTGTGTTGTCCTTAAATCAGTGTAAGTAGGTTGTAAGACTACTGACCGATGACCTTAAGAGTTTGGTCGCTTTGGATTAAAAACTTAAAAAGAAATTAACCATATGCTCTAGGTTTTTGTACAATCAACAATCATCATTAAGTCATTTGACTCATTTAATATCATAATCCTGTGAGCATCATTGTACAAAATTGTTATTTTTCGCTCATATTGTTCAATTGTTTGAATTTTCAAGTGGTCAGCCTTTTCAGTGTTATAGTCCAATTATTCTAAAGTTGCAAATATGTAGAGAAAAAGTATGAGCCTGAATGCCCTGTGTTCAACTGTGGGCGAGTGATGATGAAGGATGAAACAAGTGTGCCCGCAGCTGAACACGGGGCATTCAGGCTCTAAATTCTCTGGTTGTTTTTATTTTGTGATAAATTTAGAAAATTTACACTGTTCAATGTGATTGAATAATTGCGATATCTTTATAATCACAGGCATTTTAAAATGACTCCGTAGTGCACAGAAAATAATAATGCATTTGTAGATAGATGAAAGTATATTAAAAAGTTCTTTTCTAAGAAGCGACTGCGGCTTTCAAACATATTTTGTGTGTTTCCTATAGCAGTTTTATATATATATATATATATACATATATATATATATATATATATATATATATATATATATATATATATATATATATTAGGTTCACAAACCTTCGTCAGTCGTCAGCTTAGGTTCACAAACCTTCGTCAGTCGTCAGCTTGTCCCCCCCCCCCCCCCCCCACACACACACAGAAAAAAAATTCTGTATCCGCCACTGTGCGGTATCAACACAAACATTCAGAAATCGCCATTGGGAAAGTGCCTTCTATCCACATATACCTCTTGTGTGTGTCCTATTAAAACCATGATAACGTTTAGCCCACTGAAACTGGAGGGAAGAGTCAGAGATGAGTCAAGATTTGGCTTCAGCTTGAAATCGTCGTTCCCTCATCTGGACAGAACGTCGAACAGTCCTGCTAACGTGCAGGAATGGTGGACGAATGGTGTGGGCTGGAGTCAGTACTGCCGGACATACGGACCTCTGTGTCGTTGAGAATGGCGCTTTGACTGCTCAGAGGTCTAGAGACGATATCCTTCGACCTCTTGTTGTGCCCTATGCTGGTGTCTTGGGAGATGGGTTCCATTTAGTGAACGATAATGCTCGTCCCCACAGAGCGGAACTGGTTGGCAACATGCTTGGTGCTGAGGGAATTAAACAATTGGAGTGGTCAGCTTCTTCAGTGGACTTAAACCCAATTGAGCATGTCTGTCATGCACTTGGCAGACGCATTGCAGCCTGACGAGCACCTCCCACAAGTGTTGCACTGATGGAAAATGGCTAAATATCCCTCAAGAGCTGATTGATAACATCATACTGTCCACGTCATGCAGGTGTGCAACTGTAATGGCCGTCCGGTTAATCATACATCATATTAGAGGCCAACGAGATTAACTTTATCACTATAATGGTACTTCATGGTTCCTTGTTCTAAGTAAATACCATGTAAACCTTTAAGTGAAGAGTTGAAATAGCATTATATCTCTACTGTATCGCACACAAATTACGATTGTAACCATTGCATTACCATGTGTATCATATCTCACTTGATTCCATAATTGTTTTGTTCAGTGTAGACGTTCAAAATTAAAGCAACAGATGGATATTTTTCAATGTATAAATAAGTGGTAATAAAGTATAAATTAAGGACTACGAAATGGAAGCAACTGCAATATGCATAATAATGTTCGTATTCGCTTTCCGATAACTGGTTAAGGTGCTCTGGCAGTAATACAGGGCTGACAACGAAAGGTATTGCTGCGAATGAAATCATTAATTTCACGTTGAGGCAATAACACCCATCCTTCATGCAGGGCTGCTCGCAAGTCAGAGAACGGTTGGTGGATGATGGCGTGATGCAATCCGTCTCCATAGTGCATCCCAGACATACTCTACAGGATTAAAATCTGGAGAGCAAGCAGGCCACACCACGTGTGAAACAATAAAATATCAATCATCCATGGTCTACGAAATCTAGGCCCACACATCTCACAACAACTGTATATGAGGATCCAAGATCTCGTCACTATAACTGACAGTATTTGAAACTTGCAGACTCACCCGTACGATTTCATGCAGTTCAAATACTCATCACAATTCCTGTCAACACCTTCAGGTATCCTCCCCAATATAGACACTTTTAATCATGTTTGGGACTCAAAATAGTGTTCCGCGTTCTCTAGATGCGGATCTGTCGAGAATCATCCTCCAAATCAAATCAGGACACACAAATAAAAAAACATTAGCCTATTGTTCGACTGTCCAGTTGGCATGTTGATGACTCCATTCAAGACGTTCCCCTTTGTGAGGACAAGCCAGGGACAGGCATGGAGGAGGTCTCTGAGAAGAAAAGCCACTCTACGGAAGCAAGCTGTATACTGTTTGCCTCGATACAACTCTTCCAACCGATGCTGCAAGATCAGATGCCATTTTTCATGCAGACCTTCGGCGATACGGACGTGCCTTGACATTCAAATAAAACTATTTTTCTTTCACTCATGGTCGGTCCTACCTTGATCTTTCGGTCTCCAAACTGTCACCACATCCGAGAAAAAGAACAATCCACATTGGTTTGAGGCCTGCTTCCATTCTTCCTACGGACCTCCACCGCAGAGGGTCTGTGGCATATTGCGGTATATCATGCTGCAGGAATCGGGGTCAGGTAGAAATAGGATAGAGCTGGCTAAATAATCTGCAGCAGGTAACACTTATGAGAAAGAAAAAATATAAATAATTCATTAACAGACTATTTAACTTCAGTTGACAGGAATGATAGGTTGACATAAAATATCTACTCTGAACATAGGACAACTTTAAGAGAATAGTAAATATATATTTCTGGCATGCCTCAGACTATGATGACTGGTAGCCAAGTTATAGTCTACTAGAACTATGTGCACGAAGCCCTGCTTGTCCTAAGTAATGCCTCAATCTAATGCAGCAGAGAAATGAGACTGGTTCTTGCAGTGTTTCGCCTTATAAAACCTGGTGATACAGTGGCGCACATAACCATGCAGAGGCGCAGCGTTTGCTAGGTGTTTGTTAGGTGCCCTGATATCATCATTAGCAACATTGTACGCTGACCGTATTTCCACCTTCCATCCGGAACGCTATTGGAGAAAGATCTGTTGCTTGTTTCTATTATTGTATCGTGAATTCGATATAGGACTGGGAAAAAGTAGATTATTACTGTAATTTTTGACATCATTATCCTAAATAGTTCTCAGAAGACTAAAAATAGATAAACACAGGCCCTGTGTGGTCTTCAAGATCATCTTACACCTGCCTTCCATCAAAATAGAGAAGTTTAACGACGATGGATGTGGTTAGCTCTTACACACACTACTCTCCAAACTACAGATTGCGTTGGCGCAGTGCTTAACACACTGGACTCGCATCCCGGAGGAGGGGGGTTCAAATCCGTCTCCGGCCATCAAAATTTATAGTTTACCCTGATTTTCCTAAATCACTCCAGACAAATGCCGCGATGGTTGCCTTCAAAGGGCAAGGCCAGTTTCCTTCCCCACCCTTATCAAAATAATCCGAGCGCGTGATCAGTCTCCAATGACAGGACTTTAAACCCTAATATTCCTTCCTTCCTTTTCCTCTTTAAAAAGTAGACCACAAAAGTTCAACAATGTTGAGTTCTGATGACTTTAGTAGTCAGGGAAGATGCGACAATTCACTGACGTGCTAACAAAACCAATTCTGGGCGATACGATGTGTGTGAACAAGGGCCCCAAACTTCCTTCTCTCGATTTGGAATCAATGTTCCTTTCTTTTCTTTCAGTGCCTGACTGCATAAAAGTGAAGATATTGTAATATTTCTATATATACCCCTATATTTCTACCCAATAGTTCAGTCCCAAATCTTAATACATTTCTGTCCCAAAAAGCTATACCATTGGTATAAAGTGATTTTAGTACCCATATAAAACGTTCTAATCAGCTATTTTGCATTATAATATCTTTACTGAAACTCGAACGCAAACGATTTATATTATTCAAATACCAAAAAAAAATTTAGTAACCATAAACAACATATATAAAATAGTATTCTGAAAGCCATTTACCTACAATACACATACATCACAAACCTGTTTATTAATGTTTAGTTGGTTTTAATGATGCAATCATTGGCTTGTAATGCAAATAAACAAATATTATAAATAAAAATAGGCCAACAAAACCTATTACCTCATAGAACCATTATAACGCACTGACAACAAATATTGCTGTCACAGACGCAATTAATAACACGAGTAATTACCAAATAAATAAATATAACGGTAATTTTCAAATCCAGGTAAATGTTGATCACAAACAAACGAAATAGCTATACCAAATTACGTTCTATAAAATAACACACCATTTAATAACACAAGCAAACTCGACTAAACTGTCACACAAAATGTCAAAACACAATATTTCTGTTGATAAACAAAACGCCGCCATTTTTCCAAGTCAAAATAAAACATGTTAACAACACGTTTCAAAATGCATTTACGTACATACAATATAGCACACACCGATTTAAAATAAGAAAACAAAATACTGAAACTATAAACTTTATGTACGTAATCATTTTTCTGTGTCCAACAGTCTTAAAAAAATTATTTTAGTGACACTCATTTGTATTGAGAGGTGAAAGAGGAGTGGACGACAAAGTTTGCCATTACTAACACTGTCTGCTTGGATGTGGAAGGATACAGACGTTTTTGTAACAAGTTGTAGAAATCAATTGTTTGTGAAAAGCAAACTTGCTATACAAAATAAAACTTTGATCAGTTTAACCTGAAGTACGTTATTTCAAGAATTTTCTGCAAGATTTCACAAGTTTTATCTCTCATCAACAAAACAACGCAATGTCAAGAAAAGAAGAATAAGCAGATCAACAACAAAGAAGAAACCTTCAAAACTAAGACGAGTACATATTAATGTGGATTCATGGTTTCATGTATGTTTAATTTTTATGGGCCCTTCTTCCACAAGCCAACGACATAAGTTTTTCAACTTGTCTAAAACTACGTATATGTAGCGGAAAAGTGGGAAACTGCTTAGTCAAAAATGAAGAGGTAACGTACCACAAAAGTTCAACAATGTTGAGTTTTGATGACGTCATAGTCAGGGAAGATGCGACAATTCATTGACGTGCTAACAAAACCAATTCTGGACGACGCGATGTGTGTGAACAAGGGCCCCAAACTTCCTTCTCTCGGTTTGGAATCAATGTTCCTTTTTTTCATTCAGTGCGTGACTGCAGAAAAGTGAAGATATGACTTACAAGCAAAGAGAATGGGGAAAGAATTGTTGGATCCTAGAACTGTTGGATCCTAGTGTTGTGATGTTTGACAGTGAAAAAAATGTATCAGTTCTCTCGGTGAAATTCCTTGTTGTTTGGTTACTGTGGTCATCAGTCGTAAGACTGGTTTGATATAATAAACAGAATAACTCCAATAACAGAATATAGCCAAGATCACTTTTTTGCAATCCCTTACTTTCTGACTACCGGTATCAATGAAGTAATTCATCATCTTCAAGTCACTAAATTGGTCATTTACTTGTACATTTTGGTTTAATGTTACTATATACATGCGCAAACATATTTTAATATTACTACAAATATGTGCAAGTTAATGACCAATATATGTATCAGAAGATGATGACTTAATTGTTTGAAACCGGTAGTCAAAAATTAAATTTTACATTCCGTTATTGTCGTGGATTAACTCGTTGAGATCACCTCCTTCCTTAAATGTCCGATAATGGTAAGTCTGGTTTGATGCAGCTCACTACGCTGTCCAACCCTCTGCACCTCCAAATAACAATGGCAGCCCACTCTATTGACCATTCATTGTACAATAATCCAAAACACTTGAACAAGTATCTCGATTTTAATTACTATATCCATCACATATGAAGTATGATACTAACATTTTATATACAATTAACACATATTACTGTTTCTTTGTACCAATGGGATTACTTAACGACAGCGGAAGTCTGTAGTATCCACGTGGTATGTGATATAAATGTTAACACAAATAGGTATTAACTGTGTTTTGCGTCATAAGCAGTACTTCTTTATGTCCAACAGTACACCTTGTCCCCAAAAAAAGAAAGTGGGAAAGTTTCTTCGAAATACTTTTCCGTATGCTTTCAATTAAATGTATCAGGTTATTTAACTAAGGCCATGCACCATTTAATTTGATATCGAATGTCAGAATAATTAACTAATTATACTCAATTAACTATATCATATGCAAATAATGGTAGTATTTGTGGTAGTTCTGGAGTTCTGTGGAGTAAAACTTACGCAGAAAGGCTGAGTTTTTTACTGGTCACGGAGTCTTTACGGTAGCTGTTTTATGACTCTTCCCGTTCCTAAGCGGGTTTAATCTTCCATCTTTAAACTTTCTCCATTTCCGATCTTGGAAACTTTTCCTGCATTAGTCCTTCTTTCTGCGTATATTCAAGATTCCATTCCATTAAATACAACATTCACAAAATGTGGTTCGTAACTCAGCTAATCTCTTCACGCTAATTTGGCTTCAATAGTTATTACTTGTAGTGATGTCTTTAATTTCACAGTGTCTGTTTATTTCTTACGCACTCTGATCGAAGTTCGTATTATAACTTCATCGTTAAGATAGGGTTTGTTCTGTAATATTGTTTTTTTATGTTTTTTTTTCTGCACGGCGTTTGTAAGTAAAATGTATTACTAATTTTAAGGTCACTTTCTTATTTAATAAGGAGTTTCAAGAACATACGTTCGCCATACGAAATGCAACTCATAAAAATTAAATTGACAGGAATTCGTAGACTGATTCGAGTGAGAAGCTAATAACACAACCACAGTAAATCTCATCAGCCAATTACATAGCAACAGTCCTGCAGTTTCCACCTTGCCGAATGACTTCCTACGTGTGAATTATGCTGATACTATGTGTTCTTGGTTCCAGCCCCGCCGGAGTGACCGAGCGCATTGAGTCGCTATGCTCCGATGTGCGAGGCCGTTCCCCATCGGGGTTAGAATCCCCCCTCGGGCATGGATGTTTTTGTTGTCTTTAGTATAAGGTAGTTTATAAGTAGTTTGTAAGTTTAAGGACTGATGACCCCACAGTTAACAAACATTGAACATCTTGGTTTCACAGCCGTGTTCAGCTCCTTAAGAGATATCACGGTGTTAATTACTTGGAACATTTGGACATTTTGAAGGAAAGAAAGAAAGCTTAGGGTTTAACGTCCCGTCGACAGCGTGGGCATTAGAGACAGAGCTTACTCTCGGATTTTTGGGTAAGGACGGGAAAGGAAATCGGCTTTCCCCCTTGGAAAGGAACCGTCCCGGCATTTGCTTGCGACGATTTAGAGAAATCACGGAAAACCTAAATGTGGATGGCCGGAGGTGAACCACCGTCCATCCGAATGCGAGTCCAGTATGTTACCACTGCGCCACCTCACTCGGTGTTGACATCTGGATAATTTTACGTCCTCGGAATTATGATGCAAAATATGTTTTCCAATACGTTAGCTCGCCTTTGATATTATATTTTTATACGAATGTATTGGTATTGTGCCATATTGACGTCCCTTTGCAAGGTATTCCGAATAAATTAAACAAATAAATTATTTTAATAGAAATTTGTAAGGTATCCCGAAGATTATTGTTTAATGGTAATTGATCAATAGTACGTAATACGTAAGTGAAAGAAAATTTAAATTGTTAAAAACTGAACAATATGGTGACTACGACCATCGAGGTAAGCCTTAGAAAAAATAAATATGCGCAACGAACAAGCCCGGGAAATGGGGAAATTCAAATTCTATAATTTCTGGCCCTGTCTAAAGTACTTCCAAAGGGTACAACGAAACTGATGAACTTGAATAAAGAAAAGGGGAAACAATCTCACTGCGACACAGATAAAAAATAAAAATTGATTTACCTCCTATCTTCTTATTACAAAACTGGAAACAGGAAACAGCAATCGCTCGCGTCATGCAGTATTTTAGTATTAAAAATTTTCAAAAATGATATGTGGGTAGTAATTAAGTCCAACAATAATCATAAATGAAGAAAATGAACGCAGAACGCAAATTGAATATTAGAAATTATACAGTCTTAAAAATTATGAAATAGAAAATATTACAGAAAATTTAATTAACATCATGCATTACAATAATGGCGTGCTGCAACATATACTTAACGACTGCCTTCTCCGATAGCGTCCTCGCGCTACCTCACCCAATAGGCAACTCTTTGCAACTGACTGCTCGCATCTAACTTGCTACTCACTGCCCCCTCTCGCAGCCAGAGCGCTTACTCTACAATCGAACTTTCAAAGATTACTGTTCCACTCACAATATACATATGTGGCCAGTTTACATATGTACAAAATATTACAGAAAACCGACTTATATCGGGACCATAGGGACCTTACACCTTCTTCTCCGTATCTTGCAAATATTTAAGTAAAACTTTATGATTTTTTATGACAAATGGTTGATTGAGATTTGTGGTCTACGCAGTGGCGTAGCTATCATAGGGCTAGGCCTCTGTGAGCAACGATCGAAAAAAGTTACAGTAGAGCGTCGAATTTTCTTTATTATTATTTTTTTCTCTCCCACCCTACCGTCCATCGTCTCCCCCTCCACTCAAAGCAAGTTTCACTCAGAAGCCGCATTGGTCCACCGGGTGGCAGTCTGGCAGACGTTGCTTTTAATGGGGCCTTCACAAGACGCCACTCGGTGGCTCTGCTGACCGACCAAGCCGCCAGTTGCTGTGTACAACAATCGGCACCAGGGCTGGCCTATCCATATAGGCAAACTAGGCAGTTGCGTAGGGCGCTGGAATTTTGGGGACGGCAGATGTGTCGCGCGCTCGCGGTGGTGTTTACTTCGCTGTTGAGCTGCGTTTCCAGGAGTGATGAATTCCCCGTTACTACACATACACAGAGCAACAGGCAACGGACAAGGCGTAAGTCAATGTTACAAGCATTCCCTTTGACTCTTCAGAAGCGTTTAATGTATAGACAAGTAGCAGTTTGCAACTAATCATCCCGTGATCAAAGCTGGCTATACTGCAATTAATTCAACTGACGAGAGATTTCATCAGATTAACAACCTAAATCGTGTATTTGGCTGTCTGCACAACATACATGATGCACAAAATAAAACTTCCAAAGCTGTTCTTGGAGAATGTGTTAATTTTGTAGTAGAGTCTCTAACTCACAAAGGCTAAAGATATTGATGCTACTGATCTATGCAATGAATTACAAGCCATTGGCCGCGGTGGAGTAGCCGAGTAAAAAAAAAAAAAAAAAAAAAAAAAAAAAAAAAAAAAAAAAAAAAAAAAAGTGGTCTAAAGCGTTTCGCTGCGGACCGCGCGTTTGCTCGCCGTGGAGGTTCGAGTCCTCCCTGAGGCACGGGTGTGTGTGTTTGTCCTTAGGTTAGTTTACCTAGGTTTAAGTAGTTTGTAAGCTACGGACTGATGACCACGCAGTTTGGTCCGATAGATTTACATACATTTGAACACTTTTTTTTTAATTTATTTTTTTTAATAACGCATACGATCGCTAGTAGATGGAATGGGATAGATCCTACTCTCACGCGTATGGAAGTGCTTCGCGCATGCGCAGGCGACCGAGTGGGGAACCAAGCTGACGAACGGAGCCAAGTCGTGAATTTGTTAGAGAAATGCGTACTTGTTTGCTGCTCAGGGGACCATAGTTGTTAGACTCATGTACAGGATGTCTCAAGAGCAGTTGTAAATATTTTAGGAAGTGGCACTATAGACTAATTGCAATAAAAATTCCGTATAACATGTATACAATTTTATTGAGAACAGAGATACAGCTGTTAACAAGAAATCCAAACAAACTTCCAGTAAATGTAGAAGATGACTTTTCACTGATTTTCCGTCGGTTCTTGGTAGGACAGCATACTGACTTCAAAGTACAATTTAGTGTATCTTCTACAAGTTCATTTCCACTTAGTTAACCGGTTTTCGGCTTACAAGGTCATCTTCAGACCTTAAAGTAAGTCGTAAACCGCTTATTTAAATTGAAGTCAACATGATGATTTACCAAGAGCCGATCAAAGTATCAATCAAAATATCCAAATTTGCTTTTCCTTTATACGCAGGCGCTTGATAATGGCAAAATAATGAAACAGCTGTAGCGATAAATAACAATCTGTAAACAGTGGCCGAGGTGACTGAGGCGCTCCAGTCACGGTCAGCACGGCCACTACGGTCGGGGGTTCGAATCCCCCTTCGGGCATAGATATTTGTGCCGTCTTTAGTCTTAGCTAGTTCATAAGTAGTTTGTAAGCTTAGGGACTGATGACCCCGTAGTTAAGTCCCATAAGTTGTACAAACATTTGAACATTTTTTTTTTTTTTTTTTTTTTTTTTTTGTAAACTGTGAATCTGGATCTTTTGTTACGATGTCCTTCAACGTCATTTACCACACTGCAAGCCCAACAATCGGGAAGTTAAAGTGTTTTGGGTTTGTTTGGGTTACATTCTAACAAGGAGAGGACGCCTACTCGTCATCGCCTAATTCGTCCAAATTTATGGTACATGTAGGGTGCGGTGAGACATGAAAGTGCCCCAAGTGGGAACTCCAGATGGCCAAGCGTTTAGGAAATAAAAGGAAGTTTGATACGGATCTATCACCATATGCGTATTATCAACTTCCCTGTGGAAATGAGCGTATGGCTTTCCTGACCGGGAGATCCCTTACGGGATTGTTCGGCCGCCCGAGTGTAAGTCTTTCTATTTGATGCCGGTGGGCGACTTACGTGCCAATGATGATGATGATTAGGACAACACACAACACCCAGTCCCCTGCCGGGAATCGAACCCGGGCTTCCTGCGTGGTAGTCAGCGATACTTCCACTGAGCTACGGAGGCGAACTAATACTGGCCCTGTGACGGCGTGTTTAGAGAGCAGTGTTTGGCTCAGCGGTAAAAGATCGGATTCGTGTAGGGAAGGTTGCGGGTTCATCTTCACCCGGCAGCAATTCTTTTTCTGCTCCTTGGAAATCCATATACCTACATATTGTTTCCGTGTCGATCATGAGGACAAGATTAGATTAATTACAGCACGCACGGAGGAATTTAAACAATCATTCTTCCCGCGCTCAATACGTGAATGGAATGGGGAAAACCCTAACAACTGGTACAGTGGAACGTACCCTCGGCCATGCACTTCACAGTGGTTTGCAGAGTATTGATGTAGATGTAGACTGACGCCACAATTAACCGCAACATCATATAGGCTATATTATTAATTTGTATTGGGGCATTGGATGAAATTCGAGACTACAAATATATAAAAAGGGACTGTAGTTAACGCGTACTTGGGGACGTCGTATGTAAATCGATACTTCCATTCTTTTGCAATTGATCAATCACATGTACCGGGATGATAATATGCTTGTTTTAAATAATGTCCCATGCTTATGTCGTGCACATATAAATACAAAATAACATATATGATGATGCGGTTAATTGTGAAGTCAGCAGTGTACGCATTGCCAAGGAGCAAAAAAGTATTTGCCGCCGGGCGGAATCGAACCCACGAACCTTTCCAATAAAAATACGATCGCTTACCGCTGAGCCAAGCACCGCTTTCTAAACAGATTCTCTGAGGAGTAGTTGATAAGCTGCATATGGTGATAGCTCCGTATCAAAAATGTTTTTATTTCCTAAACGCTGAACCATCTGGAGTTCCCACTTGGTGCACTTCTATATCTCTCCACCCCTACATGTACCATAAATATGGACGAATTCGGCAATGACGATAAGGCGTCCTCTCTTTATAAGAGCTATACCCACTGCCGCGTCAGAATAGCCGTGCGCACTAAAGCGCCCTGCAGTGGTGCGCTCGGCCGTTCGCTGTCGGAAGTTCAAGTCCTCCCTCTGGCATGAGTGTTTGTGTCTTTAGCATAAGTTAGTCGAAGTAGTTTGTAAGCCACGTGGTTAAATCCCTTAGATTTACAAACAGTTGAAATTATACCGGCTGCCAATTCGTTTTTATTACCAGCTCCTAAAATATTTGGAATTGTTGTAGTTAACAGGTGAAATATTTGTTTTCGGTGAGCATTATTTGGACCTTTATCCCAGTTCAAAAATGTTCAAATGTTTGTTAAGCTTAAGGGACTTATCTGCGGAGTCATCAGTCCTGAAACTTACAAACTACTTATGAACTACCTTATACTAAAGACGACACAAACATCCATGCCCGAGTGGGGATTCCAACCTCCGACGCGGTAGGCCGCCCGATCCGTAACGTGGCGCTCCAGACCGCATGGCTACTCCCTCGCTTATCCCAGTGAAAGATCTATGTATAAATAAACTTTCATAGACACCTGAGCTTGACCATGATCAGAGGCGTAACTGGAACTTGGCTTGGGGGGGGGGGGGTAGATCCGCTTGTAGAGCAAAATTTTAGTCGGTTTCCAGACAGACTACCATCTACCACTCCCGTTGAAGAAACTAATTCACTCCCTTCCAATGAAAGCTTACGGTAGAACACCCCAAGTTTCAAATCTTTACCAGATTGCTGTTATACGCTTTATTTTTTACCTCTCTCTCCTTTTTTTCGGTTTCTGGGGGAGGGGGGATTTATCCCCCTCATCAAAATGGTAGCTTATGGGACTTAACTATGGGGTTATCAGTCCTTAAACTTACAAACTACTTATGAACTACTTACGAACTAGGTCGGCACAAATATCCATGCCCTAGGGGGGATTCGAACCCCCGACCGTAGTGGCCGTCTAGGCCGTGACTGAAGCGCCTCAGTCCCTTCGGCCACCGCGGCCGGCTATCCCCCTCACCCCCCCCCCCCCCCATAGTTACGCCACTGACCTTACTCGCATTTTATAATTCGGACGTTTGCGCAAGTGAGCGACGTAAGTTTGACATGAACTGCATGGAAACAAGTAAATACAGTTTCACAGAAGCGGGCATTTACACAAGTGAGCCACGTAGTTTGACATGACTGCATGGAAACAATTAAACAGTTTCACAGAAGCAGTCTAAAACACAAATAAATATTTTAATCATTACAATAATCTCGATATACCTGACAGTTTCGAAAAGTGATCTTAATTTGGCGATTCAATTGCTCTAACAATAAGTTGACAACAAAGAAAGTAGATACGTGAAGCAGACGTCTCGACAAACGAGAACCGTGTAAACGCTTGTTTGTAGTTCGATGGTCTGTCGCAAGGAGCTCTGCAGCTGACGACTTTCTTGTGCGTGTCGCGCGTCCCGTATAGAAAGGCCTTAACACCGACGTAGCCCCCGAATCTATTCCTGTCATCGATTAACGCTGTGAACGCTAAAAACGTCAAAGGAAGAAGAAAAGTTCGTGAGTACGCTTGGAGAGGTAAATATTTCGCTGCTGAGGCGACACGTAATGAGGACACGGAGACAGTTCCAACCGAAGAGGTGTCAGGGACGCAACTCCAGACGCCCGCCGGCCCGATGATGGCGACGGCCGTAATGACAGCGCCAGCCGCAGTGCTAATGACGACAGGCGGCCAGCGACAGCGACGCCGCGGCGGGCGAGGTGACGACGCGGAGGCTGGCGCAATTAACTTAGTTACCGACACCGCCGACAGAGGTCACGCGGAACGCCAGCCCGTGGCCTTTAAGCAACCGAGCACGGTCCGGCCCTCGCCCTCTGAGCTCGATTATTAATGACGCGGCGTTGTTTTCTACCGCCTAGTGTCAACCGTAAATTTAGCGTTTCACTGTATTTGCAACTGAGCAGAAAATTAATAGTAACATTCTGTGATGGCGCGTCCTATCTGTAAACTGGTTCAGTGAACCTCCCCTCCTCCCTCCGAAAAAAGGGTTACCATACGTCCCTTTTTTCCCGGACACGTCCTCTTTTTGAGGCAAGAAAATGTTTCCGGCCGGAATTTATAAAATTCTATAAAATGTCCTCTTTTTTGGGTCCGAGAAACATTTTTGTGTCACTGGCGGCAACGGACTCTTTCGCACTGCAGTTCCAAACTGTTCGCAACTATCACGCGCTTACACAGAGCGCAACTGCCGTTCACAATTTCGCTCACCGCATGCGTCTGATAGTTGCAAACGATTCGAACTTCTCTACGAAGTAACCCGGTTGTCTATCCTGTATTCAACCAGTGTATATTTTGTGGTTTAGGTTGAAGCTGTATTGTATGGTCGAGATCGTAGGTACCCTTTTGTTTCAAAATAAATTACGAACATAAATACAAAATGCCGAAAATAAAGTCAGTATTAAATGATGTGCTCTTGGAGAAATACAAAGCTTTCAGAGAATGATCGAACGAATGTAAGCATTAATGATACATTGTGCTTTGATCAATTTTGAAATTTTATAAAATTTTTGAAAGATTACCAAAGAAATCGGAACATACAGCAGCTGAACTGTGGTATTTCAATCAGTCGTCTAGTGTTAGTTATTCTGAACTGCTGAAAATTATAGAATTCTTTTTTTTTTTTTTTTTTTTTTTTTTTTTTTTTTCCTATACCTACTCATAATGCCAACACAGAACGTGTGTTTTCTTTTGTGAACACACAGTGGACAAAAGACAGGTGTAGTTTTAAAGTAGAAAATATAGAAGCTATTGTATATGCACAGTTTAAGTTCAAACATTTGAAATGCCTGAATCTGTACTTGCTGAAATACAGAAAGCTCTGGAGAAATATTTCGTCGTCCTCCAAATATAGTTGGTTCAAAAGTGAATAAGAGAAGAATGAGACAATTGAGTGTAGTGATGATGAATAAACTGTCAAGATTCATAATATTTATTTTGCACTAACCACGCAGGGTTACTGTTTTAGTTTGTAGTAGTTTTACGTGGTTCATTAATAAAGTAGTAAATTACATTGTCTTAAAAAAGTGTCCTCTTTTTTATATGAACTGTCTTCTTTTTTGATAACCCTATCCGAAAAAAGCTCGTCGTGACAAACAAAGTAAATTAATAAATAAAAAGTGTTTTTAAGCTCTCATTCTTCGTTTCATTCTACTATCAGTTCATTTTATATACACATTGAAAGTATTGTTATCGCAGGAAAAACGTTTTACGTCGTGGAGGCAACACGTATACGAGCAGCACCACCTAGAGAGAAGGCCGTGGCGCTCTCGTGTGACGTAAGGCAGAGTAGGTTGCGCCCGCATAGGCGAATGGCTCGCCGCTTCGGCGTAGTGGGCCGTGTCCTAGCGGCTCCCCAGTCAGCTATGCGCGCGCAACCTACTCTGCCTGACGTCACACGCGAGCGCTGCGGCCTTCTCTCTAGGTGGTGTTGATACGTGTCAGCGCGGCAGTGGCCGCAGCGTTGCAATGCGCATGCGCGGATTAGGTTCAGATTCTCTTCTAAGCCCCCTGTAGGCAGCATATGGGCGCTCCCGGTACAGGGAGGGGGGGGGGAGAGGAAACGCCGCTTGTAACATTGGCATTGGAGTTGGTAGAGATACCAGCTCCTGGCTACTCGAGCCCTAGCGGTTATGCACGCATGGTCCCGAAGCAAGACAAGGGAGCTACTGCGCACTTAATCTTGCACATCCGCAAATCCTCCATAAAGGCAAAAGCCGCCCTTCATATTATTTGCTTTTGACGCATTGAAGATTCATTAGAAACGCATTTCTTAAAATATAAATTAGAAACTAATCAACTGTAAAAAAACTTCAGAAGATCCGATCATAAATACTAATGACGTCACTACTCTCTACCTAGTAAGCATAGCCGTGTGGTTTGCAGCATTGCCCTATGCTGTTATAATGACACGGTTTCCTTTCCCCGATATTATCAGAGAACATTTTGTATTTTTATATTATTTCGGCATGTAAAAATAATTATCTATGAATATCAAAGTAATGATTTAAGAACATCACTTTCAATTTTTTTTAAGACAGGAGGTACTTTTA
Source organism: Locusta migratoria (assembly GCA_026315105.1). Taxonomy (NCBI): domain Eukaryota; kingdom Metazoa; phylum Arthropoda; class Insecta; order Orthoptera; family Acrididae; genus Locusta; species Locusta migratoria. The sequence continues at coordinate 215,846,348 of CM048747.1, forward strand.
TGTGGCCGCTGTTATGTACATTCAGGTAAATATATGTGCTGTGCGCGTATCTTAAATTTATAAATAAACCCCACCTCTCACTTAAATTCGCACTTATAAATTTTTATTAATAATTTTGCCCTATCCTCCCTCCGCCCACAATGTCTTCTTCAGCCTTGTTGAATCACCGCAACAATGGATGGCACAGATTTTAGTTAATATTGAATGGTGATATTGCGTGTAGCCTGCCACTCTTGTTTCAAAATTTATTCCGTAATATTATCATTTACCGGCAATAGAATCTGCAGTAAATTTTTAGAAGTCCGATGTATTTGACTACATAATATTCCTATCCGATTTTTATCATGTCACTTATCTTAGTTTACGGTTTGCTACACGAGTCGTACTTTGATATTGACGAACTGCCATCCACTGTTCGGCGAATGGTTATCATATTATGAAAATTTCATTTACAGCCAAATTTCAACCACCGATGGATCTCTTGTTAAAGGCAACTTCTCGTCGATTCTTTTTGTAATGTTCTGCCTGCACAACACTCCACCGTTAATTAGCTTGCCATTTCATTTAAATGCATTTAATAATTTTTCCTAATTTTTTCCCGACATTTTCTGATTGGGATTCATAGCTTCTAACTTCAAACCTCTTCCTTTTGTAAATTTGTTAATCTCAAAAATTAATAGCCAGACTGGAACATTATACTGTCGAAGGTAGCGGGTCCCAGACCGACTGCAAGCAGTTTTGTTTTTTAATCCAATCTTCTTTGTAACAGGTATGTGAACAACAATGACTTTTGTATTGTTACTTGCCACATAACTTTGGACGTTTTAGCAAAAGTGTCGCGATTTTGAGGGTAAATGAAATTTATACTTTTCCTTATAAGAAATATTCAGCAGTTTGAAAAGATGTGAAGGAGAGCAGCCTTAGCGCATGCTAAGGTTAGACACTACTTACAGTGTCACGTGATCCGAAGGTAGCTAGTCTCTTCATCGTACCAGATTCATTTCGTTACAGTCACTTAAAAGTGTAATCATTTAGTTACTGTGTTTTAGTGTTCATGTGCATATTCATATGTTCTTGGTGTTATTATCAAAGAAAAATTAACAACGTTCAGTATCTTTTAGAAACAAATTACTCAGCTTTAAGTTTGGAACAAAAGTGCGAAATAAACAAGGGTGCTTTCCCCCGGCAACACTTGCAGAGGTGCGGCAAATTATCTCTTGGGACGCCGAGCGTGGGGGGAGAAGGCGGCTCCACTATCAAGACAGCCGATAGGCACTCAAAGAAGTCACCTGAAGCACCAGCCGCCACTGGCAACATTTGACTTTTCTGTCCTTCATTATGATTCTCCCCGCGGGGCAGGCTGTCGACGGCCTCTTACGCCGCTCTGCAGCCACGATAATACAATTATTGACATGGTGACAAATATTAACAATGAAGGTTAAAAATGGTGAATGTATAAATACAAGGTGGCATATAGGCGATGAACGAGGTGCATTCAAATTCTAAGGCCTTCGATTTTTTTTTTCTCCGGACTGGAAAGAGATGGAAACATGCGCATTGTTTTAAAATGAGGCCGCGTTCATTGTCAATACGTCCCAGAGATGGCAGCACCGTACGGCAGATGGAAGTTTACCGCCAGCGGCGAGAATGAGAGCTGTTTTATATACTTAAAATGGCGACGTTTTCCTTACTTGAACAGCGTGCAATCATTCCGTTTTCTGAATTTGCGTGGTGTGACACCAATTGAAATTCATCGATAGTTGAAGGAGACATGTCGTGATGGAGTTATGGATGTATCGAAAGTGCGTTCGTGGGTGCGACAGTTTAATGAAGGCAGAACATCGTGTGACAACAAACCGAAACAACCTCGGGCTCGCACAAGCCGGTCTGACGACATGATCGAGAAAGTGGAGAGAATTGTTTTGGGGGATCGCCGAATGACTGTTGAACAGATCGCCTCCAGAGTTGGCATTTCTGTGGGTTCTGTGCACACAGTCCTGCATGACGACCTGAAAATGCGAAAAGTGTCATCCAGGTGGGTGCCACGAATGCTGACGGACGACCACAAGGCTGCCCGTGTGGCATGTTGCCAAGCATTGTTGACGTGCAACGACAGTATGAATGGGACTTTCTTTTCGTCGGTTGTGACAATGGATGAGACGTGGATGCCATTTTTCAATCCAGAAACAAAGCGCCAGTCATCTCAATGGAAGCACACAGATTTACCGCAACCAAAAAAATTTCGGGTAACTGCCAGTGCTGAAAAATGATGGTGTTCACGTTCTGGGACAGCGAGGGCGTAATCCTTAGCTATTGCGTTCCAAAGGGCGCTGCTGTAACAGGTGAATCCTACGAAAATGTTTTGAAGAACAAATTCCTTCCTGCATTGCAACAAAAACGTCCGGGAAGGGCTGCGCGTGTGCTGTTTCGCCAAGACAACACACCCGCACATCGAGCTAACATTACACAACAGTTTCTTCGTAATAACAACTTTGAAGTGATTCCTCATGCTCTCTACTCATCTGACCTGGCTCCTAGTGACTTTTGGCTTTTTCCATCAATGAAAGACACTCTCCGTGGCCGCAGATTCACCAGCCATGCTGCTATTGCCTCAGCGATTTTCCAGTGGTCAAAACATACTCCTAAAGAAGCCTTCGCCGCTGCCATGGAATCATGGCGTCATCGTTGTGAAAAATGTGTACGTCTGCAGGGCGATTACGTCGAGAAGTAACGCCAGTTTCATCGATTTCGGGTGAGCAGTTAATTAGAAAAAAAAAAAAAAAAATCGGAGGCCTTAGAACTTGAATGCACCTCGTAATACAAACAATGAAAAGTTTGTAGGCTTCCACGCCCGGTGTCACCTAATATATAAAGCAGAGTGTCCATAATATTTGTACGTGTTGCATACAAATCTACAGTTTTGTTCCAATCTTTATGAAATTTTGTACACGTAAGCTTCAATCCATGAGGACGGTCGCCCTAAGTGTAAGAATCACATACGATATATAGTTCACGAGATATGACGTCATAAACAATGAGATGCGCGGAAAACTGCTGCCATAAGAGACAATGTTGCTCATTTTCTCCCTAAACCACTGGACCGATTTCAACCAACTTTGGTACACATATTCCTTACGTGAGATAACATCTTCTGTAGGAGTACGAAACACATACGACACATGTTTCAATAGATATAACTCCATAAACGATAGGAGTTGCAAGAAACTACCATAATGCGATGAGACTTTACAAATACACTATTTGAGAATAGGAGTACTTAGCGACTTACAACAAACTGTAAACATAATTTCAAACCTATATTAAACTTTTTCTCGCTGGCAACCAAAGTAAAATGACGAAAGGAAAGAAGTTTCTCGCTTACTACTTTCCCGCTGTTTATGGAGTAAAACTACAGCATTCTGTATGACGTTACAATTTATAATTTCTACACTACAAATTGTACCCGCAGGAAATTTTATATGCAATGTACACACATATCGTTGAATGTGCCTCCGAAATTGTAGTACAGTGCGACTAGTAGTTCATGAGGTATGAGCACATAAAACAATAACGATCATAGAAAACCGGCGTATCACGCACCAAGTAGTAAACTATTACTTCTTTAACACCAATTGTATTCGCAAGAAATTTTACTGACATGCAGCACTTATGCAAATGAATATATACCTGAAAAACTATACAATTGTACCACATATAACTGAATAAATATGAGATCTTGCTAATTTTATATGTCATTTGTGTTTTGACTTCCCTCTTTCTTTGTTTGAATAATACGCTTATAATTTTGCATATTATTCAAGACAGCGTTATTTCTTATATGTTCTCCGATAAAGATAAGATCTTTTTAGAAAAAATAAGATGGACAGAGAGAGAAGGGTAGGAGAAGTACTAACTCCAGGCAGGAATAAATAAATAAATACCAGGGCAACGGCGGGTTTTCACCTAGTCTATATATATAAAAATGAATTGCTGTTCGTTAGTCTCGCTAAAACTCGAGAACGGCTGAACCGATTTGGCTAATTTGTGTCTTGAAATATTCCTGTAAGTCCAGGAAAGGTTTAAACGGTGAGAAAATATGGAAAAGTTGTCCGGAAAAAGACGAAAATATGGAAAAACTGAAACAGCATTTTCCAGTGAGCTATCAATACCGTTCGCCCAATTGCAATAAAATTTTGTACTTTTCATGTTGAAAGCAAGAGGGAGGTTCGCATCAAATAAAACTTTGGAAAAGTCACCCGGAAAGAAGGAAAATTTAGGAAAACCCGAACGCGATTTTTTTTATGAATAAAAGTCAATTGCCACATGGTTGTAAGAGGATCACTTGAGTACGGCATTCACAAGACGGGAGAGGGGTAATTCTGTTTTTGTTTTGTTCATTATGGTCTTGGAAAAGTTTTCAGTAAAAAAATAGGGACAGTTGAAAAGGAAAGTCGCAAAATAGAAACGAAGTTCCTTGTTCAGTGTGTTTCTAAATATACTCAACATCATAAGTTGAGAACCGTTCATCAGATTGCGGTAAAATTTTGCATATTTGACGTTCAAAGCAAGAAATAAAAATTTGGAAAAGTTTCCCGGAAAATTGGAAAATTCAGAAAAAAATAGAAAGAGATTTTTCTATGAAATATCAATATCATTCATCTGATTGCGATAAAATTTTGCACATTCGCCGTTCAAAGAGAGAGGAATACTTGGACAGAAAATAGAAAAAAATGTGGAAAACTGAAAGAGCTTTTTTCTTTAGGATATCGATATCATTCGTACGATTGCGATAAAATTTTGCACATTTGACGTTGAAATAAAGAGTACATACGTACTTCTGTTGTTCTGTCGTTCTATCTAGTTTTTACAAATAGGACAATGCATTTTTAAATGTTAATTATAACTTCAGAAAAATAGTTAAGAAGTCAAAGAGTAAATAGCTTTTCTAGAGAGTAATTAATGTTCGATATTTCGCTTTATATACTTCAAATCAAGAAATATCGTGAATTACACACTTTCTAAAGTATCGGATTCGGTACTTCAGCACTAAAGCTATCTGCACACCATATTTCATTACAATAGATTCAGTTGTTTATTTATTGATATATAACTAAATCGGTCCAGTCGTTCTCGAGTTTTAGAGAGACTAACAAACAGCAATTCATTTTTATATTTGACAGTTCATATACGGGTTCAGATCGTGTAAAAAGAACTTTATCAAAGATTTATTTATTTATTATTATTATTATTATTATTATTTTTTTTTTTTTTTTTGACGCACCGAACACAACAACCAAGTCATTATTTTACATTTTTTAAATCTAAATTTTCCTCTTAATTTTTCCATATTTTACCACCATTTAAACCTTCCCTGAATTTCCACGAATGTGACATGAACATTATCCTGGTCATGTTCAAATGTTGTGAGACTTAAGGAACTTAACTGCGGTGTCATCAGTCCTTAAACTTACAAACTACTTATGAACTACCTTACACCAAAGACGACCTAAACATCCTTGCCCGAGGGGGTACTCGAACCCCCCGACGGGGAACGGTCTCGCGCATCAGAGCATAGCGCCTCAATGCGCTTGACCACTCCGCCGCCGCTTCCTGAACATGTGTGCGTAATTTGCTCACTCTACGCCAACTGTGGAGCCGATACTTAGACTATCTGATGATGCCTTAATAAAGCTACTAGGTCTGAAATACATATGATTTAAATTAATATGGTTTATATTAAGAGGTAAGTGATACGAAGTTCACCGGGTCATCTAGTTTTGAATAAAACAATTCTGGGTATTAGGCCGCGTCATTTTTGAAACACTTAGCAAACAGATTGCTGACATTTCGACCACTGTGCAGTTGTCCTCATCAAGGCGGGTAACTGTTGGATACTGCTGAATGTATATCTTTATATACTGTGAATTTTACGAGTCCTCTGATACCTACATCACACACCTAAGATGGTGATTGGTTGGCAGCAGCGTATCAGAAGGCTCTTACATTTTCTACCCTGGCAAGTGATTGGTAAGCAAAATCTTGTATCTGATTGGAAGGCAACAGCCAATCAACCACTAGCATCCAGGGATTGGTGGTTCCTGCTGCGAACATTCAGGCTGCACGTCAGTTCTACTGGGGCCGCTGCTTATACTGCAGAACTCAGGACATGGACCCCATAAATTCCCTCCGCACTGCAGGCGTGTATGGACTCCAATGTGAATGCAGCGAAGTTCATGTTGTTGAAACCGGGAGACCCATCATCACTCGTGTTTCGGAGCATGAACGTTACATACGTTTGGGACAAGTCAACATGTCAGCTGTGGCAGAAAACCAGGAGGGATGCGGCAGTACTGTTATCTTACTAGAACCTGGTGTACTTGCCCGAGAACTGTGGATGTAACAACGCAAAATAAGGGGAGCCATCGAAATAATTGAATGACCTAACAACATAAATACTGAGGATGGCTACAAGCACAGAGTAACATATACAGAGAAGCAGCCCCCCCTAAACCACTGTCCTACAATCCCCTCGTAGTTCCGTAAGATGCTAGCAGGTGTCAGGCGGTTCCCTGGCTTAGTACCGGTAGACCACACTAGAGGCACTTCTGACGGCGCCTCTTGCACGTTAGAGGGTAGCGTCTAGGGGAGGCTGAGGGGAAAGCTCATGCCGCCTGCCACGAGGCCACGGCTGTGTCCAGTTTGCTGACGTTGGAGGGGATGTGGTGGTGGGGACAGCCGCTACCTGCCGCCTGCTCTGCCCAGTTTAAAGGGCTGCTTCTGAATGCAGCGTCATCATGGGACATCTTACGGAACTGCTTCATCACCCTCCGCCCCGCACCCCTGAGCGTGGGACCGGGCCCTAACGGAGGTTTCCCGTCTGTATATATTTGTCTGTGCTACAAGTTAACTTCAATGTGGCTGCCAGCAATCCCTGCCCAACGGACCGTACGCGTGCGCCAGTCAGCGGCCCCATCGACCCGAGTTCTGCAGTATAAACAGCGGTCACAGTAGAACTGACAGTAGAACGGCAACACCGGTTTCAGTGCAGTGACCTTTGACCTTTTTAGCATCGACGATAGTGTCATCGACGCCAGGTAGCTACCATTACGTCCCCTCCACCCTCAGCCACTTGCCCGACCACCGATGTACCATTACTCTGTTGATGACGTCATCCGAGTACCGTTATCCCCGACCCCTCCACCTCCGGCATACTGACGCCTCACACCCATCGCCCCCAATTAATTTAATTAAATTTGCATATCAATTAATTGTAACAACCTATGTTTTTATCAGTAACAAGGACAACTACCTCCACAAGTAAGCACTTGCCTGAGCACAGCCCCAGCCCCTGCCACCGCTACCGCACCCAACCCCACTGACAGCTCTAAGGGATGCCGCCCCGCACGACCCGGTCCGGGTCACGAACCCGCGACCCCCCAAAAAATTTATTTTTTTACGAAAGATATTACTTATTGACGTACAACAACATTAGAAAAAAAGGGGCCAATTATTCCGATGCTAAATGTTTAAACAAATATCATAACGTTTTATTATTTTAAGCATTCTCTCTCCAAGCTCTTCGCATAGACTTCATATACAACAGTCAACAGACATGTTTAATAATAGCTCAGGATAGATAATAAACGGGATGTAACGGTAACGAACGCCACAAACTTACCTATCCATCTTAACAAAAATAATTCTCTTTCTGTGTCCAAATAATTTAAAAACAATTCTAACCAGAGTCAAACATTTGGGACTACCAAAAGAAAAGAAGTGTTCCGTTTCGGAACTCGACTGCCACTTTACATCTATAAGCAAAATAAATGTATCTCTTCGTTTAGACAATGCCTGCAACAGCCGACGAACGGGTTGTAATGGTAACGAACGCTACAAAATTGTATGTCAAACACTCTTTCGGTAACACAAGAACAACAGCAGCAGCAGAAGACATATTGTTTATAAAAAAATTCTAATTTACTGGTGTAAATAACGAAAATCGGCAAAGACATCTAGCACAACGTCTGCGTGGAAACTAATGATTTCCAACACTGCAGCTTACACACATGGCATTTTACCGAACATAGTGAAAGCTGCTCTGTCAGTCAGCCACTCTTACAGCAACATCAAGCTGTTAGGAATGCGTTTAAATATACATCTGCAAGCACCGTTAACAATAGTTCCGTAGGCAGGCGGATGAGTAAGACACACACACACACACACACACACACACACACACACACACACACATAGCGCTCTCTCGGCAGCCTACATAAAACAAACATACTCTAATTTTTTAAACAAAATATCTTAACGTTTTAAGCATTCTCCCTCAAAAACATCTGAACTACATCTCCAAATGATAAAACCTTCTACACAAAACCTCTGCAGGCACACCACTCTGACAAGGATAGCGCGCATTGCATTTACTTAATGGAGCTGGACTCAGTTGTATGCCTGACAACAGCAGACAGCGTTAGCCTCCCCTCCCGAAAGCAAACATGGTTTCACATACAAGCCAAATCTAACGACAACCATCTCTCTCTCTCTCTCTCTCTCTCTCTCTCTCTCTCTCTCTCTCTCTCTCTCTCTCACGTAGAAATCATACCAGTCGCACTTAAAATTATCAAGTTCCGAAATTTAATACTCTCTCTCTTTAGCGATACTGCCCTGTTACGTTTCCTTAAGATCGAGGTATAGCTGTCTCCCATCCAGTATTTCGACAGGCCAAATGCCGATAATCGAGCGCCCCAGAAGACATTTAAACCCTATTGTACAACAGAGAGTCGCAATAAAAAAATGCTTGAAATATTTTACCGATTTCCCACCATATACACTAAAACTGGTTTGGACCACTTTAGGTTACGGTAGTAACACTAAAAGTGGGCTTTTGCGATCGTCTTTTGACAGCTCGAAATTTAAATGAAAATAACGGCTTAGCTATTCATCTGAGACGAAAATTGGATAAACGAATTTGTAGAGGAGAAAATTCTCTACAACTTTGCTCTGTTACGTTTTTTCATATCTCGTAGCGTTTCAAACATATTTGCAAAAATAACGAGGATTTTGGGATGTATGTCTGTCTGTCTGTCTGTCCGTCCGTCCGTCTGTCTGTCTGTCCGCAACGTGTTCCCTGTTTTTAAGACGAACAGTTCAACCGATCAGCACCAAATTTTACAGACATGATCGTAGGCCGCTAGAGACCAGAAGCTCCCTTTTTCAAATTTTTCGGTCAAAAAATACGGTAGTAAAACAAAAAAAAGCCGTTTGTAATGTAATTGTAATTGCAAACGAACCGTTCATCTGACACGAACATTGAATAACCTAATTGGTAGAGGAGAAAATCTCTACAACTTAGCTCCCTTATTTTTTTTTCATATCTCGTATTGTTTGAGACATATTTGCAAATATAACGGAGTTTTGACACCCTCCATTGAATTAACGAAAACCAGCCGTTCGGAGATGTCACGTGACATTCCTCGCGTATTTGATGATTTTCCTCTTGTAACTTAGGCCTACACGTTGTCATTTCAAAGCAACGGCACACTGAGGAATTAACAAAAACACATCGTTCTTCGTACGATAAACGATAATCTAATGTCTACAAATACCATATTAACTTCAGTTAACAACGGCCATCAATAGTATGAGATTTAAGAACTTTTGTTTTGATTTATAGCCGTAGCGTAGTGGGCAAGATGCTGCACTGTGATGCAAAAGGTCGGTGGTTCGTAACCCGCCACTACTTAATTTATTTCTCTAAAAGGATTTCAGACACTCTTATTAATTAGTTTAGATTATTATTTTGGTCCAAAATGTTTGCAGAAACTTATAAAATTACAAATCTAAAGTGGGCCGTAAAACACGTCAGTGCGATTTTTTTCTCGGAAGCATTGACCTAACAATATCCTTCTTCGAAAAGACACCCGACAATACAGTAACCACTGAACCAAGGTAGTACTTTACCCACCCGATAGCTGGGAAGCAACGCACAACAGATTGCGTCTAACTCGATTCCCACATCACGAAAAAGATACTGTCCTAAAATAGCTTACAACACATCAGATCTAACTCTACCTCTTTTTAGGGCATAGCGACCCACAAACCCACAAATCGATGATTTTCACATGAAAACCATGGGATTACAACACATACAACTGTGTTTTATGACAAAACGAACCACCTGGTAAGACACACAAATGTTACTCGAAATGTGCTTTTTGCATGATCATTCTATACGAAGAACCACGTGTTCCATCAATCTTTGTACAAAACAGATCCAGTGCCATTTGTCCTATGTTCTACAACAAACATGTAACGTTTGTATATACTGTATAATTTGTTCACATGGAAGGTAAAGTTTACACGAGCGATCCATCTAGGTTGTTTATATGTCACATCCTGAATCGCGAAAAATGTACAAGGCTACGGAAAGAAACACAACAGACCCCCTTCTACCCCTTTTTAAGGTAAATAGACCCACAGTTCAAAGAAATACACATCACAACCTTCAAATGCATTTCTATTAAGACGGCGAATGTTAGTCGAATAATGTATGCTTTTGTGTAAAATTGTAACTGGAGAATTATTTAAATCCAAACACATCGCGAGGTTGTATGAATCCTGCAACTAAGCGAGTCTTTATGTTTAAGAGAAAATCGCATCGATAGCTCAGACATTTAGACTCCACACAGGTAAGTACAGCATGCAATAGCTTTGATGTATCTTACCAAACGATCGTATGAATCTTAGATCAGAGTATAGAGGAAGAAACAGAGCTGATAAAATGGAATATAAACGCCTCAAGTTAGGGTCAGGACTATACCACTGAATAGGGAGCATTAGGGAGCATACAGAACGGAAAGCTGGAGGCGGCGCCTTTGATCTGTATGTTACCAAGCGTTGCGCTCGACGCCATATTGAAAAGCAGTAAACGCAGAACTATAGCCACTTAGTACTTTGGCTGGAAATGGACTTTTTACGAACTGCAGCTAACCTCACCGACTTTTAAGAAAGGAAACGGCTTTTCATTATGCTCTCCTCTATTTTGCACCCTGTTCTTGCGCCTAATTGTAATCCAACGAAAAAATGTAGGCCTAAATTTTAATACAACTACGATAATGTACGATGGAATCAATGATCGTTTTATTTGGTGCTTACCTCCAGAAGAATCCCAAGTAACGCGAAGTTATGTTTGGGAAATTAGTTATAAAGAAGAAAGTGACTTTACAACTGCCAGGTTTTATTTGACACGAATAAATTTGCACAACTCAGACTTAGCAGTACAATGTGATTACACAGAAGTAATGACGTCTGGGCATATATAAAACTGTTAAATTACACATAAATGAAGGGCAGGTAGCGGAAACATAAAACTACATAACAAACTACATAATAATGGAACACATTGTTTCAGTTATAGCAAAGGAAAAAGTGTTCATCCTTGTCAATATGCATTCACTAGAACATTACACACCATTTGTACCTCACATATGGGTCACTTTTATCACTTTGAATTTTTTTTATTTTTATTTTTTATTTTTTTCAATTTTGTTTTATATTTCAAGTCTCTGTTTGTGAACTTCAAGAAATAGAAAATTCTCACTTTGACAAAAAGTTTTACTACATATTGGAGAATATATTTTTAAGTAAATCAGCTCTCCTTGAATTCACAGTCCGTTTCTTAGCACTGGAAATAAATATTGCCTATAAAACATACCTATATGTTATATTTTACTTATGGCAGTGATGTAGTTGTGTTTCAATGTTGGAAAAGTTTTATTTGCTTTAGAAGGATAATTAATTTACTGATCGGAGAAGGGCATATAGAAAAATCTGTTAATCATAGAGCAGGAACAGCATAAAATAATTATTCCCCTTAATCTATTTGTTTCAGTATCCGAAGAGCATTCGTTGCCAACATTAGCACACTACGCCTCCATTGCCGTAAGTAAAATTTTACCTGCCTAAGCAACGTAGAACAAGGGGAGGAGGCAGGATGAGTGTTATCGATTTGACTGGTTCATTTTTACTTACGGCAGTGGAGGAGTAATGTTTTTAATGTTGGCAACATAATGTACGTTTCACGAGGACAACTACTTTACCGACCAGAGAAAGGTAGATACAAGAACTGCCAACCATAGAGCAAGAACAGTAAGATTATTCCCCTTATTCCATTTGTTTGAATATCGTAACAAGGGGAGACGGGAATCGGAACCCGCCGATTTCGCCCAAGTTACGTGTGTAGAAGGAGGTGGGTCTCCACATAACGTGCCTGAAATATTTCGCGTGAGTGGGCCTTAGGTAAGGAGGAAATGCTCTCGAAAGTTTTTCCGATAGCACTGCACATGTTATTCAGCGCTCTGTTCGTGAATAAACGGCGTAGCGGAATTAAAAAAAAAAAAAAAAAAAAAAAAAAAAAAAAAAAAAAAAAAAAGTAATTCGGTTGACCGTTACGCTACGCCGTTAGTCACGAACAGATAGCTAAATAAGATGTACAGTACTATTGGAAAAACTTTCGAGAGCATTTTCTCCTTTCCTAAAGCCCACTCAGGCGAAATATTTCAGGCACGTTATAGGGAAACCAATCTCCTTCTACACATGCAGTTTAGGCGAAATCGGCGGGTCCCGATTGCCGACCTCCCCTTGTAAGAGGATCAACGGTCATTAACATTAGCACGCTACGCCTCCGTTGCCGTTAGTAAAATTTTACCGTTTGCATCAAATTACGTGAAGGTGAGTAGGTAGATGAGCCTTAAAAATTCCTGAAATATCTCGCCTATGTGGGCAACCGGAAAAGGGAATGCACGCGCAAAATATTGAAGTCCCGCTACTTACGCACTATTCTTTGTCTTTCATTTTGTATTATTCCGACGTTAAACTTATAATTACAAAATATAAATGTACTACAACATTTCTATGCTGTTGAACTGCTACAGCAACAGTAACAGTGAGAGTTATCGTCAAGAGAAGAAGCAAGGCTGCTTTTAATAATTATGCACACATTGCTCTCATTCGAAATTGATAACATTTAACTGTTACCACACACATAGCGACGTTCTATAACCGTTCAACATCTTTTGGGAAGGTGAAGAAGCTTATATCCTTATTTGTATGAGAATTATTACAGCAATTAGGTGCTGAAAACCATCGGCCGCCTTTACTTTTATTGCTGCTCATAACAAAAACGGAACAGCTTCACCTACTGACACACAGTTCTTTCTTTTCATTGCACCAAATACGTGTTTACTTTTATGCCATTCAGGCAGCTAAAATACACGATTAACAAACAAAGACGGCACATTACCACGCTACAGAGTAGGAAGTGACCAAGCGTTTACTGCTTTTCGAGATGGCCGATTCCGCGCATGCGCACTAAATTTTGGAAGACAGGCTGCAGCGGGAGTTTCCTTTCTGTATACTCCTTATTCTGTGACTATACTAACCACAGAATCGATCCAATCATCGACTGTGTTTTCTAGATAGAATGCGATGCACGCGTTAACGACCACACAACATACCTCGGTATATTCCTTCGCGTCTATCGATACTCTAATTTACATAAGAATTCTTTGCAAGGAAAATGGAATTTATGTATTAGTTCCCTTTCTGATTTCGGTGTAGCATCATTACATTTCAAATGTTCAAATGTTTGTTAAGCTTATGGGACTTAACTATGGGGTCATCAGTCCCTAAACTTACAAACTACTTATGAACTACTTACGAACTAGGACGGCACAAATATCCATGCCCGAGGGGGGATTCGAACCCCCGACCGTAGTGGCCGTGCAGACCGTGACTGGAGCGCCTCAGTCCCCTCGGCCACCGCGGCCGGCCATCATTACATTTGGAGTGTGTTCTGTTAGGAATGCCTCGAAAACGCCATAGTACAGGAAAGGACAAAGGGAGGCGACGTTAGTTACATAGTACACCAAATAACTAATTATGGCGTTGCTGCGTTTTTATAATTCTCATAACTATGGTGTAACACACTACAAGAAGGGGTACAATTTTACTTACAGCGGTGGCATTGTGCGCTGATGTTGACAACGGCCATTGAAGGCTTTTTCGAAAATCAGTCATGTAGAATAAAGGGAATAATTATTTATGTTCACAATGAAATAAATAATTTATGCTTTTCTGGCCTGTAAATTAAACATCCTCCTAAAGCGAATAGTTCTTTGCTAACGTTAGCAAACTAAACTGCTGCCACTGCAAGTAAAGATTAGAAAGATTAGCCCAGGTATAGCCACTAAATTAAACATAGAGTAGAAATATCTATGGAGTGAGCATTGGCTTCTGTGCATCTCCTCAACATTAAGCTGGAATTACCAAGTGATACTGAGACAAATCCACTCTTTCCATTCATGTATTTGCTCTTAGGATTGGTTCGTACCGCATTGGCTGCAAAGAAGCTCCACCTCCTTTTCACAGAGCAACCACATAACATGAAATAATATCTAAATAAAAGCAACAAGAAGGTTGAGGAAGCGTCACTGGAAGGGCTATTTACTCATAGTCATCCTCTTAAACAAACAAAAAAAGGACCAAGAGAAAGTCAGCGATTAGTAGATTTCTCCTGATGAGGCAGCTGAAGCAGAACTGTCCGACGTTTTGTTAGCGTGTATCTTTCAAGCCGCTAGAACGCGCAATTATTCTCTGCAGAAACCATTTGGAAATAATTTATTTAGTAGACCTGTGACTGTATATACAATACATTAAATACAAATGAGAGACGTTTTACGTTAAAGTATAATCGTCACATCAAAAGCACAATGTTTCAAACCAGAAGATTACAGTCGTAATTATGTACTAAAATTAACGGGAGACTCGCGAAACAAAGAATAAACAGACTTGCTGCGGCAACAACATCTGTGGCGGCTCGCGAATCCACTTTATAAACACGACGACGACGTACTGTACACTATGATTAGTCGCCACATCAGCCCCCTAGGTGGAAGCGGAGCGTTCGTTATCTTCTAAAACGTGCAGGAAAATGTACGTACCGTCCGGAACGGATTGTGCGCACTGGTTGTGGAAAAGAGGTGGGCTGTTGTTGAGCTTGCAACTGTGATAGTTTGAGGCGCTGACTGTCGACTTGAGCTGTTCTCTTGAAACCTCGGCCGGTGATGCATCCTGATAGATGTACGCCGGTTTGATGCGGTCAATGGAGACAGTCGTGGCCTTGCCATTTATGGCAATATCAAATGTCCATTCACCTCGTTGTAACACGCAGTGTGGACCTGTGTACGGAGCTTGTAGAGCAGGTTTCACACCGTCTGTGCGAAGCATCACGTGCGTACATTTGCCCAAGTATTGATGAATATAACAGTATGGGGTGCCATGTCTGGAACCCTGTTGTGGGCGAAAACATGCGATACGTTCGCGCAAGCGACGTAGTAAATCAGGTTGGTCTTGCACAAATGACTGAAAGGAATTACCGTCAACTAATTCATCTGGAAGACGTAACGCTTCGCCGAAAACCAGTTCTGCCGAGGAAGCGTCTATGTCAGGTTTGTAGGCATTTCGTAGACCCAGTAACACAACTGGTAGCACGGTTGTCCAGGCTGTGTCATGGCACATTAGAGCAGACTTGAGCGATCGGTGCCATCGTTCAATCAAACCATTGCTTGCAGGATGGTAACTTGTGGTCTTGTGATGAACATACTCACAGAATTGTGCAAGCTTGGCGAATACGTCTGACTCAAACTGCCTGCCTCGGTCTGTTGTTATATGCGGTGGGCATCCAAATCTTGACAGCCATGTGGACACAAAGGCTGAGGCTAGTGTTTCTGCTGTAATGTTGTCCAGCGGTACCGTCTCCAGCCATCTAGTGAAACGGTCCATAATAGTAAGTAAGTAACGTTGCCCATTTGATGGACTTAACGGACCTACTACGTCAAGATGCACATGTGCAAAACCTGAGGCGACGTCGGGAAAATTGCCCACTGGAGCATGTACAGTAGGTGACGAGACACTTTACTGCATTGACATGGAACACATGAACGCGTCCACTCACGGCAGTTCTTTTCCATTCCTGGCCAGACAAAACGCTTTGATATGAGGCGGAACGTAGGGCGAATTGCGGGATGAGATAAACCATGGCAATTGTCGAAAGCTTGTCTGCGAAATTGAGTAGGAAGGAATGGTCTTGGTCTTCCAGTCGAGACATCACAGTACAGTTTAGCATCTGTGCCGGGAACGTTAACGAGCTGCATCTGTAATGCTGTGTTGTCATCCTTCAGCAATATCTGGAGCTCTTGGTCAGATTGTTGTGCCTGAGCAAGTGCAGTGAAGTCGATTGGGCTTGAGATACTGTTTACTCGAGAGAGACAGTCGGACACCACATTATCTAATCCAGAGACGTGCTCTATTTTAGTGGTAAACTGTGCAATAAACTCTAAATGATTGTACTGCCGAGGTGAACAGTTCTTACTATTGCGTCGGAATGCATACGTCAGTGGATTATGATCTGTGTGGATAACAAAATCCCTCGCTTCTATCTGAGGCCGGAAATATTTAATAGCCTTGTATACACCGAGAAGTTCCCGGTCGTAAGTACTTCACTTTTGTTGTGAAGGCGACAGCTTACGTGAATAAAACGCTAGTGGTTGGCATGAGCCATTCGTCCATTGTTGTATTACGGCACCTGTAGCCTTTAAACTTGCATCAACTACTACCGCTAATGGTGCAAGTTTAGGATGGGCCAACAATGCAGCGTCCGCCAAGCAGCGTTTCGCTGCCTCAAAAGCAGAATTCATTGCTTCAGTCCACTGTACTGATGAATTTCTCTTAATCATGGGTCCGGAAAGCACTGCTGTCAAGGGTTCTTGCAATACTGCTGCTCGTAGCAGATGTTGACGATAAAAATTCAGCATCCCGAGAATCCTACGCAACTCTTTGATGGTATTTGGTTTCTGTATTTCTAGGATAGCTTGAGCCTCATCCGGTAAGGGTGTAGTGGAGGCATCAAGTTTGTGCAGTGGTATACATCGAGATATCGACGTGCGCGAGTCGAACAGAGATTACATTCACTTAATATCTTTGCTATTGCTCATTCATTTTTCTATATGTGTTTATTCTGTTGTCTCTGTGCCGTATCGTTCTAAACATTAAGTGCAAACCATCCGCGCCGCGCATCATTCGCATATCGCGTCGCCGACTTATATCGAACCTCAAGTACTATCTACCGCGTCATCCGCGCCGCGATTATTCCGTGCATTGAAGTACAGCGATGTCGCACCCGCCAACAAACGTCGACGCAACTCCGAGCGCTTCAGTTAATGAGTAGCTGTCAAACCACCACCTTTCTGGCAGCAGAACCCAGTGCTATGGTTCGCGCAACTCGAGAGTCAATTCGTCCTCGCAAATATCACAGCTGACGAAACTAAGTACAGTTACGTTGTCGCCGCCCTTAGTGAAGACATGGCTCTCAAAGTGCAAGATATTTTGGTCCTACCACCAAGCACGGACCGATATACGGCTCTGAAGAACGCTCTAATCACGCGTCTATCACAATCAGAAGCAAAACGACTGGAGAAGCTACTGCGAACAGAGGAGTTAGGAGACCGCACTCCCTCGCAGTTGCTGCGACGACTACGCACACTAGCTGGTAATGCTGTCAGTGAAGATATTCGAAGGAACATCTGGCTCTCACGTCTTCCCTCAGACGTACAGAAGATTCTTACAGTGTGTGCTGGAGATCTGGATGCACTAGTGCAGACTTCAGACGGTATTGTAGAGATGTACCCGCCATCAACAGTTGCGACTGTTAGTTCACCGCCAGATTCTGCTGCAGCGTCATTGTAAACACAGATTGCGGAGCTTACTGCACAAGTCGATGCACTCAAAACTCAACTGTCCAGTCGTCGACCTCATCCACATCGCTCACCACGAAAACGCAGCCGATCACCTTCATCAAAAAAATCTGCTGGTATCATAGAAGGTTTGGATCTCAAGCAAAGAACTGTACGCCGCCATGTGAGATGGAAAACGAGACGGGAAGTCAGTAATGACGGCAACTAGCTTTCCAGACGGCAGCCGTCGATTGTTTGTCACAGATCTCTACTATAAACTCCAATTTTTGGTGGACACTGGTGCAGACGTGTCTGTTTATCCATCCACTCGTCTACCTCAGCGTAACTCTGATGGTTGTCACCGCTTTGCTGCTAATGGCTCTACCATAAAGACTTATGGTCGTGTGACACGTGTGCTAAACCTGGGACTCCGTCGGAAATTCGAGTGGCAATTTGTTGTAGCGAATGTGACACATCCTATAGTAGGAGCCGATTTTTTGTCATTTTATGGACTGCTACCTGACCTCAGACATCGTCGACTACTCGACATCACTACCAAGCTGGCCAGTCAAGGAAGTGTTCGTTGTGTAGATAGTACAAGAGTTCGGATGATCGCTGGAGGCTCGCCCTACATTGAACTTTTAAGCAGTTCCCCGAGATCACCATACAGTTGCCGACGTTAGCACCAGTACAACATTCGACAGTTCATTACATCCTCACAACACCCGGACCACCAATCCATGCTCAACCATGCCGATAAACAACTGAAAAATTAAAAGTGGCTAAGCAGCGAGATATCGACGTGCGCGAGTCGAACAGAGATTACATTCACTTAATATCTTTGCTATTGCTCATTCAGTTTTCTATATGTGTTTATTCTGTTTTCGTTTAGTTTTTGTTTCTGTATTCTGTGATGGAAATATACGTTTATGTTACTCAAGAAATGTTGCTGTTAAATTAATTTATTACGAGTCGCAACAAGGGAAGGGAGCCCGCAGCCGAAATCCGATGGCCGAGAAAATCGATTTCAGGTTGCCCAAATATGCATTTGGTTGTGTTCAAAACTACGCCATACTGTTCCAAGCGTTCAAACATTGATTTGAGATGATATTGATGTTGTTCTTCACTGGCCGAAAATAACAAGATATCATCAAGGTAAGTGAAACAAAAAGGTAGTCCTTGTAATACTGAATCAATAAACCTTTGCCAAGTCTGCACTGCATTGCGTAAACCGAATGTCATACACATGCTTTCAAATAGGCCAAATGGCGTGATAATTTCCGTTTTAGGTATATCTTTCTCCGCCACCGGTATTTGAGTGTGGCACAATCTAACACAGTAAAGATCGTAGCACCATGTAAGGCATGATTATAATCTCGCAACAGCGGAACCGGATAACCGTCTCGTATTGTTCTTGCATTGAGTGTTCTATAATCGCCGCAGGGGCGCCATGCTCCACTCTTTTTAGGGACGAGATAAAGCGCTGAAGACGAGGGGCGAATAATGCCTTCCTTTAACATTGTGGCAAACTCTGCCTTTGCTATTGCTAGTCGATATGGTGCCAGCCGCCTGGGCCTACATGACACTGGAGGGCCATCTGTGGTATTAATGAAATGCACAGTCTTATGTTTCACTTGTTTTGGGGCTCCAGGAGGCCTAGTCAAGCTCGGAAATTGACATAATAGAGATGAGTACTTACAGTCTTCCGCTTGCACGAGCTTGGCGCTGGGTGTGTTGGTGCTACGGCGAAAACCAGTTGAAGTTAGGCCAGTCACGTTGTCCACGAGCCGGGAATTCGCTACGTCAGGCAACAGTCGGTAATATGCAAAGTAATCCGCACCGATGATTGGCTCAGCGACGTCTGCTATTGTGAAATTCCAATTCAGCGCACGACGTAGTCCTAAGTCCAGCTCAATACTTTGAATTCCATAAGTCGATATCGTTGAATTATTAGCGGCTGATAAACAGAATGCAGTCGGTGAACGGCAGCGATATATTTCAGTTCGTGGTAATATAATCAAATCAGAACCTGTGTCTATCAGAAATTTCATTGCAGACTTCCTGTCGCTGATAAACAGGCGCTGTGATCCTGTTCGGCAGTCTGCTGCGCCTAAGGTCGACCGCCGCTGGCATTTGGGAACGAGCAAGGACTAGTACATTTATGTGCCTGTTAACCAAATTTACTGTGGTACCAGCACGTCGAATGTTCTGCATAAGAAGACGAAGTGCCTTGGTTCTTCTGGATCTGCGTCGATAACGGTTTCTGCCTTTGTTGACGCTTTGTCGAGACAGTTCACTGAGCTGGTTACAAAGAACGTCTACCTTCGCTGCTAATGAATCATAGTCGCTACACGCAACTCCCGATGTTGCCGCCGTACTGCTGCCGGCTTGTGACACGCACTGGTGTGGTTGCCTCTTGTGTACGATCTGCGAGTTCCGCTACAGCGTCAAGAATCTCTGTTTGAGATGCTATAATCGCCTTAACTTTTGGCGGCAGGCGGTTGCTCCAAATTGTGCGTAACAAGTTGTCAGGAACCATTCCGACGTCTACCTTGCTTCGCAAATGCATTAGATACTGAGAAGGTTTGCGATCACCAACATCTTCTTGTGTGAGCACTTGGCGTATGCGTTCCTCCTGTGAAGCGGCTACTCTTCGAATCAGCTCTGTTTTTACCTTCTTGTATGCCTCTGCTGCCGGCGGCGCGGTTATAATGTTTTGAATTTCCGCGGCATATTGTTGATCTAATTGGCTCACGACCAAAGAAAACATCGTCAAGTCGACGGTAATTCCTGCACAACGGAAAGTTGCCTCTACTTGGGCGAACCATAACACAGGATTATTTGGCCAGAACGGCGGCAAACGAACGGCTATTCTTGAAACTCTAGGTTCTTCCTCCGACATCTTGCTAGTATCTTCTTGCGTTTTCTGCAGGCTTGAATCACGTCGGCGTCACCAATTGTCGCGGCAGCTGAAGCACAACTGTCCGACGTTTTGTTAGCGTGTGTCTTTCAAGCCGCTAGAAAGCGCAATTATTCTCTGCAGAAACCATTTGGAAATAATTTATTTAGTAGACCTGTGACTGTAGATACAATACATTAAATACAAATGAGAGACGTTTTACGTTAAAGTATAATCGTCACATCAAAAGCACAATGTTTCAAACCAGAAGATTACAGTCGTAACTATGTACTAAAATTAAGTTGAATAAACAGACTTGCTGCGGCAACAACATCTGTGGCGGCGCGCGAATCCACTTTACAAACACGACGACGACGAACAGTACACGATGATTAGTCGCCACACTCCCAATATTTCCACCTTAACGTTAAGGACACAAAATCTGTTCTACACATCTGAATGCTCACTCCAGAGATATTTCTGCACTGTGCCTGCCACTAGAGATAATATACACACGCGAGCCACAAACTCATCAGAAACCTCCCTACCTTCATAATTGTTCGGTACAATATTGTGATTAAAATTTGTAATTACTTATTTTTGGTGTGGACTAAATTAAGATAGAGAAAGACATCTTCTTTTGCAGAAACATTTGTACTTAGGTATAATCCGAGTTCTGAATGTATAGTTCTATTACACAAGATCGATTTCAACTTCCTGCTTTACGAGTAATCACTGCAGGACGTGAGGACATGTATTAGATGAAAGAGTGGCCGATGCTGCTAACATAGTCAAGGCAATTCACTGGAAATACCTCTATATTTAATGGAAAGTTGTATACAGACGATCAGCTGACGCCATTCCTTCAACGATTACCCAGACATACTTTATCGCTCATTGACACCACCATGACGTCTTATTTAAACAGACATGAACTGCTCTGTTGATTGAATTACCAGACTTTCAGTATTCGTCTACTTTTCGATAATGTGGAGCACTACATACAGAATAACTACATTGTCCCCAGTGCAACATTCTAATACTTAAGCATACACTTACTTTGAGATGTAAACAGTTTAGTACTACGCCATAGAACCAATACATGGTGGTGTTATTATTATTACTATTTCTCATCTCAACGATAGTCTTGTTTTCAGAAGTTTATGGCAGACAGACAATTACACACCTCAGTCTTAACTTTATGAAAACATACTAACAATGAATTTACAACGTTCCGGAGTACAAATGTCTGTAAATCTATAGGACCAAACTGCGTGGTCATCAGTCTGTAGCTTACAAACTACTTAAACTAAGGCAAATTAACCTAAGGAGAAACACACACACCTATACCTCAGGGACGACTCGAACTTCCGACGGCGAGCAACCGCGCGCTCCGCAGCGAGACGCCTTAGACCGCTCGGTTACTCCACCGCGGCTCCGGAGTAAAAACTTAAATTAATTTCACTTTTTGTATGAAAAAGCTAGTTTTGAATATAGGGCATCCTCAGCTGAAATATTGATTCACTTTTTCATGGACTTTCTATCAGTTAAGTAAAAAATATGGTTTTAAAATATAAAGCACTACTGTAAGAAAGATTCCCGTTACAGAGTTTGAGAACTTCTACAGGGGAATGAATACATAATAATCTGACAATGAACCCATGTCAGGGAATCCATTGACAGTATTACTTTACTTTTTGACAGTTGAAACCTATACTACTGCAAGCTCTTTGCTTTCCATATATACAAAGAAAGTAATATGAACCAAAACAAGAAGAAAAATTAAACAATTTATATTATTTAACTTTTCTTTATTATTAATGAAAAGAAAGATTACATGATAAAGAAACATAATATAACACATTTATTGGTATACAAGTTCTATACTTATCTCTATAATATAAAATAAAGTAGTTGTTGTTAGTATACATAGGCTCTAAAATGCGTAACTTACGTTAGTGCTTTGAGCAAGTCTTCATATTCGGTTGTCTATTGTTTACATGACTCTTCTACTGGTGCTCATAAGGTATTCATTGCATAGTCCATGTTTTGTAGGTTTTTCCCCTTGCTTTGCTCTATGCTACCTGCTCCCAAAATATGGAAAGCAAAGAGCTTGCAGTAGAAAAGATTTGTTTCACAGTGACAAAGATAAACAAGTGCTCATACTGTCATTTTCGAATGTGAGGTCCTTATCAATATATGTCCTCACTCTCCTATACGAGTACTCAAAATTTATAATGAGAACTTTCGAAAAACACTTTACATTTCAAAAAAAGATAACCCATGTCCTTTCGAATAGTCATCACAGTGTAATGTAAAAATTTGTAATAAATCTGTCAGGAACTTTTTGTCATTTTCGGTAAAAAGTTTCCCCTTTATAGAGAGTAAGTCAAAAAATAGCTTTACGTTTTCTAACATTGCTCACGTTGAATTCTGTCCTAGTTTTTTTCACTGTTGTGATATTTTGGTCATCCTATGAAAGTTTTATCCTAATTCCTCAATTTGTTTTCCTATAACTGCATATAATTTATGGCCGTTCCTTTAGGCGTTTACACCAAAGCGTAACAATGAGCAGTGGTCGGAAGGTGTATCAGGGGGCCGACATCCATCAAAATCTGTAAGCACAATATGAGAACTGTGGCCTGCCACAGCGGAGTGTCTACTAGTGGATTGAAAAATTAAAAAAAAATTGGTCGCACAATGGTCACGCATGGGGAAGGAACCGGAAGACCATGGACGGCCAGCACTGAGCTGCCACGTGACATGGTTCTGTCCAGGCGCGGCCCGTAATTAAAGGCTCTGAGGCGGAGCCGCCCCCAAAAAATATTTGAAATATATGTATCAACAACAGATTACAGAATTATAATCATCAGAATTCATTTAGCATTTTTCCTTCACACGGATGTAAAGAATGAAGATGAATGTTTTTGGAACTGTTGATATTGAATGATGTTTTTCAATCGGGTAGTAGCCTTAAGGCTGCGCCTTGAGATGTCGTTTAGCTCCATGGAGTGGAGGGTTAGGAGGGGGGGTTCGTTGGTGTATTGCTTTTAGGGGCGCCTCGAAGGCTCCGAGCTTGTAGCCTAAGAGTGTCCTACCAACCTCCACACTACTTTTACGTTCTTCTGCTTACTTCAAAAGAGAATGAAGAGTGGCTGAAACTCCACTATCGAATCTCTTGTCTCTGTATATGTCTATTATGTTATGGTGTGCGGTTAATCACTCGTTAGTTTTACTGTTTTAATAGTGTTTTGGATAACTTTTTGTTTCTGATATTGGCTGTTGTATCCGGTGTTAGAATACGTTCACAAATTTCTCACTACAATCACCCCGTTTACATGGGCTTCCAAAACCGGATTTCGTAAACCGATTTTCCAATTCCGCTTTTGGTTGGTCATGTAAACACTCCAAAATCGATTCTGGAAATCCGCTTCTCTAAAGCGGTTTTCCAGTTCCACAATCGATTTTCGTGCCCATCACCCCGTTTACATGGGCTCCCAAAACCGTATTTCGTAAACCGATTTCCCAATTCCGCTTTTGGTTGGTCATGTAAACACTCCAAAATCGATTCTGGAAATCCACTTCTCTAAAGCGGTTTTCCAGTTCCACAATCGATTTTCGTGTCCATGTAAACGCAACCGTTTTTGAAGCGTTCTTGGCTTGTCAGATTGTGTTTTTTTGGTAAGAATTTTCGGCACATATGGACCAAGTGATATTTTCTAATATGAAATAAAAGTATTAATATTAGAGAGAGCATGAATCTGTGTATTTAAGTAAAGAAAAATAGCGATTATGCTGACTCAATCAGGGACTGAATCAGCTGTTTTTCAGCCGCCATCTTAAGTGGATTTGGAAATCCGATTCAGGCTGTGCCATGTAAACACGACAGCGAAAAACGGTTTACGAAAATCGGTTTTCGTCTTCCGGAAGATGTGTTCCATGTAAACGTAGTGCATGTAAACGCTACCGTTTTTGAAACGTTCTTGGCTCTTCAGATTGTGTTTTCTTGTTAAGAATTTTCGGCACAAATGGAAAGAGTGATATTTTCTAATGTGAAATAAAAGTATAAATATTAGAGTGAACATAAATCTGTGTATTTAAATAAAGAAAAATAGCGATTGTGCAGACTAAATAAGGAACTGAATCAGCTGTTTTCCAGCCGCCATTTTAAGTGAGCTACGAAATCCGATTCAGGCTATGCCATGTAAACACGACAGCGAAAAACGGTTTACGAAAATCGGTTTTCGTCTTCCGGAAGACGTGTTCCATGCGGTACTGTAAAGTGTCACCACCTAGCGAGAGAGTTGCGAATGACTTAAGAAAAAAGCGCGCGAAATATGTCCCGTACTTTCGATTCCGTTCTCGCTGATTTGAGTTTGCGGTTAACGTGTGTTATTAGTTTCGTCTTTTGTGCGTGTATTGTGGCTAAGTTTTAGTGACTTTTACTTCAAAATGATCTGCTAGTATCGATTTATGAAGTATGCCTCAATCTCACAAGGAGTGAACTGTCGCAGACAAATTACCTTGCAATCGAAGTTGACGAAACGACTGACTGCAAATTTGTCTCAATTGGTCTTCATAATTCGCTATGAATTACTGGGGAAAATAAATGAAAGATTTATTTCCTTTGTACGAGCGAAAAGCCACACTGCAGAGAATGTAACTGCAGCAATTCTCTGCGAGCTGCAGAAAATGAATATACATCAAAAACCGGAAAAAC
Source organism: Locusta migratoria (assembly GCA_026315105.1). Lineage (NCBI taxonomy): Eukaryota > Metazoa > Arthropoda > Insecta > Orthoptera > Acrididae > Locusta > Locusta migratoria. The sequence continues at coordinate 215,871,762 of CM048747.1, forward strand.
TGATAGCTCAGTGTTACGACGGTGCTCCTGTTATGAGTGGTCGCAATAACGGAGTTCAGATAAGAATGAAGTGTATCAAAATGCGCACTTTATTCACCATTATTCATAATTATATATTACACCTCATGTTCATAATTGAAATTAACATAACATTAAGCAAGCAGTGTAGTTTATCCACACCACTTTAAAGATTCCTGCAAACGGCGTCATTTAGTACTGTTTATTGCGATAAAGTCTTGAGACGTAATATCAGAAGATAAAAGCTATCAGAAGGCTTTATGTTGGTTTTAGCCTTTGATTTTTAATTGCTTCTGAAACAGGAAGAAGGTGTAGTACGTAAGTTTCAGGTAAAATATGACATTGCCCCCCACCCCCTTTCGGGAAATCGTCGTGGTTACAGACTGATACGTAGCTCGAGGTCTAGGTTTGTTCCGATCGGTAAATGTCAGAGCCTTCCCTAGTATGAAAACCACGAGCCGCGCCTGGTTCTGTCAGAGATATGAGTGACTATTAATGAAGTGGCACATCGTCTGAAAATTAGTCATGGTTCTGCCTACGAAATCATCCACAAGCTAAAGCCCACAATTCGACACAAAAGCTGACGACTTCTGTAAAAGATGTACGACAAGGTACGTACCCTTACAGCTGCCCACGGGGTGAAACGTTCAGAAAGTAATGGTTCATCCTCCGTATAGTCCTTCATTGCCCTTCTGACTAGAGTGGTCCATTCATTTACCTCGGACCTTGAAGTGAAGCACGCGGTATGGTACCGTACATACGTGGCTCGCTGCCCAGCCTAAAAATTTATTTTCTCGGATTATCAGGAGGCTTGCGCAATGAGGACTAAGTCTGTTGAAAACCAATGAGACTATATTGAAAAATGATGTTAAGGTAATTGTCCTATTTGTATTACAAGTTATGCCTACAATGCAGATAATTTTTTACTTACCCTCGTATATTAGGACTACATATATATACTTTTAAGTCTTTTATTTTTTTTTTTTATTATTTTTTTTTTATGGGACTTAACTACGGGGTCATCAGTCCCTAAACTTACAAACTACTTATGAACTACTTACAAACTAGGACGGCACAAATATCCATGCCCGAGGGGGGATTCGAACCCCCGACCGTAGTGACCGTGCTGACCGTGACTGGAGCGCCTCAGTCACCTCGGCCACCGCGGCCGGCTTTAAGTCTTTTAAACAACTGTCAAAAGTACTTTTTTGTTAGGAGAAGATGTGACAGTAGAACTGTTATACAAAAAGTACTGATCTTAACAGTACACAAGGTTTTTTTTTTTTTTTCAATTTAATTTTTAGTGACGGGGCAGCAGTTGATCACCGGCCTGGTCCTGGAACAAAGCAGTGGCGGCGGCAACACAAGAGGAAGCGGCCCGATGGAGTATCATATTACTGGATAAAATGGCTTCAGAACTCAGCGAATATATCAGTTCAACAGTTTCAATCTTTTTCTTTTTCTTTTTTTTCTTTAATAATTAAGAAACAATATACGTTGTGATGAAGGCTATTTCAAACATGTTTTTACAAAAGAATAACGGCGGTCAGTAGCTTACTGGATACATAAAACCAATAAAAAAGGTAAGATCCGAGCGGATCTATGCGCTGTGTCGGGGACTGTGTGCCGCCAGAGATTCGAATCCTCCTTTGGGCTTGTGTGTGTGTGTGTGTGTGTGTGTGTGTGTGTGTGTGTGTGTCTGTGTGTGCGCGTGTGTGTTGACCTTAGTTCAGTTTAAGTATTTTGGAAGCTTCGGGACAGATGAGCACATAGATTTACAAATATTTGTCTTGTTATTATTTATTTGTACATTGGATGTGTATCACTATATTACTTACAATAATCAAGAAGACAAAATATGCTGCGTAATCCTACCAACACTTAGCCCAGACAATAACTTGAAAATCGTCGGACGTATGGGGCAAATCATATTATTTTTCCGTGCACTCACATTCTGTAGATGATAAGTTGGCCGATGGCCACGATGGGCCGCCGGAACTGGTGCCTTATTTTGCTTGTTGGTGCGTAATTCTGAGATTTTTTTTTTTTTTTTTTTTTTTGCGTATTTTCACGCCCCCTTTCTAGCTATCCAGCACCCCTCCAAGAGTTTATTCAATGGTGCCAGAAAATTGAAGAGATGCAACAAAGTGGGGTTGGACAGAAGAAGTACGACAGACTCCCGAATGTAGTTCCTATGGCCGTTGTGGAAGACCACCATGACTTTGCTTCTCTCTAACGACACATTGTGAGAAGAATTGCAGCAGTATATGGCAGCCGGGACTGTGGACCAAACGAGCACCGATTATGGCCATGGATGTCAGTCCTATATGTCATGATATGTTTCAAACATTAGCGATTGTCAGCCCCCCACCTCCACGTCGCACCAAATGCGAAGAATGGCCTCGCCCTACTATGGCGAACGCCGCAGTCACCAAACGGCAGCCTAGGAACCGACCGACGCGACCATAACCAACTCCTCCGGCAACTCTGAAGCCTCACAGGAGACACATATCTGGAGGACAGAAGACAACACGCCTCTGTGCTTTCCCTGTGGCCTTCCTGGACATGTAGTACGATACTGTATAGAGAGAAGACGAGTATTTGACAATTATTATGCCGCAAGACGCCAACCATCGGAGCAATCCTTTCAACGGTAGTCAATTGAAGATGATTACTGTCGATCTATGGGTCGAAGCACGTCGCCGTATAGTGGACGTGATCGCTCTCCAACGAGCAACCGCCGTTCACCGTCGCCTTACAGAGATACCAGCTGCTCGCCTAGCTGCCGTGTTCAGGAAAACTAGGCGAGCCGACCATCGACGGAGGTGGACTGCCGGAGATTTAAAATCCTCCATGGATGACAGTCGCTAAGATGTCGGAAATCTTATTGATGTCATCACTGACCGCCAACCTGTTCAGGCACTAGTCAATTCAGGAGCTTCCTTCTCTGTATTGTCAAATGATTACCGCCGCAAACTAAAGAAGATAGTGTTCTGTGATACAATAGAAACTGTGCTGAAGGTCGCAAGTGGAAAATACGTTCGGCCAACAGGAACATCTCGCAAGAATAACTATCAACAACAACACGCAGCCTTTCGAATTTGTCATTTTAACAGAATGTAGCCATGACACCATCCTCAGATGGAACTTCCTTCAGGCATCCCAGGCTGTAATTGACTGTGGCAGATCTGATCTACAAATTGAGGAAGCCGTTCCGACGAGAACACATAACATGTACTCCCATGGGAGGTTTTTTGCTGACGAGAATGTTGATATCCCGCCGTTAACAATGAGAAGAGTTCGAGTTAGCAGCCAAGACGACCGGTTGGGCGGTGAAGTGCTTGTCGATCGCAAAACGTTAATCAATATAAGAAAGGAAATCGACATACCAGCGGCTATTATAAGCATTATAGATGGTCGAGGAGAACTTTGGATCACTAATTTCCAAGAGCAATCGCAACTCATTTCTAAATGAATGTTATTGGAATAGCTGAACCAGTCCAGGACGGTGAGCTCTATGTCATCGACCAAGCCTCATTCTCTGCTGTTACTGCTCACAATGCACTAGAGGAAACTACTATGGCATTGCATATAGGGCCCAGTCTGATGCAAGAACAACGTCATCCGGTGTTAACCAAACTACACCAATTTTCAGGTGTAATCCAGGGCAGGCAGGAGAAGAGCCAAATGAAATGGCCCATGATAAAACACCATATCAGTGTTGGGGATCATCCACCAATTAGCCAGATTTCGTACAGAGTGTCGTCAGCTGAAAAACGGATAATTCGGGAAGAAGTGGGGATAGATGTTGCACGATGACATTATTCAATACTCAGAGAGTCCCTGGTCGTCTCTGGTGGTCCTCATGAAGAAGGATGGCACGTGGCGTTTCTATGTCGACTATAACAAAGAAAGATGTCCACCCATTGCTACACATTGATGACATGTTAGAGTGCTTGAAAGGAGCTACATACTTCTCAACAATGGACATGCAGACAGGTTACTGGTAAATCGAGGTTGACGAAGCTATCAGGGAGAAGACTGCTTTTATTACACCTGACGGTCTCTATGAATTCAAGGTCATAACGTTTGGACTGTGTAATGCCCCAGCCACATTCAGTGCACATGATGGGCAACTTGCTTCGACATCTTAAATGGATGACATATGTTTGTTATTCAGATGACATTGTCGTTTTTTCAAGGACATTTGCGGAACATCTAAGCCACCTGTGAACTGTGTTGAAGTGTGTTCAGACTGCAGGACTTCACCTCAATCCAAAGAAGTGTCTCTTCGTCGCCAAAGAAATAAAACTCCTGGGGCACCTAGTGAACGGAGATGGTGTGCGTCCTGATCCAGATAAAGTAAGGGCAGTCACAGCATTTCCAACTCCTCAGCACATCCGTGATGTGAGAAGTTTCCTTGGGCTGTGCTCATACTATCGCCGTTTCATAGAAGATTTTTGTAACAAGGCATGTCCGTTGCAAAAAGTTCTGCAGGGAGACGCCAAGTTTTACTGGGATGAGACAAAAGTAAAAGCTTTCCGGGCATTTAAGGAGGCTCTAACTTCTGCACCACTTCTAACTTTATACGACGAGAACGTGGAAATTGAACTTCACACAGACGCTGGTGGTTATGTGATTGGTGCAGTGCTTGTACAAATTGAGGAAGGTACTGAAAAGGTGATAGCCTATGCATCAAGAGTTCTCTCAAAGTCCGAGATGAGCTACTATACAACTGAGAAGGAATGTCTCGCCGTTGTTTGGGCTATCAACAAGTTCCGGCCATATCTTTTCGGTAAACCATTCACCGTCGTGACAGACCACCATTCTATATGTTGGTTGACCAATTTGAAGGATCCATTAGGTCGACTAGCAACATGGGCACTAAGACTCCAAAAGTACGATGTCACAGTGGTATTAAAAATGGGCCCCAACACAAGGACGCTGACTGCCTTTTGAGGAATCCATTTGACAAACATAACAGCATGGATGAAATTTCAGCCCTCACTGAGTTGGGTGACATTACAGCAGAACAGAGGGAAGAGCCAGGATTATTACAAACCATAGAGGTTTTGGAAAAAGGAGAACCAACCAAAGGAGAGTTTCAACTTGTAAACAGGACTTGCATGAGAGCAACTACGATCCACTGGGCCGCAAATGGCTACTGGTTGTTCCAGCTCATCTCTGGGCAGATATTCTCAAGTATTTCCACGATTCTCCAATATCCGGTCATCTGGGATTCGTGAAGACCCTAGACAGAATCAGACGCAGGTATTACTGGCAAGATTTCCACCTATCTGTCAAACGCTATGTGACTCTGTAAGGAGTGCCAGTGATGGAAGCAAGTGTCGCAATCACCTCCAGGTCGTCTGGTTCCAATTCCGCCTGCAGCAGCTCCATTCCACCGGATTGGAATCGACCTTTTAGGTTAGTTAGTTAGTTAGTTAGTTTGGTTTTATTTGCCCTGTAGATCAAACATTTGTACAGTAGAGCACACAGTGATATAGGACAAGGCACTAGGAATAAAACACTTTTGTACTTTGTACAATAATGCAAATAGTGCTATAAAAATTAAATTAAGGCTAAGGACATGGAGTTACAGACTTTCTTACACATGGCAGAAAAATATACACAAAAATAATTACATCCAGATGCAAAAATAATTACAAACAGAAAAATAATGGTACTTGTTTAAATTAATGAGAATATCTGTAAGTTGAAAATATAGTTCTTAAAATTATCATGGATAATTTTGTATGCAAATTCTCTTAGCTATAATATAATACATTAGTACAAGCACATGGGGAGTTACAGACTTACACGGCAGAAAATATATCATGGATAATTTAGTAAGCCATTTTTTTTTTTTCTTTTCTTTTCTTTTCTTTTTTTTTTTTTTTTTTTTTTTTTTTTTTTTTTTTTTTTTTTTTTTTTTTTTTTTTTTTAGATATAACATATTACATTAGTTACAAGAGCATGGAGTTACAGACTTGCATGGCAGAAAATAAGCAAATTTTTTAGCTATAACATATTACATTAGTACAAGGGTATGGAGTTATAGACTTCACATGACAGAAAAATATAAGCAAAATAATTATAAACAGAAGAAGTGCAGTACTTGATTAAATTAATCAAGATATTTATAAGAAGAAAACAGCGGTTCTTTAAATTATCATGGATAATATTATAGCTGAAACATATTACATTAGAAGTGTAATCAACAGGATTTGCAAAGTTACCATAATAGATTAATGTTTCAATTTAACACAGGAAATTTTGTTGCAGAGTACATACAGATAAGACATTACATGTAAATCTTATAGCTAGGTCTATAACATATCAGTTTACAGATATAACTTAGAATTTTGTCCCCAGAAATTCCTGAATAGAATAGAAGCAGTGATTTAGTAATAGTTCCTTTAATTTAATTCTCATTATTTTTGGATTTTTGATTGTTTTTAAGTCTGGAGGGAGGTGGTTATGAATTTTGATGCCCATATACTTAGCCCCATTAGCATATAGTTTAGTGTTGTGAGGTATAATCTGCAGGTGGGTTTTATTTCTTGTGTCATGTGTGTGGCGGTCAGCATTTTTGTCGAGGGACTCCAGGTATCGGACTGTACAACAAGCCACTTCCAGTATATAGATACATGGGAGTGGGAGTATTTTTAGTTTTTTGAACAGTGGTTTGCAGTGTTCAAATCTTTTTTTCAAAGCTATTATTCTAACCACTTGTTTTTGAATTTTGAAAATTACAAGGGATTCAGAACTACTTCCCCAGAAGATCAAGCCATAGCTCAAAACGGACTCAAACAGGGCATGGTATATCAGCTTCAAAGTATCTATACTGACTGTATCTCTGATTGATCGTAGTAAATAGCATGTTTTGTTGAGTTTCTGTGACAAAGCCTCAATGTGTGGTTTCCAATTTAAAGTATTACTTATGGTAAGTCCAAGAAATTTGGTGTCCTGTCTGTTAGCAATGGAGTCTTTGCCAATGACTACTGCTGCATTACACGGAGTAAGATTTTGTCTTGTGTGAAAATTCATGCTTACAGTTTTCTGTGTATTTATGAGTAATCTATTTGCTTCAAACCAAGAGTGTAACTGAGCGGTGGTTTCATTGATTGCATCTTGTAATATGTCGACATTACCGGTAATCAAGATATTTGTATCATCGGCATACAGAAAGGAGCTGGCAGCAGGTATGTGTTCTGGGAGGTCATAGATGAACAAAAGGAAGAGGATAGGGCCAAGAATAGACCCCTGAGGCACGCCATTCTTTGTATGTAGTATTTCTGACCTGCAAGCTCTGGATGTCTTTGGATCTTTTATTTCTACGTACTGCATCCTTTTGCTGAGATAGCTACCAAAACAACTGTGGGCTACACCCCTGATTCCATACTTTTGGAGTTTCATAAGGAGCAGCTTGTGGTCAACCATATCAAAAGCCTTGGATTGATCTAGGAATATGCCAATAGCATGTTGTTTATGGTCAACAAGTTCTGAACACTTTTCCAGAAATGCATACAAAGCATTTGTTGTGGACATATTTTTCCTGAACCCATATTGGGAACAAGAGATTATATTGCTGGACTCTAAAAATGCTTCTAGTCTTGTGAACATACTATATTCAAATATTTTTGAAAAAGCAGATAGTATAGCGATTGGTCTATAATTTGATACATCAGATTTTTCTCCTTTCTTGTATAGAGGTATAATTTTAGCAAGTTTTAGCTGGCACGGAAATGTTCCCTCCAGAAAGGAGGTATTTATGATGTTTGATAGGGGCTTACTGATGTAGTTTGCACACTTGTGAAGTAGAAAACAAGGTATCAGGTCATGTCCTGCAGAATGGGTCTTTTTAATTTTTTTCTTAATAGTATCTTCAACTTCACATTGTGTTGTAGGAGTTAGGAAGAATGACTTCAGAGGAGTAAAGTTATTTAGAGGGGAGTATACAGTATTAGCAGAGGTGGCCAGGAGGTTTGAGGAAATTTCTGAAAAATGACTGTTAAATTTGTTTACAATTTTCTGTACGTTTTCAGTCTTATGCCCTTCTATATTGATTGTAACCTTAGGCTCTACCCTCATCTTTCTACCAGACTGTTCATTTACAATGCCCCAAACGGTCTTGCATTTATTAGAGGAACCTCTAATTATTTTATCATTATGGAACTTTTTAGCACATTTGATAACTCTCCTATATATGGTTTTGTAGCAACAGTAGTATGCCTTGAACTCCTCAGAGTTACCACAATCTAATTTGCTTATTTTGTGTAGCAGTTTCATCTGTTCTGATGAAGTTTTAATACCTTTAGAGATCCAAGCATTATTTTTATTTTTGGTGATAGTTTTTGTTTTTTCTGGAAAATGGCAGTTAAAATAATATTGAAATCTCAGTAGAAAATTGTCAAACTTTTCATTAGTAGTTGATGAAGTAAATACACTTTGCCATTCTTCCTTTTTTAGTCTCAATAGAAAGTTATTTATGTTATTGTCGTTATAACTTCTGGACTTGATAGTAATTTTTTCTGATGGGAGTGCATTAGATGGGGATTTAACATGAATTGTAAGTGCACAGTGATCTGAGAAACCAACCCCTATAGTCCTTACATTGCAGTCAGTGTTAGTTGCTACTTGGTCTAGACAGCTGTTTAGTCTTGTTGGAGAATTGACTTTTACAATTAAATTAAAGGACATCATTAAGTTTAGTAATTGAGACCTACTAGCAGAATCTTCAAGGAAATCAATATTAAAGTCACCACATATTATGACCATTTTTGAGTTCTTGTAGCATACTTTTTCTAACAATAATGCAAAGTTTTTAAGGAAGACAGAAAAGTTACCATTAGGTGATCTATGTAGGTTCTCGAAGTAGACACCTGGTAACCGAGGGCCATATTCTGCACTGACTACCTCTATACTGACTACCGCTATGCTGTCAGCCAGCACAAGCCCAAGAGATAGCAAAATTCCTAGTAGAAGAAATTATTTTGAAGCATAGTGCACCATGTATGATGATATCTGATCGAGGAAAAGTATTCATGTCAAAACTAGTATCAGAGGTAATGTCACGTTACGACATTGTCCACAGAATAACAGCTGTCTACCATCCTCAGGCAAGTGGCTTAACAGAACATTTTAACAAGACGTTAGCAGATAGGCCTATGTGTCAATCTACATCGATGTTGAGCAGAAGGAGTGGGATACAATACTGCCAGTCTTGACATTTGATTATAATTCAGCAAGCCAAGACACCAGAGGCTTCACGCTGATTTTCCTGCGCCATGGTCATGAGGCAGAGACGACAATGCATACGCTGTTTCCGTTCCAACTGGACGATACTCAGGATGACTATGTGAAACAGCTCATCACCAGGGTCGAAAAAGCAAGACAGCTGGCTCGCAAACACACACTGGACGCCCAGGAGAAGGACCGCCAGCGGTATAACGACATGCACCGACCTGTTGTGTACAGCCCAGGAGATCTGTTATGGATTTTTACCCCTGTTCGGAAAGTTGGGTTTCGGAAAAGTTACTGAAGTGATACTTTGGTCTGTATTGTATCATATGCCGCCTGTCAGACGTCACATAAGAAGTCGAGGATTATGAGGCATCCTCGAAATAAAAATGAAGACACATTGTGCTCGTCCTCCGTATGAAGGCTTACAACGATCCCAAAGAACAAATAGACAGAAACGAAATCTTGTTCAAGGACTCTGAAGACCATTATGGTAATGATGAAGCCACGACAGGAGGATCTGGCACCGGTCATTGTCAGTGCAAGGAAGGCGTGCAGGCAGCAGGGGAAGATTCTCCGGTACTGTCATACAGAGGATCCATGACAAGATCCAGGACACTGCAGTTGACTGAAAAGGGAACCTGACAGCGGATCGCTGTTCTTTCAGGAAGGGGCGCAATGCTGCAAATCTACCGACAGCATGCGTGGTGCAGTGGTTAACTTCGCAGATCGCTGTGCTTGTGGTCCCCAGTCCAAATGCCGCCAACAGCAGAGAAAAACTTATTTCTTTGTATTTACTATTTCTAGAATGTTCTCCAATTTATTGTGTTTAATGTACTTGTAAGTTCCAGAAAATTTTTTCTACGTATAAATAGAGGAGCACTCCACGCAGGAGTACGTCTGTACTGAGTGTAGGCCCTATGCTTGCGTTCACAATAAACATGTTCTAAGTGAAAGTGTTGTGCTCTATTAATGACCAGCCTTCGAATTCCCGATAACCTGCTGTTTGGAACGTGACAGTATAACCATGTCGGACTTGTCAAAGACCTCCTATCGTTTTGACGATCTCTACAGCGAAAAAAACTATTTTGCCACCAATTTTACCAATCAAAGCCAATCTAATTCCAACATTGAACCCTTCCTTTCATAATTCATACCACAATCCAACCGTGACCCTCCCTCACTCCCACGTAACCGTCCTCTGATCATCTGAAATTCCTCACATCCCTCTTGGAATCACCATCCTTGCCCAAGTCCCATCCTAAAAATACTAATGTTTAGGCTGAAGAAAGTACAGCCTTACACAACCTTAAAAAAGATCCCAACCTAATGACCCTTACTGCAGACAAAGGTTCCACCACTGTTGTGATGAATCACAGTGATTACGTGACAGAAGGCTTATGTCAATTGTCTGATTCCTCCACCTACAAGCTGTACCAGGAGGACTCCATACAGAAAGTACAAAATGATCTAATCCTTGTTAAAATCTTATCACCGTTTCCAGACCCTCTCCCTTGAATCTATCTTCCTCCTCACTCCAACAACACCCCCACACACCTACCTTTAAAATGCTCTCAAAAATCCATAAACCTAAAAATCCAGGACACCCAATAGTGGCTGGTTAGTGTGCTCCCACTGAAAGAATTGTATCCCTCGTTGACCAGCACCTCCAACCACTTGATCGAAACCTAGCCTCCCACATCAATGATGCTGTCTGTCTGTCACTGACTGTCTCTCTCACCTCTTTACCTCCTAGATCCTTACTTGTCACTGTGGATGCCACTTCGTTGGTCACCAATATTCCACATGTTCATGGTCTTGATGTTGTTGAACACTGCTTTTCTCAACATCCTTCAAACTCCAATCCCGATGCCTCATTCCTTACAATACTAACCAATTACATCCTAACACACAATAAGTTTTCCTTTGAAGGAAATCAGATCTGCAGCACAGCCATGGGCACTGTGTGGCACCCTCCTATGCCAACCTATTCATGGGTTGTCTTCAGGAAATCTTCGTAGCCTCCCCAAACCTCTGATCTGGTTCAATATCATTGATGACATTTTAATGATTTGCACTCAGGGCAAGGACACCCTATCCTCATTCCTTCACATCCTAAATTCCTTGTCTCCCATCAGTTTCACTTGGTCCTTCTCAACCTGGCAACTCACCTACCTAGATGTTAACCTCCACCTCATTTACATCTTCATCCACACCTCTGTTCACATTAAATCTACTAATTACCATCAGTACCTACAGTATGACTGCTGCCATCTATTTTTGCATAAAAAATCCTTCCAATACAGCTTTGCCACCCATGGATGTCAAATTTGTAGTGATGGTTAGTTCCTTATCCAATATTTCGAAGGCCTCGTAAAGTCCTTCACAGACAGACATTACCCACCTAACCTAGTCTGCAAACAGATTTCCCATGCCATATTCCCACACACCACCAATTATCACTCCATCCCCAATAACCTGACCCTAAGGAGTGTCCTTCTTGTCACCCAATAACTAAATCGCATCCTTTTTTGGGGCTTTGATTTCTGACACCATGCCCTGAAATGAGAGACATTCTACCCAAGAGCCTTCCAACTCCTCCTAAAGTGGGGTTCCATCACCCTCCCAACCTCCACAACATCCTAGTCCATCCCTATGCCACTCCCAACCCGAACCCCTTACCACAGTGATCATATCTGTGCAGAAAAACCCCAATGAAAAACCTGCCCAATCCACTCACCCAACATTTCCTATTCCAGTCCTATCACAGGCTTATCCTACCCCATCAGAAATTGGGCCACCTGTGAAAGCAGCCATGTGATTTAGTAACACTGCTGCTATCATTGCACAGTTTTTATGTGACAATGAACCTGCTGTCCATCCGGATGAATTCCTACTGCCAAACTGTGGCAAAATGCAATATGGACGCACCCTGTGGCACAGCATGCAACTGAACACAGCACTCTGGATTTCAATGGCTGGTTCACTTCACCGAGCCATCTGGATTGTCCCATCCACCACCATCCCTTCTGAACTGCACAGATGGGAGTTGTCCCTCAAACACATTCTATGGTCCCATAACCATCCCACACTCAATTTAAGATAACTTTCCATCCCTACACCCTATGTGTAACATCTCCTTTCCCATCCCCATTCCTTCCCCATTCATTATTCTGTATCCAATTCGTGTGTTCTCTGCAATTCTGTATCATCCCTTACAATATCTCTTAATTAATTACTTTATTTTCTTTTTTCCTATTTTTTCACCTTATTATTTTTATCATTTCAAATCTGCTTACTCCCACTCCACACTCATTTACAACTCCATTTTATTCTGTCCCATACCTTCCCTTCACTGTATCCAATGTCACAATTCAAATTCCCCCCTATCAAAGCCTTTACCATCCATCATGCAATACGCAACTTTCCATCCCCACCCTTACCTGGTATCCTTCCCCCTCCACTCCCCACCTCACTCAGTCTAGATGCTTGTGGTGCTGGAGTGGCCAGACATGGTGGATGTGTGTGTATAGTTGCCTGAGTAATTGTGTGAATGTATATGCTTCTTTTTTTTTTTTTTTTTTTTTTTTTTTTTTTTTTTTTTTTCTATGAAAGCAATGGTCGAAAATTTAGGTTGGGTGAATGTGATTGTCTATTTTTTGTGCCTGTCAGCAGCTCAGGAAGCCTCTTTATGGTGATTTGTTATGTATATTCCATTATTAATAAACAGATAATTATGTTACGCTTGACTGAGAATCAAACCCTGAACCTACTGATGTTTTTTCAATGTATGAATATGCGTTAAATCTCAAATGTTAACAGAAATGAGGGCCCTTGTTATTGATAGTGCATGAAGTGAAATTAAGAACTATATTCATTAGTATCCCAGTATGCTCTATCAGGGATTTCAAATGAAATTATGATTACTTTGTCATGGACCAGGATTCAAATACATATACATGTTTTCAATTGAGACCTAGAAGAATCTGTAGTTTCTAAGAAAGCACTGAAATGATCCAACTATATGGTTCTGAGTGGGTCGAATACCGAAAAGAAGGAGATCTGAATTATAAATGCAGTCAAGCACCATAATAGTCAACATTTCAAGTTAATATGTAAAAAGAGCCATGTGACCTTAAAATAGCATTAATTTATAAAACAAAATAAAGTACCAGTAACGTAAAAAAAGCTTTCAGGTGTAAGAGTTTTGAATACCATGTTTTCTGCTTGTTACTGTCAACCATAAATTGGCTCTGACCCAGGTGATATCGAATTGATTTTAGTTTAATACAAATTTTGAACTGCCATGCAATTTGATGTTCTTCACTTGGCATTGCCAGAGATGAAATAGATATGATCAATCTGTTAAAGTTGTATGTCTGAAGGGGGATGCAAATCCACATGTTCCAGATATTAAACGAGAAGCAATTCACCAGACCACTATGGCCAGATACACCATCCTTGTCATTGTGGTGTTAACATAAGATGCACTTAGCATACATACTAGACAATGTGGTGCTCAGTTAAATGATGAACTATCAGAAAGCTTTTGACACAGAAATTATATATGTCTTATGTCAGCAGGACATAAAGATGACTAACCATCATAACCTGAAGTGATGACATTATGAAATTTTCTCTGTTCAAACAAATTTCTTTGTTTGAAAAACACCACTGCAGAGTGTAAATGTACCAGATAATTTGATTATTACTGTCATTATTGCTAATATTATGTACAGTTTTCAGGTGGTGTACTATCTTGAAACCATTTAAGGCTTTTTATTCATTTCTAGAATCAGTTGTCTGACAGTTAGTAAAATGTATTTCTGCACTAAAATACACTTCAACTTTGTTTGACAACAGCTTTAACTCAAAACCAGTTGCTCTCTACATCTACATAATCAGTAGTTCTGTTACAGAACAGCTAAAAAATTAAACTTCAATGAGACTGGCTCCAAAAAGACAGAATGTCTAGAGTCCTGAGAATGTGATCATTTGTCCCTGCTGTGATCTGATTCAATAGGCACCTACTGTTGAAGGTAATTGAGCACCATTGATCTACTCCCAGATTTACACTCTGCAGCCAACCACATGTTGTGTGGTGGTGGATATCTCAAGCCACTGTTAGTCCTTACCTTTTCTGTTCCAGAGTGAGGATGAAACAATTGCTTATATGCTTTTGTATGAGGCCTAATTTCTGTCATCTTTGTGTTCCTTATGCAAAATTTAAATTGGTGGTTCTATATGCAGTCTCCTTTACAGATGGACTACATCTTCACAAAGTTCTTCAAATAAAAGAATTCTAGCATCCCGTCCACCTCCGTAGTTCAGCGGTAGCATTGCTGACTACCACGCAGGAGGCCCGGGTTTGATTCCCGGCAGGACACTAGGTGTTGTGTGTTGTCCTAATCATCATCATCTCATCATCATTGGCACATAAGTCGCCCACACAGCGTCAAATAAAAAGACTTACACTAAGGCTGCCGAACAAACCCGTAAGGATTCTCCCAGCCAAGAAAGCCATATGCTCATTTCCATTTCTAGCATCCACCATTCCCATGACAGCACTGCAATGTTAGGACTAGATATTTAATTGATATGGACTGTGTCTAGTAGCTCACTTCTAATAGTGCTTGGGAAAAATATAGATTTATTTCCCTTATTCATTTTTCTTGCATATTTACACATTTACAGTTAGCTGCTATTCCTCACACCAAATAGAATGTTGTCCATGTCATCTTGCATCCAACTACAGTCACTCAATGATGACACATTCCCATATACCACAATAGCATAGGAAAACAGGTGCACCTTAGTTGTGAAATCAATTCCCAAACAACATATTGTGCCACAACTCTTACCGGGGCAACGTGTTCATTGGGCAACCCCATAGACGCAGAACGGGCCTTATTTAGACTGTGGTCTGATGTCAACCACGGGATCGATGTGTGGACATCATCTTCACCAAAAAAGGAGTACTGCTAAATATGCAGGGTGTCCACCAAGTGCAATCCCTGCAAAGTATCATTAGAGGCCACAGAGCAGCAGTTCCAAAACAAAGGTGTACACTGTTGTGATAGAGGGCACCCCTGTCTATCTGTTGTACAATACACTGACTTCACACTGTGAATGAGATACTTCATTACCACATTTCCACAGGGGTTTCAAGGTACCCCAAGTGTTGTAGAACCACCATCAAAAAAGTGTGTATTCAGGAACCCAATGTGTTGTAGGACCACCATCAAAAACATATTGGCAGCTGTCAAAGGTCTGGCTGAAATCAAGGAAGGCCAAAATCCCAGGCCTTATACATGCTTTGGGAAGCAAAATCTTATCAAAATATTGATAGCATGCAGTGTGGATGTTGTCATCAACACCTATACGATGCACAGTCCTGTCAAGTAAAAATCTTCATGTCAGTGTTGAGTAAGATTAAGGGACAGTAATAACTAAACCTGGAGCTGGGTTTGTGTGTGAGTATGATCAGTACTTATAGAAAGCATCTATGTATATGAATCCTGTAAGATGTTAGGTTTAGATGTCAGTCCAGACTGTCACCAGCTTTTGCTGGAAGGCACAGTAGAACTGTACTGAGAAGCTATCAGGTCATGCCTACTTATGAATAGCTCCTGCCTGTATCATTTCAATGACCTCTACCTCCATTTGCATGGGAATGGCAGCATAATCTAAGGTGCCACATCAAAGATTGTGGGGCCACTCCCATCAGAGGTTTGAGTCCTCCCTTGTGCATGGGTGTGTGTGTGTGTGTGTGTGTGTTGTCCTTAGCATAAGTTAGTTTAAATAGTTTGTAAACTCTGCAGTTTTATCTCTTAGGTTTAAAAACTTTTGAAATTGTTTCTACTTCCATTACATCTTCATCAAATTTGTTCCTGCAGCCTGTGTGATCTTGCCAAAAGTGAGCTGAGATGCCTCTGTAATTACCTCTGGAGGATGGCATTGGTCTGAAGGGCTTTGCCTACATTTAATTAAATATTGAAACATCATCCACTGTCTGTTGGGATAATGTGGATCAAGGCCCTTCATCAGCATACTCATTATGTGATTATCTGATACATGGATGGCTTCTCATTAGCTAATCAGTCTTGCTGTCATGATTATGCAGGCAAAAAGATGGCTCCCTCAAAATTGTGGTTTATGAGGATTATGATATGAGCCTTGGCATGAGTCACCATCGTCTGCTAAACAGTTAAGTGTGGCATTGTTTTACACTCCCCTAAAATGCTATAATAAAAGACTTTGTGTGTCACCTCCATGCCACTATGTCTTTACCATGGCCTATGAAAGTCTTCCAGAGGGCAGACATGACAGAGTAATCATCACGAAAGGGCAGATTGATAGGCATTGAGCTGACAAGTATATGGGTTTGAAGGGCCTTCTATGAGCCACCAACATTCTACAGAAGTGAGATGGTTCATATTCAATTTCCATTAATCACAGCTGTACCGTTGCCTCTGATGTATGACTGTTGTGGCTCCGATATAGGCCTTGCGATCAAGACACACTAAAGGCTATATTTCAGTTCCTCTTGTCACATTGTGGTGTAACCATGCAGCTGGAATATGTCACCACATAAATGAAGTGTAGTGGTTACCCTACTCCAATATCTTCTGGATTTTTTTATGTCTTCTGAAGTCTTGGCCCCTCTACTCAGATCCCAAAAATAGCAATTACCTAAGTTAGATAATATTGGATATTTCTTCATTGGTATTGTCTTACAGCATCTAAAAATTCACTTCTACAATTAAATAATGTGCTCAGAAACCATTTCTTCATTTTTACACAAATCAGGCTTCATTAGCCACCTGACTATCTACTAAAGAAAGACAGTAGGCCTATCTCTCATGCCACAAGCTCAAAATACAATGAATTCACACACTAGAAAACAAAAGACATCTACTTAAAATAGCATGCTCCTAGAGCTCACAATTTGTTATATGAAATCTGTGATGATGTCAGTGCATTATTCCTTGCAGCAAATTCCCTAACAGATAGATGCTCCCTTCTTCTTACTACGTGTGAGCACAAATAGGATTTTGCACACAGTATATGGTCTTGAAAACTCTAACTCCCCCAGAAGTAGACAATTTGATTATCTTGATATATCAGGACATTTAGTGTAACTTGTTACACAAGAACTTGACAATAGAGTAAAAGATGTTAATACAATCAATAGCTAGTTTAGTGTGTAAAGCCAGACACTGACATAAGAGTGTTTACATAAATCCACCATCTGTAGGTTGTTAACAATTGTAGCAATTTCTGCACGTGGAGATTGACATGAGAAACAGGAGGAGTTGTAATCTCCTCTCATATCAAGGTGTTCTGTTATTCCATAATGAGATGTGTAATCAGATCCAAGACCAAGGTAGATTGCTCACAATGTTGGGCTGATCCTGAAAGTGAACATCTGTTGGTAAGTCCTCTTGTGTCAGTCATTGGCAACTATACCTTCAGAGAGTGGAATCACTACTCCACTACCAGTGACAAAGTTGTGTTGTGTAGCCTTAGAGTCCCTGAAATGTTTTACATGCACCCCTTCAAGGGTGGATTATGAGTAAATTGGATTAGATACAGTGTAAGTCACATAAGACGTAGTACTTCTTTTACTTCATAAACACATAGGAAAACACGGCTTTTGGCACATGATAGAGCATTGAGGGGCACATATGTTTTTGTTTGGACAATGGTTTTACCTCCAATATCAGCTGAGATACTTAAATTTTTAGCGTTTGTAGATTTAGAGAAAGCGTTTGACAATGTTGACTGGAATACACTCTTTCAAATACTGAAGTCAGCAGGGGTAAAATACAGGGAAAGGAGAGTTATTTAAAACTTGTACAAAAGCAAGACCGCAGTTATTAGACTTGAAGGGCATGAAAGGGAAGCATCAGTTGGGAAGGGAGTAAGACAGGGTTGTAGCCTTTCTCCGATGTTATTCAATTTCTACATCGAGCAGGCGGTGAAGGAAAGCAAGGAAAAATTTGGAATAGGGATTAAAGTTCAGGGGGAAGAAATAAAAACATTGCGTTTTGCTGATGACATTGTAATTCTGTCAGAGACAGCAAAGGACCTGGAAGAGCAGTTGAATGGAATGGACAGTGTGTTTAAGAGAGCGTATAAAATGAACATTAACAAGAGCAAAACAAAAATAATGGAATGTGGTCTTAGAAAATCAGGCAATGCTGAAGGAATTAGATTAGGTAATGAAACAATGAAGGTGGTGGATGAGTTTTGTTACTTGGGTAGTAAAATAACATGCAATGGTCACAGTACAGAGGATATAAAATGCAGGATGGCAATGGGAAGGAAAGCATTTTTGACAAAGAGAAATTTGCTAACATCAAATATTAATTTAAGTGTAAGGAAGTCTTTTCTGAAGACATTTGTGTGGAGTGTTGCCTTGTACGGGAGTGAAACATGGATGATAAGCAGTGCAGACAGGAAGAGAATAGAGGCTTTTGAAATGTGTGCTACAGAAGAATGCTGAAGATTAGGTGGGTAGATTGCATAACTAATGAAGAGGTACTGAACAGAATTGGCGAGAAAAGGAATTTTTGGCATACCCTGACTAAAAGAAGGGATCACTTGGTGGGTCACATTTTAGACATCGAGGAATCATAAATTTAACATTGGAGGGAAGTGTGTGGGTTAAAAATCACAGAGGAAGACCATGAGAGCTTCATCAAACCAGTCTCCGGACTAAAGACCATAACAACAACAACATAATTTTTTAATGGAACTGCTTACTTTTTATAACTGTACTTGTTACCTCTTGAAAAGACAATTACAGTGATGTAGCGTTTGTTAATGTTGACGTTGAAACCTATTGTACAAAATTCAAGAAATGTCTTAGAATTTGAGGGCACAATGGCCAGAATCAACAGGCATCCCACACCAGGCTGCCTAATTATATACCATAACATAGGCCTCCACAACTGTAGTATTGCTTTGTATCCCCTTGAATCAACTTAAGATATACAGTGTATGCAGGTTCATCTATGAATGATGTAAATGGACATATGACATATGCTAGAATCTGCTGTATCACAAAGAGCTTAGGATAACTACTTCACATTTGTTTATCTTCCCAGATGTACGTGGCCTGAAACAGAGAAGTCACCTATTCATTCCTTGAAAATAAAGAGGTCTTATACACAGTAAGCCCCCCAGGGGGCTCATGGTTCTTTCGGGAGTACGTGCACGGTGAATACACGGCCCTGAGCTAATGCAGTCTTCCTTCCTTCTTTACTTCCTGGTCTGCATTTCCTTTCACCCACCCCTCCTTTCCTATCCTCACTCCTTCCCCTCCCCACTGGGGGACTGATAACCTCCGTAGTTTAGTCCCCTTATCCCAACCAAACATCCCAACCCTTATACACAGAAAGAAAGAAAAAATACTGTATGAAATATCTCAATTGTAGCAGGAATAATTGACATACTGTTTCCTGTACGTGGCTGTATGCTTCTAAGAAATACAATACTTGCTGTTGAGCAGCTGTCTGAACCTACAATGCTCTAAATTATATCATAGGGGACACATTCATTGAACTAAACATTTTATTAATAAAAATCTGGTGACCATTGCAAAATAAATATTCTTCTTAATGAAACATCATTTCATGCTCAATGTAAGAGCATAATGACAGTGTTATCAGCTGTGTGAAATACATGGTATGGACTTACGTGAAATGCAATGCAATTTCATAAAAACCTAACTGTAATAGATAATTTACTAATAATGTTTTGTTAGCCATCCAAATAACATTAGGAATACCTTACAGAAAAACAACTTTATCTTTTATTTCAACATGTGTTCAAAATGCTGACCATTGACTGAGAAACACATTTGCAGTTATTATTTGAAATAATTATGGACAGATTTAATTACAGTGGATATGTTAGAGTATGCACAGGTGATTCAGCGACATATATGATATGCTGTAGTTGGGTCTTCATTATGGAATGCCCTTTTGAGTGAGGGAGGGGGGTCAGATTGGAAGACCTCGCTGGCCAGTGTACAACTGATTTTTTTCCTACCTAATCCAGGTAATTTTTGCTCCAGTATTGTATTTGCATTGCAACACAGGATGTGTGCCGCGGCGGAGCGGCCGAGCCCATTGAGGCGCTATGCTACGACGCGTGAGACTGTACCCCATCGGGGACTCGAATAACACCTCGGGCATGGATGTTTGTGTTGTCTTTAGTATAAAGTAGTTTGTAAGTTTAGGGACTGATGACTACACAGTTAAGTCCCTTAAGCTCTACAAACATTTGAACACAGGATGAGTGAGCTGGACATTCATCATGAAGCAGCCACATCTAATTGTACTTCCTCTAGAAGAATTGGTAGATAGATGCATGCATACAAATGTCCATTCAGCATGCCTGGGATGAAGTAAAGTCCCACAATACAATTGCCTACAATGATGCACCATACATTTACCCACCATTGTTGTTGAAGTTGCACCTGAGGAAGTCAATGTGGAAATTTTTGCTGCCTAGTAAAGCATGTTATGCAAATTTACATAACCATGGTTAGTAAACATTGCTTCATCAGTAAAGAGATCACATTGCAAAAACATAGTGTCATCTCTCAGCTGCAGAAGGACAAACCAATAAAATTCTGGATGATGTCCAAAACCTTGTTCACTGGGAGCCTCATATGGGAAAAATGACAAGCATGGAATTTGTGGTGATGCAAAATGTGAAGGACACTTGTATGGCTGATTTGACAGTCATTGGCAATATGTCTCTTACCACTGTGCAGATTGATTAGTGTCGTAGCCAGTATAGTTTCTTTGTGTTCTCTTACATTTGATAGTGTCATTCTTATTCTCATTTTCACATTCAAGCAGCCTGTCAGCACTAGCATTTTCATCTTTACATTTTGTGCAATTGCTGGGTGCATCAGACATTGCCAATCCAGATAGATAGTCCTATTCTACTACATTGTTTACACAGTATTTCTTTTACTATATTGTTTGCACTTCATTTCTTTTACATTCACCATATAAAAGTAGTGTATTCAACTTCTCCTCATTCTTATGCATGACTGCTCGCAAATGAGTGCCCTTCAGCGCTAACAAGTCAACAGTCAAATGTGCTGACATTCAAATTTTCAAATGTTTGTAATTCTATGGGACCAAACTGCATTGGTCATCAGTCCTTAGACTTACAAACCACTTAATCAAACCTACGGATGACACACACATTGTTGCCCAAGGGAGGATTTTGAAGCTCGTATAAATCATGAAGTTAGATCTATCATTTTACATATTTTTTTCTGGCCATGTCACATTTGACTTTTGTTGTTCATGGTTTTGTTGTATTTTTCATTCTGGACTGCCACTTTTACTTTACCATAGATGAGTAGCTGTCAGAGTTGGCAGGTGATCTATATTAGGTCTTCAAAATTTCATCAAGCAAAGTTTAATATATGTCATTTTTATGATTATTGTTTTTACTTTAATGAGTATTGCAATTGATTTATAAACAATAATTAACCAACAAAATACTAGCAGCTTTTAAGTCCATTATTGTTTGGATACAAACAAGGTCTCAGCAATTGATAAATTTACGGTAGCTTAAATTTAAACCACGATTTATCAACACAAAGTTGTTGAATAACAGAATTTTCAATTTCACTTCATCCATCTGTCTACTTATTTGCAAAATTATAACTTATTTTTGCAGGTTTAATGGATTAAAGAAGTCCACTTTAAAATCCCACCAGTAAAATATATTTTGCATTGAAGTTATCAGTGGTTCACTTAGCAATGATGCAATCACCTGAAAATTAAGTTCAGCCCAATTTACTTATTTTGTAATAGGCAATATGTTAATTTGTCTTACACCATCTCCAGTTTGTTAAACTTTGCTTTGCACTATAACATAGTTACAAAAAGAAATGTTCTTCTTGCTATATAAGGGTAGTGAACTAAACTAATATTTTAACATAAAAAAATAAACCAATTGTTAATTTAAAAAAAAAAAAAGACAACAGAAAACAAATATTTTCTTACTGCCTTCAATGATGTTTAATAAATATAATAAATATTACAAGTGTCTGTTTCTACAAATTAATTTAATTCCACAGGTGTTCTATAACACTGTAATCAGACAGATCTGTTAATCATTATGACACTTTGTCCTACAAATCACAAAAATTGTTCAATAGGTTTTCTGTGACAGCCATGATAAACCATCTTACAAATTCCATAATCTCCATTTCTTCCCTTGTGTCCCTTGCCTCTTGATTTTTACTGTTATTGTAGAATTGTGGAAATGGCATTGCTTAAGTTTTGTTTCTTCAGGAGAAAAATCATATTCCATATGTAGCACTCAAGAGTTACTCATTGCATTCTGATTCAATAACTTCTTCTGTTGAGTCATTTTCTTCTACCACTTGTGCAGGGA
Organism: Locusta migratoria; assembly: GCA_026315105.1. Taxonomy (NCBI): domain Eukaryota; kingdom Metazoa; phylum Arthropoda; class Insecta; order Orthoptera; family Acrididae; genus Locusta; species Locusta migratoria. The sequence continues at coordinate 215,894,460 of CM048747.1, forward strand.
TTACATCATTATTCTTCTGGTAATGAAAGTCTTCTGAAATCTGCAAGAAACATAAATAATGTTTCAAATGCTGTGAAACTTTTATAACAACCATATGCAACAATAAATTAAATAACATTTGACAAAAAACCTATAATGAAAAATAGTAAACCATTTCAAATAATAATAGCATATTTGTGATGTACGCTTTATTAAATAAACAATTTGGAAAGATTTAGTAGCTTACTAAAGACAAAAAAATCAAAATATAACATTTTTGTCACACTATGGATGATCATGCAATGAAGAAAGTTAGTGTTTCAGATACTTTCATGCCTTGTAGGAAAAATATATATAAAAAATAGATATGATATACTTACCAGGTGAAACAGCAGGAGAAAAAGCACAGGTAAGTAGATAGAAACACAAATAAAAACAAACAAACACACACACACACACACACACACACACACACACACACACACACACACACACAAGAAAACAGATGACTTACCCAAAGCATATCAGGCGGTTTTTGCAAGTTTTCCTGTTTGTATATGTGTGAGTGTGTGTGTATTTGTTTACCTTCCTTTTTTTCCCATAAGATAAGTCCTTCCACTCCAGGAATTGGAATGACTCCTTTTCCACTTCCTTAAAACCCATATCCTTCCATTTATCCTCTCCTTTCTTCCTCTTTTCCTTAAGAAGCGACCAACAGTTGTGAAAGCTTGTATGTGTGTTTGTGAGTGATTTTATTTGTGTCTGTCGACGAGCCTGTCTTTTGGGTAAGTCATCCGTTTTCTATTTTTTATATTTGAAGGAGAATTTCCTGGTGGGAAAATTATGTATAAAAATAAAGATTGTTTGACTTACCCAAAGAACAGGCTCGCCAATAGACACAAAATACACATAATAAAAACACATGCAACACATGCAACATTCAAGATTTTGCAACCGTTGGTTGCTTTGTCAGGAAAAGAGGAAGGAAGGAGGGGAAAAAGGAAGGGATGCGGGTTTCAAGGGAGTGGATGAGGGATCATTCCAATCCCGGGACCGGAAAGACTCACCTTAAGGAAAAAAAAGGAAGGTAAACAAATACACACACACCCACACATGTACATACGCTAACACACCTAGGCAGACATTTGTCAAGGTATGTTAGTGTGTGTAAATGTTTCAAAAAATCTATAACATTTTATGTTTTTTGTAACATTAAAGTGTTAGGTAACTGATGTTTGCTGCATGCTCCACATTTACATTTAATTACTATAGTGTCCTCTCTGACAGTTAATTTCCAATTCAGACACAAATTTGAAACAATATTTCATTACCATGCTGTTTAATTAAAAGCTGTTACTGAGATAAGATGTCAAAAGCCTTCAGGAAATCTAGAAATATGGAATCAATTTGAGACTGCTTCTCAATTTCACTCATTGCTTCATGTAAATAAAGAACTACATGTGTCAATATTTTCTAAATCTATATAGACTGTGGGCCAATAAATCATTCTCTTCAAGGTAATTCACAATGTTTGAACACAGTACAAGCTCCAAACTCCTGCTGCAAATCTACATCCATGTAATTTATTCCTATAGCCTTTCTGGAATATCAGTGTGAGCTGTGTGGCTTCCCAGTCTTTAGGTACAGATTGCAAGAGGGTCATATGCAATATACAGCGTGAATCGCACGCTTGCACTGTTGAATCACACTTTCTGTTGGGCACGCCTACCTCTAACTTGTCCACCACTCCTATTCATAGTTTCTGGCTTGAGCTCCCAGCACACTGCATGTGCAACAGATTGAAATGAAATCACATGTAAGCACTATGCCAACTGGGGCAAAGATAATCAGGCGGTTTTTGCAAGTTTGGTTGGCACTGTTTCCTTGCCTAGGGGCTGACTGCTCACTCCTTGCTTTAATGCCCAAATAAAAATAAAGTTCACACACAAATATACAGAAAAGTTGAATTAAATAAAAACAATGTTCACTACCAGGCAAGGCTCCGTAAATTATAGTCACTCAAATGGGTTTGCATTTTACAAATAATGATTTATTCAGTTTGGACTTACACGATACTTGCCCAAAAAATTTCGTGAAAATATATTGTCCAGTTCGTAACTGAGCACAAACAAGAAGCGCCAAATTTCTAACTTCACTTCCATAATTTCAAGAAAACATACAACTCCAAAACTGTCTCTGTGTGATTTGTAATTGAAAGCTCAAACCCGTGTACCTAACTCAAGAAAAGTCAAAGTCTGAATTGTACCTAACTTCAGGTAAATCGAGAAGTATGTCTTCACAATCACCAGACACAAAAAGTTTCTAAGTGTCAACTAGATTCGTATGAACACCAAAATATTACCTTCAAGCTGGCTAACTTGAGGACTTTCTCCACACAAAATTTTTCTAAGTTGAAGTCAGAGTCCTCCTAAGTTCTCGAACTCAGATTTCTTCTAAGTACCATTACGATCTGTCGGTCAAATATTTCTAAGTCCACCAAGGCGACACTTAGAACAATTTTCAGTGCAGATCCGACATTCACCAAGGTTAGATCAAAACTGACTTCAGTATGGTGGCACCCCCCTTTTATACTCTCGACCGAGCTGGACAACTTTTTTTTTTTTGAAAACTTTTCATGGGACTTACTTAATAAAAGTGAAACATCAAAGTAATAGGAAATTTTATCAGCTTCACAGTGCTGTAATTATCTTTTGCATACATTTAGTGGTTTTCAAATTATAAGTATTTTTCAATTGGTAGTTTGAAATTTCATTACCATTTTTGTTGATAAACATGAATTGTTATATTACATGCTATACATTTATTCCTAATGCACAAACACTGTGTTCTTTTTAATTATTTATACAGGCAGATTGGTTCATTGGTTTCCCCTTCCTCCATCCTCAGCTCACCTATTCATTATCCGTTCCTTACCCCCCCCCCCTCTATCTCTATCTCTCTCTTTCTCTCTCTCTCTCTCTCTCTCTCCCTCTCCCGCCCTCTCTGTCATTCTCTCTATCTCTCTCCGTGACTGTGTGTGTGTGTGTGTCCACCCATCCATATTTCCCTGTTAATGGAAAACGTTTTAGACACCCCCCGCCTCTCCTACACCCCCACAGCATCATTCATTTCACTCATCTTCTCTTCTCTTTACTGCTTGATCTTTCCTCTTTGGTTATATTTATCCTCTCTGGCTCGGCTCAGTACATACATGCTGTATCTCTGACGTCCACACTCCTGAAACACCACCTTCATGACCAAGGTCGTGAACTACCTTTCCCTTCTGTTCCCATCCTTTCTTCTTCCCTTCTCTCCCACCTGATGAAGGAACTGTGTTCCAAAAGCTTGTCCTTTTTGTCCCCTTTTTTCTGATTCTATTTTTGTGTTACTATCGGTGGTACAGCACAATGGTAAGTACTGGCCAGCCATTCTATCTCGTTTTTAACAATATTTATCATTGGTTTAAAAGTAGTTAATTTCTGAAATTTCAGATTTTGCAAAATTATTTATCAGTGAATACTCAAATAATTTTCAGATATACAAAATATAAAATTTCACCATGATGTTCTGCTTCTAATTCTCTTTAAAGTGGTAGTGCAAGTTTCCCTATATCTCACTTGGTTTGCGAGTTTATTAATTTCCCTCTTTTTCAACTTTATTATCGTTGGCTGAATGGCCACTGTAGTGCCGGTTTCCCAACCCTGCAATTTCTGCTCTCGGACCGGATCTTGCCCATGATGTCAGTCGCCTGCTTGGGCCGTACCACAGTCCTGGGTATCGCCTACTTCAGTTGACCCAATTTGCGTTCAAACAGTTTTACACTTAACACAGCTACCAAAGGACGGGCTGTACTGTAATAACATCCTTAGTTGATCTGTGGTTGTAAATGACTGTTACGTATGGAGTTACCACATCAGCAATTTCTGATATGATCCTAATTGATATACAGTCCAGACCAGAGGACTAATTATTATTAAGTGATTTAAATTATGTACATCATCAATTCAAGTATATCTACTTCTATTTTACTGATGTTGGAAGCTGTTCATAATATGAACTCTGGTTAAACACCTCATCTTGATTTGTGAAGGAGTGCTGTGTTTAGTAATTCTGATTTAGCAGTGCTATCATTGGCAGTGTCAATATTACTATATTAGGTACTGTTCGCGTCTTTCCTCTAATCTTCTTTACATATGGCCACAATCTCTTTGGTTTTATGGCAGATTTCAAGAAAGAGTTTTTTGTGAAAACTACTGTAGGCAACTCACATTCTAGTCCTCACTAAATTCTGAACTTTTGTGTAAGGTCACCAACCCTAGGGATTATTAGTTCATTTTCATTGTTTCTGCAACAGTTTGCTGACCTGTTTTATGTAATAGAAAGATCAGCTTCCACTTTTGTTAATTCATTAGGTATAAATCTATCCTCTGCTGTTGATGCTATTTCTCTGAATTCCAGCTGCACCTGGTCTTGAAAGTACAGATTGCCTCTCAGGAAGGCATAAAGCCAAGATGTCTCTCCTTTCTTGAATAGATACTATACATTTTTCATTCATTTTTGGTGAATTTGGGACTTTCAATATTCAGTTTCATTATGGCATCCTATAATCACTAATCCCTGTATTCATTTTGATGTTCATTATGAGCCTAGAGCCATTTTTTTTATTATGGCCTCATTACAAGACTAATCAAGATGCCACCAATGACAGTCCTGCTAAAGTAGAGTTACTAAACACAGTTTTCCATAATTCCTTCACCAAATAAAATGAAATAAATAATTGATATTTTCAATTAAGAACAGTTGTAAACATGAGTAATATAGAAGTAGATTGCTCAGAGTGAAGAGAAGCAACTTCAATTGGTTAACCAAAGAAAGACATGTATACTATATGCCAATAATGTCACTTTATGCTGATGAAATAGCTCCATAATTAACAATCATATAATGTGTGATCAAAGGTAACTGATCACCCACAAAAACATACATTTTTCAATTTATGTGCTTTGTGCTGCCACATAGTGTCTGGTAATCCATATCAGTGACCTCAGTACTCATGAGAAACTTTGAGACAGCAGAATGGGGTGCTCCACGGAACTCAGGCATTGAACATGGTCAGTTGATAAGGTATTATGTATGTCAGAAGTCTATACACGAGATTTCTACACTAGTAAATATCTCTAGTCCAATGCTTCTGGTGTCACAGTGAAGTGAAATGTACAGTACGAAAGCATACAGGCCAACAACGTCTGTTGGCTGACAGAGACCACTGACAGTTGAAGAGGGTCATACAATGTAATAGGCAGGCGTCTATCCTGACCGTCACACAAGAATTCCAAACTTCATCAGGATCTACTCCAAGTACTATGAAAGTTAGATGGGAGGTGAGAAAACTTGGAGTTCATGGTCGAGCAGCTGCCCATAAGTCACACATCACACAGGTCAATAGTAAATGACAACTTGCTTAGTGTAAGGAGCATAAACAATGGATGTGTGGACAGTGGAAAAACATTGTGTGGAGTGATGAAATATGGTACACAATGTGGCAATCTGATGGCATGGTCTGAGTGATGGCCCAAAGAATGTCATCTGCCAGTGAGTGTAGAGCCAACAGTAAAATTTGGAGGTGTTTGTGTTATGATGTGGTCAGTTTATTTGTTTATTTTTCATGGAGGGGGCTTGCACTCATTGTCTGTTTGCTTGGCACTATCATAGAACAGGTTTACATTGACTCCATGAAGAGTGGACTGCCATTCTCCAAGAAACCTTGCAGCACCTGATTGAATGTATGCCTGTAAGAGTGTAAGCTGTCATCAAGACTACGGGTGGGCCAACACCATATTGAATTCCAACATTACTGATGGAGAGCACCATAGGCTTTTAAGTCATTTTCAGCCAGGTGTTTGGATACTTTTAAACACATAGTGTATACAACCATTCGCTAAATGAACGCTCTGTACCCAAAGCCTGGAAAGTTGCAGAGGTGTCACTGATATTCAAGAAAGCCCGTAGAAGTAATCTTCTGAATTACATACCCATCATCATTGACATAAATTTGTAGCATGATTTTGAAACATATAGTTAGTGATTTAAAACATTATGATTTACAATCTATTGTCACACAGTAAATATGGAGTCAGAAGGTATCATTCTACTGAAATACAAGTACCCCTTCACACATACACCCACACACACACACAAAAAAAAAAAAAAAAAAAAAAAAAAAAAAAAAAAAAAAAAAAAAAAAAATTATTGCAATCGACAAGGGATCCTCTGATTCCATATTCCTAGATTTTCAGAATGCTTATGACAAGTGTAACGTTTCTGCTATGTTGCACGCTCCTTACAAAAATCAGTTGCCAATATATAAACACGAAATATCTGACACCTACAATAAAACTTCACTACCGGACATGTAAAATATCACATTTTTGCCTTCAGTTTGAAATTCTATTAACACTATTAGTAAAACACCTTTAACAAATAGGACGTTGATTTAAACATAACTTTGGCTGACCTTTTACATAATTTTCAATTCTGAATACTTTCATAAATAATAGCTGCAAACACTAAAAATGCATTACACTTAGTTCCGGAAATTGCTGAACCTATATAGATACTAATTTGTATAAAACAAAGAACTACATGTTATAACTATTGCACAACATGATTTCATATATGCCTTTTGTATAAATAAATTAGGGCAGACCATGTTTTATATATCACTGGATTCTAAATTAAATACTGATCATTTTTCATACACTAAAATTTGTAATCCGTTTGGTACTAAGAAAATATCTTTGAAATTAACAAAACTATGAAAACCATATACAAATCCATATTAATAAAAAAATAGACTGCAAACTGAAATACATTAAAATTCCATGTCACAATAGTAGTACACCTACACAATATTGGCAAAACAAATATGTATGCACTTCAAAAACACAAATAATGTAAATAATTTGAGCACTGTAAACACTAGTCAAAGGATGACTTTAAATTTGTGTACCACATTAAATAAAAATTTCATGAAACATGTACATACATTGAGATAAATAGTCAAAGCTTGAATGTAATGTTTTAATTTCTGTATTTTGGCATATTTAATGTAAAAGAATATTGTTTAATTGTGAATTACAAAACTTTGTCATCAATCTTATTACGCGGTTACGTAGAAAGATGTTTGAGAGAAACCATGTTTAGTTAGTCTTCTAGCGGTCACAAACCTGTAAGTAGCTCTGCTGGCTTGCTGTGCATTTTAATGATTGTGCAACAATGTGATTGATTTAAACTTTATTTAAAATGGAAATAAAATCATTTCCATATCAACTGACATGATTATGATTTACGAAAAGATCCTGTAACATCAAATCTTTTAGTGAATGCAATGGACTTCAGCCAGCATATAAGATAAGTTCAACTTCACCTACAGTGGAATGACTTTGTTATAGAGACTGTGAACTAATAAAACTTTCCATGATGTAGGAAAATATTAGGCCTCTGTTTGAGTCATTCTGAAAAGGGGTGATGGTCATTAGAAGTGGTGCTGTGACCACAGGATTTTACAGAGTATTCACTAATGTAAAATGTGTTTCAGGATTGAAGGAAAATAATGTATATGATTGATGTGCAGCGAAACCACCAAAAAAAGTGCAGAATTCGACTACAATACTATCCACACCTAGGATGTCAAAATTTAATGGAGGAAGATGGCAATAATTTGAACTACTCGATTCCTGTATCACCGCATCCTTGTGACCAGCTAAGTACTTTTCGAATCACTTTAGTAACTTTTGTAGTGACTGTTTGTGTGGTAGGGGTTTTATGTGGAATGAAAAGATATTTTAAAATGGATATAGTAAGAAAGGAGAGAGATAATAGTACTCAAGTTTCGGACTTTGATAGTGGGGTAGAAGGTTCTGGTATTGCGAGTTCTACACCAATTGAAAGAAAGCAGCAGGTCCCATTTTCTAGTGATTTACAAGAGACTGGACAACAGATTAGTAATATGGCAGCAAACACGGAAATAGAAAATAAATCAATCTTGGTACTTTTATTACAAATGAAAACCGAACTTTCATTACAAATGAAAACCATGAAAACCGAACTTTCATTACAAATGAAAACCGAACTATCTGACATGAAATCTCAAACAACTAATGCAATAACAAATCTAGACCACAGAATTGCTCAAGCAGTGAATGAATTCAAACAATGTATTTTAGACACAAAACTTGGTGCAAAAATCAATATTGTAGAAAAAGTGTTACAGTAGCGACTACTTCAGAAGTATCTCAGATGAGTGACAGTGTTGAAAAAATAGATGATAGTTCAAGTTATGTTAATTCTCAGAGCCAGGATATTATATCAGAGTTAACTGGAAAGATTCGTGATGTTGACAAATGTAATAGCAAACTTAGTAATTTTGGTTTGAAAGTAGAAACTGAATGTAACTGTTTCATAGATAACCCTGAACAAGAACTCGAAAGTAATTGTACAGTCACAGAATTACCACAGTGTGTAGACGAAATTCAAGAAAAGTCACAAGCTGAAACTTTGAGTATTCCTAGATGTAATACTGTAAGTTGTTTACCAATAGTGAAGTTACCTGGTAGACCTAAAAAGAAATTTCGTCCTATTTATTTTATGCCACAGGACAATGATTGTTTTCATTCAGACTTAAATGACACTTCAGAAATTATGTTGCTTAAGGAAAGTCTCAAGTGTAAAGTATGTTCCTGGACAAACCAGACCCAACTGTTTGCATTTAATTTTGGACCTAATTGTAATGTATCATTACCTATTCTACCTGATGATAGACAAAATGAGATGCATCAGGCTATATACTGATATAATACCTCATGGGCGCAACTACTCTTTAATTGTGAAGCTGTTGACACCAGTTCTGGTCCCCAGTCGTGTGCTGTGTACTTCTATTGATCTTTTCACAGTGCAGAATAAATTCTATGCTTTAAGTTTTCCTTGAGTTTAAATATTTATGATTATTTGAAAAACTTTTTAAGTACCACTGACAAATGAAAATAGCTGAGACATACCTTTCGATATGTACATTTTTGCTATATGCTTATTGAAGCTTAAAATATGTGAAGCCTAAACTTTATTACCAATAAGAATTTTTGAAAAAATACAAATATGTAGGTGGATGTTAACCATCAATTCAGAAGAACTTTATACCAAATACTAATACTGTACCTAATCTGATATACTATTTGGGGGTTTTCAATAAGGAATTTTTTTACTTATGCCAGTGTGTAGGCAAATGGACTTAAGAGCTAAGAAGTAAATATATTGAAATACAGTTTTCAGCTGAATAATGCATTCATGTTTACAGTTAGCCTAATACAGTAACAATGAATAACAAATATTGAGAAGGATTTATGAATCAAAATACTATGTGAATTAAATACAATATGAAATACAAGTAGATGATGGGTTTATTTAATGTGTTTGACAGGAATTTTGGAGTCTTATGTTATGATGTATAAACCTGGAAGTCTTTGTGTAGTCATCAAAAGATATGACAGGTTAGAAAAATGGTAAGTGCTGTTCATGAGAAATTTGTGTTAGGTTAAGAATTGTCAGTGAAAGTACTGAACAAATAGTTATTAAGTTACAGAAATGGAAGTGAAAAGTGCTTCATATATATGTCATAAAGAAAATGAATATGAAAATAATGAATACTTAAATGAAAAATGTTGATGTAGTATTTAAGAATAGTGTATTCTCTGAACAGATGCTTTACTGATGTTAAAATTGCTTGAGACTGCTGAGGAATCTCAAAATGATAGTGTTAAGTGTACTGAGAAATGTTAGCTCCAAACCCTGATATAAATGTTAAGTCATCAACCGAAATGTTAAAGAATTAAGTGAAAGCAAATATAAAAGTATACCTTCTTTTTGTCAACTTAAGCTGTGATTCTAGTAACATGAATAATTCTAATGAAGTTTAAAAAATCTAATAACTGAACCTGAAAACCAAGTACTCTTTCACTATGTGTGTGCGCCATTTGTTAAGATCCGAGTTGAAGTTTATATACAGTTATGCATTCAGTCACTTGATGTTAACTGAAAACCTTAGCTGTATGCTTATAGTTTTGTTTATCCACGATCCATAAAGTTGATCGGTCTCAGATAGAATGATGCATTTAAATCCTACCTACAGAAAAGTTCATTATCTTGTGAATTTTACCTTGCTTTTACTCTGAAACCTATAAGGAAGATACTTGTTGATAATTTTGATACCATTTATGAATATGGCACACAATAATTAATTTATTAACCACATATGCATAGTCAAAGGTATGTTGAAGTGTTCATTATTTGTTTATGGCTTGAAATATCATTCTATACGAGAAAATGCTTACCTCAGTTATTACTATGATTTTTCTATTAATCATGTCCACAGTGCATTACAATTCAAATACTTTAATTCTTTTCACTCTTGTTAATCATTCATTAGTGTTTTTGTGTTGTTAGTTGAATTTTGTGTTGTACTTTGATGTGTCAAGAGGGACTTGCTAACAATTAGTACAAAAGTGACTAAAAGCATGGGAGGACACATAGGCCACACAAGTGTTAACCAATGTAAAATTCAATTTCTATCCTTGAGCTTACAGCTTATTAGAAAAATATTTAATACTGGTTTAAGATCACCATATTATAGTATATTGTACATATGACACAGCTTTGGCTGATGCAAGGTTTAATTTTCATTTTTATTCTTAAAGTTTACAATTGTACAAAGGTTATCAAATTAATTACATGATGAAACTATTGATGTTTTACAAGTTACATACTTGGAATGTTTATCAAGCATACTTGCACATACTCATGATGTAAGGTCATACTGTCTTTTGTACAGAAATATGAAGGTTAATGAACCATTACAGACTAGCTATTACTTGTATAATTTTGTATTTTTCATGTGGAACACCTCTGTTTAGTTCATGACACACTTGTTGACTTGCTCATGCATGCAAGCTTTGTGTATCAATTTGCAGTTGATTACAGGGTGTTTAATTTTGATATGGTACTGTATCTGAAAATGACCAGGCAGACCATATGTCAATTTTGACTTTTGTGTAGTATATAATTATGAGACTTTACACTGTTAATGTATACATGTACAGACTTTCAGAACACTTAAGATAGTTACTCATTTTCATCCACTTCTACTGCATGATTGTCACTCATTTTCAACCACTACTGGACAACATTGAATTTTGATTTTTGAGTTATTGGGGGGTAGAAACTGTTCACCATTCAACAATCACAGGGTACTCTGGACTGTGTTGTGTTTGATTGAGGCAGTTTGTTCAAAGAAGAACGAAAACTATGTGCTGTTTTTTACTTCTGCGTAAATAGTCAAGTTGCCAGTTGCATCTTGTAACTCTTCGTAAGGTAGTTACCATTAATACATACATTCCGTTTAGAAGATTGTCAATGAAAACTAAATGGTGTATCGTAATACCTTACGAACACTAAATTGTTAAACAAAATATAAGTAAATGCAACCAGACCATTTTTCTGCTTATGTAGCCGTTTGCGAGTCAGCTACCTGCCCTGGCCATGGACGTAAATTAATGGCAGCATATTATTCCCTCCTCCCTTGATTACTGCCTTGAGAGTGGGTGTAGTTTGGCAGTTAAAAAATGTTTTCATTTTTCTTTAAATTTTTCCCCAAATTGGGAAAAATTTGACACTTTGATGGATCAGTTGAGACCTGACACTTATTACTTTAATTTCCATGCTTGATTTGAGCTATGAGATTAACAACTGCCACTGCTAACTACTCGCAGGGGGGTTGGTTTTTGAATTTTTATTAATGCATATGTTTTTTCAATAAGTAAAATATTATGTAATATTATGATCTAATTTCTACTCCTTACTACTGCTCATTCTCAATCTCTCAAACTGTATGAGAAATATTCATTACCCGCAGTACTTGAAAAAGTTTAAAAACCACAATTACATTTTCTGTTTATATAACTATTTTAACTATACCATAATTTTGAATGATATATGTTTGATGTGCTCACTGAGAGCTTGTTTCTATCCACCGTTTTACTATTTAATTATGTCATTCATTCCACTTAGTAGATTGACTATAAATTTTGAAGTTATTACGATGTACAACACCCTTTCTAGAGGAATTAGGAGCTTAGTTCTCACATAATGGCATTTACAGACATGTACACATAGAAGAAAATTATTCTAGGTAAAATTCTTTTTTTATATGAATTAATACCATGCATAACTGTTTACAATATGAATATCAATGCTTTTTGAAAAGAAAAGAAAAGTTGTAAAAGCTTGCTATTTCATTATTCGAAGCAAAGTAAATGAGAGAGATTTCTTGTTAAATTCATTAAGGTAAATTTGAACCCATAATTTGATTTTGTTTAAAATACCGTATTGATAAAATTGATTACTCTTTCCAGTAGCCTGATAACAATATGCTTATTTATGTATGTAGTTAGGGAAAAATAGTATGTGGTTCTGAGAAAGATACAACCATGTTGTACGAAACCGTCTTGAATGCCTGTAACTACAGACAGCTGAAGCTGCGAGCCACTACATCACCAACAGCAGTTTGCATATACACCACTGTCGGCGTATCAAGGAACATCAACAACCACCGGCATTCGCAAGACTACAATCAACATACAATTTTTTTTATTTTAGCCTAAACTAATACAGATTCACTATGAACACTTAAATCACAACATATTGAAACGATAGTACACAGTGCACCCTACATTACATTTCAGGTACACTACGTAGGGGTGTGTGTAACGTTTCTGCTATGTTGCACGCTCCTTACAAAAATCAGTTGCCAACATAGAAACACAAAATATCTGACACCTAAAATAAAACTTCACTACCGGACATGTAAAATATCACATTTTTGCCTTCAGTTTGAAATTCTATTAACACTATTAGTAAAACACCTTTAACAAATAGGACGTTGATTTAAACATAACTTTGGCTGACCTTTCACATAATTTTCAATTTTGAATACTTTCATAAATAATAGCTGCAAACACTAAAAATGCATTACACTTAGTTCCGGAAATTGCTGAACCTATATAGATACTAATTTGTATAAAACAAAGAACTACATGTTATAACTATTGCACAACATGATTTCATATATGCCTTTTGTTTAAATAAATTAGGGCAGACCATGTTTTATATATCACTGGATTCTAAATTAAATACTGATCATTTTTCATGTACTAAAATTTATAATCCGTTTGGTACTAAGAAAATATCTTTGAAATTAACAAAACTATGAAAACCATATACAAATCCATATTAATAAAAAATTAGACTGCAAACTGAAATACATTAAAATTCCATGTCACAATAGTAGTACACCTGCACAATATTGGCAAAACAAATATGTATGCACTTCAAAAACACAAATAATGTAAATAATTTGAGCACTGTAAACACTAGTCAAAGGATGACTTTAAATTTGTGTACCACATTAAATAAAAATTTCATGAAACATGTACATACATTGAGATAAATAGTCAAAGCTTAAATGTAATGTTTTAATTTCTGTATTTTGGCATATTTAATGTAAAAGAATATTGTTTAATTGTGAATTACAAAACTTTGTCATCAATCTTATTACGCGGTTACGTAGAAAGATGTTTGAGAGAAACCATGTTTAGTTAGTCTTCTAGCGGTCACAAAACTGTAAGTAGCTCTGTTGGCTTGCTGTGAATTTTAATGATTGTGCAACAATGTGATTGATTTAAACTTTATTTAAAATGGAAATAAAATCATTTCCATATCAACTGACATGATTATGATTTACGAAAAGATCCTGTAACATCAAATCTTTTAGTGAATGCCGAAGACAGCTCACAACACAATGGACTTCAGCCAGCATATAAGATAAGTTCAACTTCACCTACAGTGGAATGACTTTGTTATAGAGACTGTGAACTAATAAAACTTTCCGTGATTTAGGAAAATATTAGGGCTCAGTTTGAGACATTCCGAAAAGGGGTGACGGTCGTGAGACAAGTGCCCCACAATCGGATATTAATCAACTTTTGCGATTATTAAATAACATTTTATGTAGGTTGTTATATTTTTTCAACCAAAAAGGATTTAGTTCATTGTAATTTATGGAAAGGCTTCATTTGAAACAGAGGTATATTTGGCATTCTCCAGGGTAATGTTATTGGTCTCTGCTCTTTGTTATCTATGTAAACTGTTTGGAAGAAAATCTGAGCAAATCTTTTAGGTTGTTTACAGTTGATGTTGCCATTAATCATTTAGAAACATCATAAGAAGATCAAAACCAACTGCAGGATGAGTTAGCTAAGATATCTGTATGGTGCAGCAATTGGCAATGGACTCTAAATAATGAACAGTGAGAAGTCCTCCACATGAGTGTAAAATAGATTCCAAAAAACTTCATTCACAATATAAATTAATCAAATCTGAAGGCCACATTTTCAACTAAATATCTACGAATTACAACTATGACTGACTTAATTTGGAAAGAACTCATGGAAACTCTTGTGGGACAGAAAAGGACTGCATTTTATTGGCAGAACCCTTGGCCGGATTTTCTGTGCTTCTCCACTCTCTTTTGGAGTATTTCTGCAGTATGGGATCCTTATCAGAAGGAATTGATGGAGGACATTGATACAGGGGAGAGAGAGCCACTGAAATGATACTAGGGGTTGAGTGGGAATCACTATAACAGTGGCATTCTTTGTTGCATCTAGATCTACATACAATCTTTCAATCACCAACTTTCGCCTCTGAATGTGAATATAAAATGTTGTGTCCCACTTACACAGAGAGAAAAGATAATCAAAACAAAATAAGAGAAACCAGAGCTGAAATAAAGGGATTTACACGTTATTTCTTCCAGCGTGCTATTCGACCATGGAATGTCAGATAAATAATATTAAAAGTGGTTTGATGAACCCTCTGCCAGGTACATCAGCCTGATTTGCAGAGTAATGATGTAGATTCAGATGCAGATGAAATGAGTTTTAACAACCATTTACTATTCTTGTGGACTCATGAGCTAAATGCTCAAAATAAATGTCAGATATCGTATTTAATACAATTTCAGACAATATTTTACGCAAATTGCTAGGTTTAAATATATGTGGCGATCTGAATGACAGCTGCCACACAGTACAGCAAAATTCAGTGTTCCAGTGTGCTACGATATAATAGTGCAGTGGCAAGTGAAACGGGTTTCGTAGTTCGGCACTTGACCGCCAGGGGGACTATGTTTTTATGCTTTTATACGTTTCCTATGTTTCTGTTTTTCATGATTTTTATGTTTTTTTGTTTGCTTCTTGTAAATACTTCTTGTCTTGTTTAGTCGACGAGAAAAGTTCATGCCTCAGTTTATTCATTCAAAGCCTGAAATTAATTTTATGTGCAAATAAAGTGATAAGTATTAAACTACCATTTACTCTGTTTCAAGAACATGCCAGAAAAGCAGTACAATAACACCTACAGTGGCAACCCTGACATGATAAGTGATCAGAAAAATTTTTGAGAGAAACGTATGATGGCAGAAGGAGGTGCCGTGTTAAGAATAGCAGTCTGCTTGACCCCAGACAATCCTGTTCTTTGGTTTGTGCAAGCAGAAGAAAGTTTCAGTTGCGCCAGGATAATGCCGACACAACTAAATTTGCACTAATAGTAAGTCAGCTTGACCACAGATTCACTGCAGAAGTACAGGATTATTACTGCACCGCCGGCAACTGACTCATACGGTAAGCTCAAGTCAGAATTAATGCGATGAGAAGCCAGGTCCCAAGAAGATCGCATATGACAATTACTTACCCAAGAAGAGATAGGGGATAGAAAGCCATCACAGTATTTGTGACATCTATGCAGTAAAGTGGATACAGTCACAGTGCCGGATAATCTGTTATGTACTCTATGGAGTAGTCACCTGCTGCCGCAAATAAAAGCCATAGTTGCCTCGCAGCTGATATGCTGCTGGACGCTGTAACAGAACTGAGCGACAGCATACAATATGCTATTGCTCCTGCTCAGGTCAGTACAGTCGTGGCACAAGAAAACAGTGCAACCAAAGCAGCAACAGTGCATGCTGACTACGATTCTCTCATGGCAAAAGTTGACCTGATGTGTGCTCAGGTCAGCGCACTGTTGTCATGTGATACCGCTCATAACAGCAGAGGCACTTACTTCAAGGAGCAGGTCTTCCACCGGAACCACGACTTCAAAAAGCAATCCACCACTGTGTTGGTACCACCGCCAGTTTGGCAATAAAGCAATGAAGTGTTCACCACCTTGCTCGCACCTAAACACGACCGGCACTCGACAGTAGGCGCAACCAACTGCCTGACATCCTCCAAGTGCTTGTTTGTCACCGACAGAGCTTCCGGGATCAAGTTCTTAGTGGATACCAGATCAGACTTAAGCATTATGCCTTGCGCATCTCAGTATAATTACCAGCCCCCAATGACCTTCTGTCTGATGGCTGCTAACAACTCTTCAATTGCAACTTACGGTACCTAGCGGATAGAGCTCAATCTTGGACTACGCCACCCATACACGTGGAACTTTACTGTTGCTGATCACTGAGGTGATTGTCGGCACTGAGCTACTGGCACATTATCACCTACTGCCTGAAGTTGCTTAATGCATGCCTATTAGACAGCGTCATTGGTTTGGCAGTCACTGGTTTCCAGCATAACACTATAACACGCAGTGCTGAATTAGTGCAAGTTTCAGGAGGACAGTATGCAGAAATGCTGACCCATTTCCCAAATTTTATCAGACCATTTGGAGCTCCCAATATTATATTCTATTAAAACAACAGATGGACGTCCAGTAGCATGTCGACCTAGACGTTTGGCTCCAGACCGCTTAGAAGTAGTGAAAGCTGAGTTTAACTCCATGATACATGAAGGCATAATGCGACCGTCTAAAAGCCAGTGGTCCTCGGGTTTACATCTGGTGCCAAAGAAGGTTGGAGCTTGGCGTCCTTGTAGTGACTATCGTGCACTTAACTTGCAAACAATACCAGACAGGTATCCTGTGCCACTTTTGAGAGACTACAATCACACTCTATATGGTGCCATGGTGTTTACAGTTCTGGACTGTGCAAAAGCTTATACACAGATACTGGTAGCAACAGAAGACATGCCCAAGACTGCCATAATAACACCTTTTGGTTTGTTCGACAGCATGTTTATGACATTTGGGATACTTAATGCTGCTCAAACGTGGTAAAGATTTATAGACTCTATTCTCCAGGGACTGCCATAATTTTTTGTGTACCTGGACGATATCTTAGCATTCTCTGCCAACCCAGAAGAACTTCAACAACATCTTAAGGAGGTGTTTGAATGACTAGATCGCCATGGTGTCATTCTGAACGTGGATAAGTGTGTTTTTGGACAGCCAGAAGTGACGTTGCTGGGCCACAAGATTTCTGCTGGAGGCTTGCTTCCTTTGTCTGAAAAGGTGGAAGCAATATACATCTACCTCACCCAACTACTATCAAGGAGTTACATCGTTTCTTAGGAATGTTGAACTTTTATCATCATCACCTTCCAATAACAGTAGAGCTACAAGAACCACTAACTACAGCATCTGCTGGGCCCAAAGTGAAAGACAGTTCCCTCGTACAATGGACTGAGGCTATGTGTGCCACATTTGAAGCTACAAACCAAAGCATGGCTAATACAGTGCTACTCACAGATCCGAAGCTAGAAGTGCGTCTTGCATTAGTTTCCGACGCGAGTCAGACGGTAATTGGTACTGTACTGCAACAATGGGGAGAGAACTCGTGGCAACCACTGGATTTCTACTGACATAAGAAGCTGGTCCATCACAAAGAAAACGGAGCACATATGACCGTCATCTCCTGGCCGTGTATCAAGCGGTCAAATCTTTTCGGCCGAAAGTGGAAGAGCAAGTGTTTACTATTTACACTGACCATAAACCATTAACATTTGCATTCAAGTGGAACAGTGCTAATTGCTCCCCCAGACAGTTTAATTACCTTGAATTTGTGGCCCAATTCACAACAGATATTAGGCACATATCTGGTATCAACAACGTTGTTTGTCACAAGTCAGCACCATTGCTTGTCCTATTGATTACTCCGCATTAGCAAAAGCTCAGCAGGAAGACAACGAACTCCTGGCATATGTGAACAATGCCTCACCATCATTAATGTTGTAGCTCATTGACATTCCAGGAGAAGCAACACAACTGTACTGTGATGTCTATCATGGCCAACCTCGCCCCTTTTCTGCCACCAGCTTTCAGAAGACAAGCTTTTAATACTGCCCATGAGTTAAGTCATCCAGGGGTATGTCCAACATTTCATCTGGTGTCTCAGTGTTTTGTGTGGCTGGGTATGCAGAAAGACTGTCATGAATTGGTCAGATCTTGTCTCAAATGTCAAGGTAGCAAGATTAATCGCCATGTGCAAGCCGCAATTTGTGATTTTCCAGATACAACCACGTACATTTGGATGCCGTTCAGCAACAGAGTAATGGTATTTTCTGACAATGACGAGTGTTAATGCAGTTGTAGCAGGAACTAACTTGATCATATGATCAAGTACAGACACACACTGGTTAAAGTCACATGTTGCTAAGCCACAGTGCAAGAATGGGAGGGAAAACAAACAAAAACATTTGTGAGCAGCTGCAGTGATTTGCAGTTAATGACAATAAGTTTTTTGATTATGAGAAAGAGAAAGGATCTATGGTGCCAGTGTGGAAGATGATGGAATGTGTGGCCAATATTTACTTATTACGTAACATTATGGATTTATAATTATGGAAAGAGTGACAGAAAGCTGACTAGCACAGAATTCAAGGTTCTGTGCCAAAGAAGGAGAAACAAGGTGCTCATGGCAAGTATTCAATTAACGATATGATTAAATGTATTAGCAGGCAGCAATGTCTATGCCTTTATGAACAATATAAAGAAATATCAGCTTCATTAAAACTACACAGCTTCTGTTGCAACTTCAAGACTAGCAAGGAAAGAATTGTTTCTTTCTATGAGATCTAGTTTAAAAAGTGGGTCAACAAAGTGTGCCATTATGTGAAAAGTTTTTAATTTCTTATTGTAAATTAATAAAAGTTTGGCTATCATAAATAGTTCAATTTTTTCTTTTTCTTTCTTTCTTTCTTTTCTTTTCTTTTAAGTGGGGAGGGGGATATATTTCCCTTATTCATCCCCCCCTGCCCCCAAATTGCGTCCCCCAATGATTGGTCTTACATGTGAGTCACTGGAAACAGTAGCAAAAAGGGCATGGCATTACATGAAGTATTTTAAGGTAGAATGATGCAGCAAAATTACTTCATGAATTTACTCACATGAAATATAAGTTCACATACTTTACACCATGAATAAATGCTAGACAAGTGTCATCATTTGTAGAGTACTGTTGAATAAAAGAGCTAGTCAAAGTTTTACTGTTGTTTATATAGGCCTAAATGGTGAGAATAGGTATTTCATGTTCACTTCTCATATACCAAACAATCACTCACAAAGGTACCAGTAAAAGTGTTCAAAAATACAGATAGCTGCTGGTTATTGCAGACTCAGCACTAAGAAGTATTGTCATTTCCAATAATGCTCCATATTGTAATAAGTGGAAGAATAAATCAGGCTAAGTTGTAAATTATTATACCAAGTTTCTCTTATTGGCAGAAGCTTACATCCATTACCATTTTCTGGTAACAAAACTACTTAAAAAGGAAGGGATAGGATTCAATTTTTGAAACCATCTATAACATGGTTGGCAAACAACAAAGTCAAAATTACATTATTAAAAGGACATGGCAAAGGATAAGGAGTGAAATAAATACAATTAATTGAATAAAAATACTGAATAGAGTTATTCTGTTAAATTATAAGCACCTGAAGGGATATGAACTTACATCTTACAGCATGACCCTCATGCACTCACTGCCTGTGTGTAAATCTTTGACAGAGACAACTGTGCTTGAATTTAAGACTCTAGACTGTGAACAGTAAAGAACCACATGAAAAACTTTTTCTTAGCATTGTTAATGTCTTACTCATTTGAAATGTTTGTAGTCATTTAAGTGCTCAACAGATTTGATTAGAATGCCCTTGAGCCAGTCAGCAATTCAAATTTAAGTTTCATAGCACATGATCTGGTTGGAACGAGAAACAGGGCCACATAGATATGATTTTTAACTGTATCTTCAGGAACAATTTTATCTCTCTGTTAACAAAACTATGAAGGTATTGATAATCTTACTACACGGAGTTAACTACATCAGAATAGTGGATTACATAATTTATTAGTTTTCATGAAAATGATATTTGATCAGGTTATCAGAATAGATTGAGGACTGATTTGCAAACATGACAGCAAAAACTGTTTAGATTTCAAAACTGTGTCATATGTAAATGTGATAACAAATGGATAGCATGTGACAGTGCTATACATGCAATAATACTGGAGTTCACTCAATGCTTCTTTCCCCTCCTTGCTTCCTGGCCATAAATACAATGGTGTGCCTCTTGTGTCAGGATTACCACTTTGCTTTGCTGAGTAATAAATTGAAATCACTGCCTAGTATTAATGG
This sequence comes from Locusta migratoria, assembly GCA_026315105.1. NCBI lineage: Eukaryota > Metazoa > Arthropoda > Insecta > Orthoptera > Acrididae > Locusta > Locusta migratoria. Next base: position 215,915,069 of record CM048747.1, read on the forward strand.
ATATGATGGGCATATGTTTGAAATTACACTGAAGTTACCTTTTGACCTTTCTGCAGTTGTATTGCTTCAATTAGGAGCCCAATAAAAGGGACTAATTACTAGCTTAATAATGTTATTGAGTGTGACATCTACTCATAATGCCTTGTAACAACTATTGACTTCAATTTTACTACACAACTGACTACTTTTGGTGGCTATGTCCCACTACCTATTTTATTTAAGCTATTCTTTCTGAACAACATTAGATGTTTTGGAAAAAGCTTGGCTGAACTAATCTCTGGCTTGAGCTAGCACTGACAACCAGTAACAATTTGTGTTTTAGTGCTTTCTTTTAACAATTGAAGTTTTGGTACTTTCCTAACACATTTATCACAATTTACAACTGTTATACCACTAGTGCCTAGGTTTACATTCATTCTTTGAGATAGGAGTCCATTTGTGTTTTTGTGAAACACTCTACCATAAAAAAATATCCAGTCAGTGTAGCACAGCATATCTGCATATTCATCTCTTGTGTTTAATGGACTTCTGACCTATTTAGGCAGAACCCATCCTATTAAGGACATTGAGGAATCTACAGCTAACACAGCTGCAGAACCACCTGACATCTGATTCCAACCCTTCTGGTCTTCTTGTCAGCTATGCTGCAAATGGGCAACTCTGTCTTCATCTAGCAAGCAAACTGACAGCCTTTACCACTTCAGATTGTTGGTGGAAGCCAGAGAGAATCTCCTCTGATGCAAAGCAACAAACATATTTGTACCAATGTCAGTTACCATCTGCAGTTGGATGCAATCTATGCCCTTCAGAGCATCTGGAAGACACAGAGTTCACTCTGGATTTTTTCCCTTCCTTCACAGCCAGATCCATTATGGGTCTGACGTTGGAGCTCCCAACAATAATTAACATTATCCTCTGTGATTGCCCAGTGGTTTCATACAAAACAGAGAAACATCTGTATCTGGAACATGAACACCACACTCAGAGACAGAGTCTGAAACATGTTTGTCAGATAAATTGAGGAGGCCACTTGTTCAGCCATGCAGTATTTCTTTCATTTCCTATCATGCCATGAGATGAAGTTCTAACCAACCACAGGTAAGGTATCATCATCGATGTGAGTAGTAATTGTACTGCCCACAGCTACAAACCAATCATACAAGTCATGCATTGTGCAGGGCATACATTGGATCCGTTTGTGCAGAACAGAACAGTGATGTCCATTGATTGCAGCCTCCAGCTTCTTTAACAAAGAAGATAAATGAACAGGTTACCTAATAATGCTTTAATCTCCTACCCAGCAACCAGAAAGAGATGAGTGAGTACTTTCCTAGCCACAAGTGAGTACTGAACAAGGGACTAATCAGTTTGGTACCACAAACATCTACACATTTCAATAAGTTTTTCCACTAGAAGTGCTGGTGGCTCTACAGTAAGAAATTTTGCATGTCTTTAACTGGTTATGGTTTTTAAATGAAGTAAAAACCAAACATTCACATGACAATGTGTCTGGTTTTCAACATTACTTAGACAATACAGATCCCCAGTGGCCCAGTAATGCATATTAATTGCAGGCAAAATTCCGTATTTTGCAAAAGGTACCTTCACCATTGAATATAATCTTTGCAAAAAGAACCTATTGACTTAATGTCTTATCAGAATCCATGCACCTTCTGAAATCTTACTGGTCAATCTTCTAGTTAAGTCACACATGCTACAATCAGATGCTGTTTAAGTGTCTGAAAGAGAAATGTGTTCAACACCATTCTAGCTTTTTGCTGCCTCCTTGAAGTATGTATAGTGCATTTCAATTTTTTTCTTTTTAGTTGTCATTCATGTTTGACACTGTATGTCAGGGTACCTACATGTATGTAACTTTACTATTATTTTAATGATCCTTCTACGTGGAGTGGAACAGATATAGAAACACACACCCGCAAGAAGAAAAGAAAATAAGAAACTTTTCCTAATATATTGTAGGAAAACCAGTTGCTCAAAAGGGGTTCCAGTCATTTGTATAACACCGTTATCATTGAAAAAATTGTATACTTTTTGTATATAGTCATCTCTGTTAATTAAGACAAGGTTGCTTCCTTTATCTGCCTTAATTGCTATGGCTGGCGATATTCTGTTCTAGTTTGTGATTTATGTCTTTCAGAGTTAATCTTTCTAAATATATATCGATTTTTTCAATGATAACTGTATTATACAAATCCCACTTGATCCTACCAACAAGTATGTAGCACAAACAAGGAAGACCATTAAATCTTGTACCTCTGTTTTTTCTGAAAATGGAAAAAGGAAGTATATCCCAATGAACCCTAGAACAGCACAATTGAGAGGGCATCCCAAGACACATAAAGTATTATGTCCGATTCGCCCTGTTGTTTGTAGTATAAATTGTCCCATCTACCTAATTAGTAAGAAGTTTACTACACAACTACAAAAATATTACACTTACTATAAGAAATACACTATACACTTGCATTGGCTATAAATAGGATAAATATTCCCACTAATGGAAAACTTGTATCTGTTAACATCACAAATCTTTATACCAATATCCCTATGTAAGAGACTATAAACCTTATTGAAGATAACTTACTTAGATACAACAAAATTCCAGTTAATAACATATACAAAATTATAAAATTACTTCACCTAGTCTTAGAACGAAACTATTTCCAATTTGAAGAACAGTTTTATACACAGTTAGATGGTGTTGCTATGGGTTGCAACCTAGCTAGTACTATAGCAGATATATTTTTAAATAGCCTCGAAAAAAGATTCTTCCGACACCAGGAAACTAATAAAATTATTTATTATTATCGATATTTGATGACACTCTCATGCTCATAGATGGAAATGAAGGCGACATAAATAATATTCATAACCTCCTCAACAACCTACATCATAAAATCAAGTTTACTATAGAACTAGAGTAGAATAACAAAATTAAATCTCTGGACCTATCCATACAAAAAATACAAAATAGACACAGGTTTGAAATTTACAGAAAACCAACAACATCAAGTAACATTATCCATGCCCATTCATGTCATCCCCAATCACACAAACTACCATTTTTCAATTCAATGGTTAACAGACTTGTCAGCCTACCACTAGATGAGATGGCCAAACAAAAGGAATTAAGTATACTTCGGAACATTGCCCAACAAAATGAATACAACCCCAACATTGTAATAAAGCTATACAATAAAAAAACGAGTCATGATCCACTAACAACACGTACAGAAATCACACTACAAAGAGAAACACCTCAAAGAAAAAAAAATGTATATCAGTACAACATATCTAGAAATATCACAAATGAAATATATTTTTTTTTTTTTTTTTTTTTTAGAAATACTGACATCACTTTTTCGTACCAAAACAGTCACACCAGAAGAAGCAAAATTGTCACACACACAATAAAATCTTCTAAATTTCTTAATACTGGTATATACAAAATCTCTTGCAACTCATGTAATAAATATTGTATAGGCCAAACTGGACGTAATTTCACCGTTCGTTATATAGAACACACTAGGGGGAGTGAGAAAAACCCATCTAATTTTTACAAGCACTTGCAATCGGAAAATCACTCAGTAAGCACTATAGAAAATGCACTCAAAATTTTACATGTAATACAAAAGGGATATGAAATGAATATTCTAGAAGAAATTGAAGTATGTATCCACACAACTAGCAACACAAACAATTTATTAAACGATCAAACCGATTTTAAACAAAAATTACAGTACATCGATAATTTTATTGAAAATTTAACACTGGACAAAGGATAATGGAACTTACATAAATCAAAGATCGTACTTTAATGTTAAAATCAACCAAAGACGAAATAAAGACAACATATCAAATATAAATGAATAATCTATAATATCCTCCAAAATTTGTAATAAAATTTTTAACCACAGTCGCTAATAACAAAATAGACTGAAATAATAAAGAAAATAATGCCATATCTGTTAACTCCTATATTTTCTCTCTGAAAGAAAAATTTGTAAATATTTGTAAACGTATAGTGTTCTGAGGTATTGACAGATACTGTAACTGGCTACAATTCATAAGTCCAATGTAAAACATCACCTAATAAATAGTCAGTTTAAGCACTTACAACCTCTAAATATGGTACATACTGCACACTTGCTAAGCGAAATTTGTAAAATGTTATTTATGTAAATTTATTTATGTAGTATTTGGATACATACTCATATAAGAAAATGTTTTTCCAGAAACACTTGATGATGGCATTTAATGCCAAAAGATATCTTGTGAGATATATAAATAAATAATTAATTACAGGGTTTGGACTACCCTTTCACATTATGTCAATATACGACATTTCTAACACTGCGGGCCCAAGATATAACAAGTTCAAAAAGAATCTTTGTAACATTTATTTTATTTTTATTAATTTTTTTTAGATGAAACAGATCAACACTAAAATTATTTCAGTAACCAAACTGAAAATGCTGGGAACTCTGCAATGAATGGTGGTAGAAGACATCAAGTCACAAATTTAAGTGAATATTCAGGCAGTATTCTCAATGTTGAACAAGTCTAGATGAATTTCAATGTGTCAAGATCAATAAAATTGTCAAAAAAAGGGAATTAATGGAGTTAGTAATTTGAGAAACTATCAACTTTATTGGTGGATAATGCAACTAGCCACATAAGCTGTTAAAGTTGTTTTATGTGAAAGTAATAATAGCTTCAACATAAAAGATTTTTAAAAGCATATGTGGCTGGTTGCATCATTCACGAACAATTATTAATGGCCACTGAGTTTACAGGCTCTAAAATGGATAATATAATATTATCAGCTTTTACTACAGTGAAGCCTGTGATTCAATAGTACTGTGAAAATGAGTCCCACACATCAAAGAAGATAAGTATTCTTGCCAAGAGCAAGCAAATTTAAGAGTTGAATTGAAGACACACTAAAATCCAGGGGATAGCTTTCTTTACAATCACATGAAGCACAGTAAAGGAATACACACTCCTCACTATCCAAAATGCAATACCCTGAAGGAAGCATTCCAATCAGGTGATATTCACTGAATTAATTTGTGGTTACAAGAGATGCCCATGATTAACATTTAAATGTAGGCATACACCACATGGTTAACATTTAAATGTAGGCACACACCACAGCCACCAGTAGCATAAACTGCTATACAGTACTATACAGGGTGGTCAGAAAATGTCTGCTTGTCAGGACATTGTAGGGCAGGTTGTACTGAGACATGAATCTTAAAGAAGGGAAAAAAAAAAAAAAAAAAAAAAAAAAAAAAAAAAAGATATGTTGCGCCGTTTCTGAGTTATTTAGCATAGAAGTTACCCAATCACGTTGTTTGGGGCGCAGATTCGAACAGCCCGCAAGAGGCAGTGTTGCCAAACATAGTCTCCATGTCGTTGTCACACAAGGAGAAGATGCCTATTCGTCATCACCTAATTCGAATGACGGTATATGCAGTTCATGGCCAGAAATGAACGTGACAGCACTGGGAGCCCCAGATCGTCAAGCGTTTAGGAAAAAATAGCATTTCTTGCGCGGTCTGGAATACTGTATTACACTTAAGTGAGCGCTGTCAGTGAGCTGTGGTTGGTGTTGTGGGAAGAAGTCAGATCGGTAATCAATGATGCGATGAACGTGGGTTCGAATCCTATTATGGGAAATTATTTTTAATTTTTATATGTCAATTTATGCATTACTTGCACTGAAAATAAATGAAAATTATGCACAATACATCATATTTATTAATATTTCATAAAAAAGGTGTTAAAAGGAAAGGCAATGGAATATTTATTATTGCAAATCCATGTCCAAGACAGGACTGTATCATAGCATCAATGAGGACTCTGGAAATAAATTTCCGAAAAAGGATTGTAGTTGAAGCAGACAGGACTTCGTATTTCGTTCATTTCCAGTAGACCTTGACAGCTGCACGCGAACATTAGGTTCGTAGTTCCAGTAAAATCGGCCAACTGGTCGTTGTGGACAACAGTTACGGTTGCCAGGAAACCTACTTGCAGTCACACATTTTTGTTTGCCTTTCCTTGCTATCTCTTTTATGAAATATTAATAAATTCGATATATTGATCATAATTTGACTTATTTGCAGTGTACTTAATACATAAACTGAAATGAACAAAATAAAAGTAAACACTCCCACATTCGGATGTGATCGTATGCCCCTTGTGTGTTCAATTGTCGAACTGTGTTCTTGCCACTATGAGTAGGCGATCTCTCCTAGTCAGACCGAACAAGGGACCGATACAAAAACAAACACGTGAAAATATTTGATGGCAGTGGGGATCGAATTCGGGCCAATGCATCAGCAATCCCTGCGACACAATGTATGCTTTGCCAACATCCAACAGTAATTGTATCGGAAGTGTAGTGACCCTTTTTCTACTTGTCATTGGATCAGCATTGGGAATCGTACATATGCAATCAATCTTTGTGGGAAGTGTTCATGTAGCTGTGAAGGTGCAAGGAAGGAGGTGTGGTAGAGCAGTGACGGATGTCGTCGTGACACACGAATAGTGGTAAAATGGCCTGTCTCAATACTCCTTCAAGGAATACGCAGATAAAGCATTTAGCTTACGTCACTGCAGGTCAATACACACCAGCTGCCTGCGACATCTACCACACAAGATTTCTCAGCCGTGTTATTTCATGTGTAAATACCTTTTTAGCTGTTGATAGATGGTTAAGGGAGTCTGGAAGTTTTCCTGTATCCAATGTTGATGCTAGATGAGAACATTACATACGGAATGTTCTGTTTGAAGTCAACATTCTCAAAATGGTTGCTGCATCACCTAGTACCAGCTCGAAGGCCATTGGTACTGCTTTGGGAGTAAGTCATGTTATTACTACATTCTTAAAGAATGCCTGCAAACTACACATGGCAAAATGTATCCTTTTGTTTATCATTACAGGTTTTGCATGGTGTAGTATTGGACGTCTTACACGATGAAAACCTATTTCCTTATGACCTACAGAAGGTGCACGATTTGGTTGAAGAGTACTACCCCTCTCGTTGCCAATATTCTGTGTGGTATTTAAATAAATGTAACAAAAATCCACATTTCGCAAAGATGGTGCTGTGAACAGATGAGGCACATTACCAGAGAAGGACCATTCAATTCCTGAAACAGCAACATTTGGATGGACGCAAATCCGCATGGCACTTACGTTAAATCCTATCAGCATAGGTTTAGCATCAACATTTGGGCAAGTATCGTAGGCGACTTTTTGTTGGGTCCAGTCCTACTCCCTCCCCATTTAAATGGAATGACATATTGAGCATTCCATGAAAACGTTCTTCCACTATACTTAGAAGATGTTCCTCTGGCGGTCCATCAGGCAATGTGGTTCCAACATGATGGTGCACCGACACACTTTGATTTTGTGGTAAGTAAGCATTTAGATGTGTTGTACCCGCAAAGGTGGATTGGCCGAAGCGGTCCATTCCTCTGGCCAGCTCATTCACCAGATTTGACACCGTTAGACTTTTATTTGTGGGGCCATGTGAAGCAAATCGTCTACGTGACCCCCAGTAGACACAACTGGAGAGCTTCTTGCAAGGATAATTTTAGCCTTCGATGAAATCAGGGAAACCTTTGATTTCGGAAAGCTTGCGGAGTCAATGACGCAGCTTTGCAATGTGTGCTGTCATGCAGGAGGAGGACACTTTGAGCAGATACAGTGAATTTAGTGTTACATTTCGTTCCTGAAAATAATGTTCTTACGTTAAACAGCTGCCAAAATAACAATTTATTGTTTTATGTTATACATGACTTTCTCTGCATTTGTTACATATAAGACACTTTGACTGAGTATGACGTGTATTGTTTTTCCATATTTATGTCCAAACAGGTACATATTGTTAGATCTTTGTTGGATGCATTTATGAGCAATTATTGAATGTTATGGATACTGTAGCTTTTGGAATAAATGTGCATACTTTGGGCCAATGCCAATGTGTTTATGCAAAAAAAGATGTACAGTTCTGTTACTTACATGAAATCCATGCATAAATGATTAAACAAAAAATACAGATGCATTTCCCCATTTGGATTAAAAAAAAAAAAAAAAAAAAAAAAGAGAGAGAGAGAGAGATAGAGAGAGAGAAAAGATAACCCAGGTGGGGATCGAACTTAGGACCTTCTGCTTCACATGTCCAGCTCTCTATCCCCAGACCACAGTGTCTCATGTTACAACGGCCTTTCATATACAAGTTTATACCCATGTGACTACAACATGGAGGATACGTTTGGCAACGCTGTCTCTTGAGGGCTGTTCAAATCTGCACGCCAAACAATGTGATTAGCTAACTTCTAAGCTAAATAACTTGGAAACAGCACGCCGTATCATATTTTTTTTCTTAACATTTATGTCTCAGTACAACGTGCCCTACAACGTCCTGACGAGCATTTCAGACATTTTCTGACCACCCTGTATAAAGGGGGGACAGATGGCTATGTGGATATACTGGAATTAGCCTACCAAGGAAGGTGGTAGTCCTAACACATGGCATTTAAACATGCCTCGGAATTAGGTTTTGTGTGCCTTACCTAAGTAAGTGCAGAAAAATGCTGGGAAGGTTGCCTTTAAAGGGCATATTCAATTTCCTTCCCCATCACTGATAAAACTTACCTAAATGTGTGCACAGTCACTAATGACCAGAATGTCAACAGGAAATTAAACCCTAATTTTCAATCCTTTCCTTTGGAATTTTCATTCTTGCAGTCGTTTTGTGTTAGGTGTGTTAGTATGCATTATAGAAGACAGAGTGCATCTTTTGAGCATATTTCAAAGTTTTACCAAGGAAGAACAGTTGCTTATAAGGACTACCAATTATTCCTATGAGAAACTGACAATTGTTTTGGATGCAGCTGAGTGAGTGTGATGCATATCTGAAAGTATTGGATGCAGCAGGGTAGATGGCTCCTGCCTCATTGAGCCACTGAACTTCTGAATCCTAACATCATACTCATAGACTTTTTGATTCAGTGCTGAGGCATGTAGGTGCAGTTATTGCCAGAAATAGTGGTAACTAACAACACTGATTTCATCTTCTTTCCCAATTCACATGGGGCTGTATTTTCAACTATGTAAGCTTTGCACAACTTGTTACTTCTCAAATAAATTTGACTCTTAACACTTTTCCTGTCAGATGGTTAGCAGTGTAGAAAGGTATATTTTTTATCTTAATTAGTGTAATTTGAATTTTTTCATTGTTTATCACAATATTAAAAGAAAGAAAAAATGTAGCTGCTACAGGAACTTTGGGACCAAAGTTGCATTGCAACCGATAGGGGGTGCACAGCAATATGAGTATTTTTTTCTTTGTGTAACCATCACTGAGTAGCACCCAAATGAGAAGTCACAAACAGTAATACATTTTCTGATGCAGCATCTCCAACAGAGAAGAAAAACAGACCACAAAAAGATGTGCTGTGTTCTACTCAATAGGAAAAAAACACCCTTCCCAACAAAGTCCTCCCTCCCATCTTCTACCTGGAGTATTTGTGTATCCCATAATTCTGCATCTAGAGTAAAACATATTTTCAATTTCTGCATCTAGAGTAAAACATATTTTCAATTTCTGCAACAGTTTTGGCATTTATTCTTTGGAGGAAATGAGGTAAATTTCACATATTGGGAGAAAACACCATGAAATGTATATAAAATGTGACAAAGTGTTATCTCCTGAAAATAACATCCTAGAAATGGCAGCTTGTCAAATTTGACTTCATCACAACTCAGTATGCATATTAAGAATACTGTAGCCTATTAAACAAAGGAGAAGAAGATTATTTTGGTTTGATTCTGTGGTGAAATGAAACAGTTGTACTGAGCAGTCTAAAACATTTTTGATATTTTCTCATTCTTCCTGGTAAATTCAGAATGTGGGTTACATGTTACAAAATAAATGTGTAAATGTAATTTGAAAAAAAATGTATTTTTTAAGTTTCATTAGTGCCAGTTAAAAATATGAAACATGAAAATAAGTGAAAATATTAGTTGAAGTAAACAATAGTGATTTTTGTCAGAATGTAAAATGGACTAGAATTTTATTGCAGTAGTTTTCATCCTTTTTACTTTTGTAGAATGCTATCTGAACAAATATTATGGCATTATTTTTGTTGATATCCAAAAGGATTTCCTCAGTTATTCCTATTTTTCCCTGTTTCAGATATTTTGTTCCATTATTGACAAATTTTTTGCGAGTCACACCTGTAATCATGTAAATAGTACAAAAATGTGTGCTTCTAATACAAAATAAAATTTGTCTTGTAGGTATCAGACCAGTCTATCAGAAAGAAATCACTAATTAATTATCAATTTTTTGAAATATAACATTTATGGGATGTACTATAAAATATTAATTTGTGTAGTATGCAGAGACTTCAAGTTCACCAATTCAGTTTTATAAATATGACAACTTAAAAATCTTGCACTTCTGTCATGCATTAATTATGTACAGGGCATTTGCTGAAATGTGAAAGATGGTTTGTGTACTAAAGAAGATGGTTGCAATCATGTATTCCATTGAACAATTGGTTGGTTACTACTGGAGTACCACAGGTTACAACACAGTCCCATGGCAACAAGGCATAGTTTTAAAACATGGTTCAACATGTCAAAAGTATCTGATGCAAAAACAATTTGTTAGTTCTACGAAAATTCCAATGGACACGCTGTGTCACTGATGATCAAACAAGGCATATTGGTCCAGGCAAACTAACCGAAAATGTTGCCACAGTTTCTGAAATTATTCAGCAAAATCTAAGGAAATCTGTCCAAAGAAGTGTGGCAGAGGTTGGTCTGAAGCATTCCAGTGCAGAAAACAGTAGTACAAAGGCTACACCTGATACCATTCAAAATCCAGTTACATCCAAGATATATCTATATGAGTAGTGCGTCAATGGGTTGACTTTGTGATCCAGATTTTCAAAATGGTTGATAATGCATAATTTGATGTTGGCTGCATATGGTCCAGAAGCACACTGTCAATGACTGAAGTTGTGAATTTTGGGGTTCTGATAATCCTCACTTGTGTGAAGAAAAACTACTTTACTCTACTAAAGTCACTGTGTGCACTGTATGCAGCAAATGCATTGTTGGCTCTTTTTCATGTGAGACATGATCAATAGTGAAAGTTACATTGCAATTTTGGAACAATTTGTGTTGGAGGATTGAGCAGTCACCAAGTGATTCATGTAAAGAGTGCCAGACCACATTGCAACCAAGTGCTTCATGCAAGATGGTGCCAGACCACATTGCATTGAACAGGTATTTCAATTTCTTGATGAATACTTTGATAATAGTGCCATTGTATTGGAGTATTGCAAATTTACTGGGCCTTCAAATTTACCCAATATGACTCTTTTTGACTACTTTTTGTGAGGTATATTGAAAGACACTGTGTACTTGCACCATCCCATGAGCTTGAATCAATGATCTGTAGGGCATCTTACTCTAGTCCCATTGAAGTAAACAATAGTGATAGGATATGATGGCAAATTTGTGTCACCTCCATACTGGGGGGCAGTGGACATTTTGAAAGATTTTGATGTGATTTCAAGGATGGTGTGCAATGAACAAGTTTCTTTATCACAAGCCGCACTGCAGGCACCATCTGTCATCTGCTCTTCTAATTAATCTGAACTTTTTGTGAACTTTTGTGAACTTGCGGAGTCTTACTACTTTCACTTTAAAAATGCTTTTTGATGTACTCATATATCTATAATTTTTGAGATATTTAATTTTCAAATCACATTCTGCTTTACTGGATACCATGTAGCTGTCCATAAACTAAATTTTGATAGTAATAAAGAAATTTTAAGGATTATTCAAACTGTTTTGTTCTAAGTGTAAATATTTTAATACATGTAAGTATGGTTCTGTGAACTTACTGTTGATGCCAACAATTGTTGAAGAGCTTCTTTCTTCTTCCTTTGGAAAAACCCTACCTAAAAAAATAGAAATAACATTGTTATTCATATTCCATGCTATTCAAGTCTGAATTGCAACAACATACAAACTTAAGCTAAACTGTATTTTCCTTGTCTAGTTGCTTCTCTTATCAGTTAAAAATATTGAATTGTATTTGAAGACTTAATACTAGTGGTAGCTATTTTCTTTCTAGTTTCATTTTCACATGCTCCAGCATATATATCCACAGTAGCCCAGTATATATGGGGTTTCAGCTTACATTAATTGCAGAAAAAGATATTTTTCTAGGAACATTTAGTATGGTGTAGGTATGCCAAATCTAAGTTTTTTACCTGAAAAGTGGGGGAGACAATTTTTGGTGGCCGAAATACTTCAAAATGTTTTTATAAGTTTTCACTTATAACTTGAGAATGGGCCAGGTTCTGAAAGTAACCTTTCTATAGGAAAATAAAGAGAACAAAATCTTGTGATGATTAAAGGAAAGAAACTGACACTTGGTCCAGTAGTTCCATTTTTATGAGGACTGTAGAGACAGGTACTTTTCCAACTTTGTGAAAAACTGTTTTTTATCCATTTTTAATGTGCTAAAACTTTCCAGCATGAAATCTTATCAATACTGCCTCTCCTTAAAAGTTGTAGAGCATCAGTCCATGAGGTCAAAAATCACCATTTATTTCAAATTGGATCAATTTTGAATTTATTTTATATACCTTTTTTATGTCTACAAGTACGAGAATCAATTCTAACTTCATTTTGTGGCTATATTATTCCATCTGAATCTTTTCCAAAATGGTTTTAAAGAATTTTGTAAAAATTTTAAAATTTAAATTTTTCATACTTTGACCTGTTCCTCAAATTTAAAATCTACATTTTTCATGTATTTGACATGTATAGCTTGATTCTTGTTCCCTACAAATATGTATTTAATGCCTAATGTCCTATTTGTAAATGCATTAGGTTTTTTAGGCCTGTCGCTGTTCACCTCAATCTTCAAAACTACTGGATGAATCTACATGCAGGTTTCACATGAAACATGAGAAAAGTTTGGGCCAACATATAGGCATAATTTTATCAAAATTGGATAACAAAATATATGGTAATTTTAAGAGTTTTCAGTAACTGCTGTATTTGTTTGTTCCACTATTAAAAATCTCTTATCTCCAAAACTACTTCACAAATTTGCATGGGGTTTTCACAAGTAATTTGAGCGTAACTCTGAACTACATATACACTAAGTTCAGATAAAAATTGGATCACAGAAAAAAATGTGTAATTTGAAATTTTTTATCTATGACACCTTATTTGATCAATTTAAGAATACTGTTAAAAATTTGCCATGATAAATATCATAGTAATAATGAGTTTACACTTCTGTATGTCAAGTTGAAAAACTTAATAGAAAAGAAATCATGTCTGCAAAACAAACAGCAATGATAATTATATTTCTCAATTCACCAATAAATGCAAAGCAGCATGGGATGTAGTTAATCAGAATCTGGGCCAATTGCTGATAAATCTCCTATTCCTCTAAGTTCAGATAAGCTAAGTATAGTTTCATAAATTCTGGCAAATTTCATATTATAGATGAAAATAATGTAGATAACTGCACAGATATACTTCCCCATTTACAAGAAACAGAGTTAACAGATAACGTGCCTAAATTTAAATAGGAAACTATTCCTCCCAAGGATATACTTTGTGTAGTTAGGTCACTGTGCAGTTCTAGAACAGAAGACCTATACGGTTTATCTAATTTTATCCTGAATAATAATAATAATAATAATAAACACTCTATCTGTATTCCACTATCCTATCTAATCAATAGGATGTTTAGGGAGGGAATCTTTCCAGATTGGTTAAAACAGACAATTATCTTGACCATTCACAGAAAAGGGGATAGAAATTCTCCCCAGAACTACTGACCCACAGCAATTGTACCCGAAGTTTTGAAAATCATAGAAATTTTAATGGAAACCCAATTAAATGGTTTTTTTGAATATCACAACTTACTTAACAAGGCCTAGTATAGTTTCCAAACAGGGTTATCAAAAATTCAAGCCGTTTAAGAAGTTGTGTCATTAGTATTGCTTGGTTTTGAAAATAGGGAACACACTATGCCACTCTAGTTGATCTATCGAAGGTATTTAACACCGTATTACACAGCTTCTTAATAAAGAAACTTGAAAACTATGAAATTTTTGATGCTGAACTAGCTTTGCTGAACTCATATTTGATTAACAGGTACCAAATGGTTCTTGTTAAATATAACAAAAAATCTGACCTTCTTAATGTGAAATACGGTGTCCCACAGGGTTCTGTGCTGGGCCCTTTCTGTTTCATTGTTTATGTGAATAAGCTTCCCAATATACTATCATGAAAAACTGTGATGTACGCCAATGACACTACTCTTCTCACATCACATGTATCTACATCTACATAGATACTCTGCAAATCACATTCAAGTGCCTGGCAGAAGGTTTATTAACCACTTTCATAACTTTTCTCTACCGTTCCATTCTCTAATAGTGCGCGAGAAGAAAGAACACATAAATCGTTCCGTTTTCGATCTGATTTCTCTTATTTTATTTGCATGGTCATGTCTGTCTAAGTAGGTGGGTGCTAGCAAGATATTTTCACATTCAGAACTAAAAGTCGGTGATTGAAACTTCGCAAACAGATCATGCCGCAATGAATAACGTCTTTCTTTTAATGATTTCCACCCCAATTCGTGCAACATTTCCGTGATGCTTCCCCCCCCCCCCCCCCCAAATAACGTGATAGAACAAAACGAGCTGCCCTTCTCTGAACCTTCTCAATGTCTTCCGTCAATCCCACCTGGTGAGGGTCCCACAAGGGGCAACAGTACTCCAGGAGAGGACGCACAAGTGTGATGTAAGCAGTCTCTTTGGTGGAGCTGGTGCATCTTCGAAGCGTACTGCCGATGAAACGTAACCTTTGGTTCGCCTTCCCCACAATATTTTCTATGTGTTCTCTCCAGTTAGTTAGTAATTGTAACACCTAGGTATTTGGTAGAATCTACGACATTAAGGTTTGACTGATTTATCGCGTAATTGAAGTTCAGCGGATTTCTTTTAGTGGTCATGTGTATTACTTCACACTTTTCTTTATTTAGTGTCAATTGCCAATTTTCGCACCATGCAGAAATTTTGTCTAAATCGCTTTGCAGTTGCTTTTGATCCTCTGTTGACTTCAATAACCAATAAACAACATCATCATCTGCGAACAATCTAAGGGAGCTATTCAGATTGTCTCCTAGATCGTTTATAAACATGAGGAAGAGTAGGGGACCTATAACGCTTCCATGTGGAACGCCAGATATCACTTCTCTTTTACACGATGACTTACCATCAATTACAACAAACTGTGTTCTTTCTGATAGGAAATCGTGAATCCAACCGCACAATTTGGGGTACAGTGTCAAAAGCCTTCCTGAAATCCAAAAATATGGAATCGATTTGAGATCCCTTGTCGACGGCACTTAACACTTTATGTGAATAAAGGGCAAGAGTGATACTTTCTGAATCCGTGTTGATTACTGGTTAATAGGTCATCCTCTTCGAGGTAGTTCATAATATTCGAACAAAGTATATGTTCCAAAATCCTACTGCAGATCGACGTCAATAAGACAGGCCTGTAATTTTGGGGATCACTCCTATTGCCTTTCTTGAATACTGGAGTAACTTGGGCAACTTTCCAGTCTTTGGGTACGGATCTTTCGCTGAGTGATCGGTTGTAAATGATAGCTAAGTACGGAGCTATTGCATCAGCATACTCTGAGAGGAATCTAGTTGGTATACAATCAGGCCCGGAAGATTTATTTTTGTTTAGTGACTTAAGTTGTTTTACTACTCCAGGAGCATCTACATCTAAGTTTTGCATGCTGGCAGCTGTTCTTGGATTGAATACTGGAGTGTTCACTTTGTCTTCTTTGGTGAACGAATTACGGAAAGCTGTGTTTAGTAATTCTGCCTTAGCAGTACTGTCATCGGTAGCATTACCATTGCTATCGCATAGTGAAGGTATTGTTTGTGTTTTGCCGCTAGTGTACTTCACATATGACCAGAATTTCTTTGGATTTTCTGCAGGATTGTGGGATAGGATTTCGTTGTGGTAACTACTATAGGCTTCTCGTATTGAAGTCCATGCTAGGTTGCGAGTTTCAGTAAAAGATTGCCAGTTTTGTGGATTCTGTGTCGTTTTAAATTTTGCATGCATTTTTCTTTGTTTCTGCAACAGTGATCTGACCTGTTTTGTGTACCACGGGTTTGTCAGCCCCCTCTTTTATTAATTTATTTGGTATAAATCTCTCGATTGCTACTGATACTATGTCTTTGAAAGTAAGCCATAACTGATCTACACTAGCATTTTTAGTTTTGAAAGACTGGAGACTATCACTCAGGAAAGCGTGAAGCGAATTTTTATCTGCTTTATTGAATAGATATATTTTTCGTTTATTTTTGGTGCATTTGGGCATTTTGACATTCAGTTTCGCTACTACAACTCTATGTTCGCTAATCCCTGTATCTGTTTTGATGCTCTTTACTATCTCCGGATTATTTGTTGCTAGGAGATCAAGGGTATTTTTGCAACCACTTACTATTCTAGTGGGTTCATGAACTAACTGTTCGAAGTAGTTTTCAGAAAAAGCATTCAGAACTAGTTCGAACGATGTTTTATATTTGCCGCCGGTTTTGAATACGTAATTATACCAACATATCGAGGGTAAATTAAAGTCGCCACCGATTATAACAGTATGCTTTGGATACCTATTTGAAATGTGATTCAAGCTTTCTTTGAACATTTCGGCAACTGCATCGTCTGAGTCAGGGGGCCGATAAAAAGATCCAATTATTAATTTATTCCAGTTGTCAGGTATAACCTCTACCCAGACCAACTCACAGGAAGTATGTGTCTCAATTTCGCTGCAGGATAGACCGTTAGTAACAGCAATAAACACACCACCCCCTTTTTTATTTATTCTATCCTTTCTGAAGACCATTTGGCCCTTTGAAAAAATTTCGGCCGAACTTATCTCAGGCGTCAGCCAGCTTTCAGAGCCTATAACGATATGTGCCTCAGTACTTTCTATCAGCGCTTGGAGCTCTGGAACTTTCCCAATACAGCTACGACAATTTACAACTGTTATACCAATGGTTTCAAGGTCTGCTTTCTTCCTGTGTCTGACCTGCCCCTTTTGAGACTGAAACCCATTTTGTGTAGTTCCGAGGCCCTCTAACCTAAAAAACCGCCCAGTCCATGCCACACAGCCCCCGCTACCCATGTAGTCACTTCCTGAGTATAGTGGACTCCTGAACTATTTAGCAGAACCCGAAAACCCACCACCCTTTGACGTAAGTCGAGGAATCTGCAGCCCACACGGTCGCAGAACCGTCTGAGCCTCTGATTCAGACCCTCCACTCAGCTCTGAACCAAATGTCCGCAGTCAGTCCTGTCAACAATGCTGCAGATGGTGAGCTCCGCTTTCATCTTGCAAGCAAGACTGGCAGTCTTTACCATTTCTGATAGCCACTCAAAACCAGAGAGGATCTCTTCTGATCCAAAGCGACACACATCATTGGTCCCGACATGAGCCACCACCTGCAGCTGGCTGCATCCTGTGCTCTTCATGGCATTCGGAAGGACCCGTTCCACATCTGGAATGACTCCCCCTGGTATGCACACGGAATACACATTGGATTTCTTCCCCTCTTTAGCAGCCATTTTCCTAAGGGGCTCCATTACCTGCCTAACGTTGGAGCTCCCAACTACTAGCAAACCTGCCTTCTGTGAGTGCCCGGATCTTGAAGGCAGGGGGGCGAGTACAGGACAAGCGACACCATCTGCATCAGGAACATCCTCTGACACAGACAGCACCTCGAATCTGTTGGCAAGACTAACCGGGGATGCCTCCACTTCGGTCCGCCGGGAAGTCTGACTCCGCCTGACACGCGCTGAGGAGACCTCCCAGTCCACCACGGATTGGGGGGCTACCTCCTCGCGGGCAGTGAGCGGGCTGGCCACAGCCACAGGCCGATCGGAGGGCAAAACAGACACGCAGGGCGTCTGCTGCACCCCTGAGAGCGGCACACAACAGCGGTGCCCACCCACCGCAGTCTCAAGCGTTGCCAGCGAAGCCAACGCCGCCTGAAGCTGCAAGCAAAGAGTCACCAACTCTGCCTCCATCCATTCGCAGCAGTCACAGTTCCTAGCCATTCTAAAAACCTATGTAACTTCCAAGAAAGTACATCTGAGGACACAGAAGTTTGATAAACAGTGAGTTTCAAAAAAATATGAAGCAAACACTAAACTGGTTATTAACGGCGGATCTAAAAAATATATACGCGAGCTAGTAAATCAAAATAACAACTGAACTGACAACTAAACATGATTCTTAGTAAATAAACACGTGAGCACACTAAAGATTTAAGAACTGTAAAAGAAAGTACACACGAAATGAAAATAAGTCGCTTCTATTAAGTAGCCGGTTACCGTAAAATATAGAGCTGTTGCTGGTCACGTGTGCACTGGCCGCCGGTCACTGTGATGTGAAGGTTGTCAAACTAATGAATGATTCCATGATGGAAATGGCTGCTCAGTGGTTACATGATAATAGGTAAAAATGTAAAGCAGTCGACAATCCGAAGATTGGTTTGAACATCACAGTGCTTTACTAGGCATGGTCCTGCTTGGCGGTGGTATGCGGTTGCCTTCCTCCGACCTTCGAAGTGACTTACCCAGCCAGTTATAGGGGGACCTATAGTTTAACGTGGGTTTCGAACCACAGTGCTACTCGGTATTTTCCACATGAGCAATACTGCTAGAGGTGAAAGAAGTGGAAAGTGACAGATAAAAATCCTAGGACCTGGCAGGGATGGAACCCACGACCTTTGGATTTGTAGTCTGGCACTCTACCACTGTGCAACCGAGGCACAACACATGATAGATAATAGACTAACCATTAAATGAAAATAAAACAGATCACATCCTCTTCTCGCTCAGAGATATGAGTAACAAACACAGTCACTCCGTAAAATTATTAGGCATATACTAAATTATCTTGAAATACCTACATAGAGAAGCTCTGCAGCATGCTGGCAAAAATCTTATATCTTATTAGGAAACTGAAGGCCTGTGTGAGCACTGAGATCTTACTTATGGCATACTATGCCTTCTTTCATTCTCACTTTCACTATGGAGTACTCCTGTGGGGAAACTCTGCAGGTGCAAAAGAGGTCTTTCTCTGGCAGAAGAAAGCCATTAGACATATTTCTGGCTTGAGTAACTTAACTTCATGCAGACAGTATTTCATTAAATACAGAATACTTACTGTCCCTTGTCTGTGCATATTACAAACTTTCCTTCATACAAAACAGAATGTCCACATGTATGAATGTAGGTCAAACATAAACTCATACCAAACTAGACACAGGATCTTACTAGACATTCCATGGACTCATTTAAGTAAAGTCCAAAATAATTTTTTACACACAGGAAAATTTCTCAACTGTCTACCTTCTGATACAAGAGCTATGCCTCAAAATAAATTAAAAAGGTTGTTGGAGAGTTGTCTGAAATCGAAAGCATTCTATGATATTAAGAAATTTTTAGATAATGAAGGAAAAGGTGATTTTTCACATGCAGTTTGACTAAATCAACATATTTGTTCAGTACTATCAAAACCTTATTTGTCATTTATTTAAATTTTTAAAATAATGACAAAAATGGGTGATCTTTTACATTGTTTAGAACAGTTAACTATCTTATCTGTTGTGGGATACCGCTTTTACCAGTGACATCATACATAATCAAGAGATACTATGAACACGTGTTTACCACAACATGGATCCGGTAGTTAGATTTCTCCTAAATAGGTCAAATCTACTTAATGATACCACCTCCTCAAAATACATTTAATAATTAGGTAATTTTAAATAAAGCTTGCACTCGAAGTTGTACGGCCTGAATGAAATACTTATGTTGAACATACAACTGTAAATTGATTGTTTCTGAACCGAAGATTCAGGCGCTATGTGCCCTAACACACCAGGAAAAAAACTTCTTATTAACCTATACCTAACCTTCTTAGGGCTATGCTACAGATAACTTTTTTTAAATTGAAAGTTCGGTTAGGTATAGGCCAAACAAGACCTAAACCTTGCAAAAATAGAATAACACCAAAAGGATAATACAACCCCACCTAGGGTTCAAAAATATCTGACAGATAAACAGTGGGTATTGAAACCACGCGTTGGATGAAATGACATAAAACATGACGACATTGGTCAAAGCTGTATCGGAGACTAGATATGACCCTCTGTTGTGTATCAAAATGTGATTAAAATTTTATAAGACTAGTAATAAGCAACAATACCTATATAAAAGTACTTAATTGTGTAAAAATGCTATAATAATAAGTACATATGTGAATTATGTGTTCACTGACAATGCCTCATACGACAACAGTTGTTCACAAGCTAATATGTGAAAGAAAAAGAGAGAGAGAGAGAGAGAAAAAAATCATGGGGTTTTCACACGTAACTTGAGCATACATGAAGTTACAAAAAGGCTTCAATAATTAAAATTGGATGATAGGAAATAAAGATATCATAATTTAATCATTTGTTTAAAAGCCATCATGTATGTCTATTTGTTGAGCATATTCTCCAAAAGTATTACAGGAACTTTCGTAGATCTCCACAGGTAAATTGATAACAGAATTAAACTTACACTCTGCAGTGGTGTGTTCGCTGATATGAAACTTCATAGCAGATTAAAATTGTGTGCCTAACCGGGACTCAAACCTGGGACCTTTGCCATTCGCGGGCAAGCGCTCTACCGACTGAGCTATCCCAACACAACTCATGATGCCGCCTCACAACTTTACTTGCCTCCTACATTCCAAACTTCACAGAAGCTCTCCTGTGAAACATGCAAGACTAGCTCTCCTGGAAGAAAGGACATGGTGGAGACATGGCTTAGCCACAGCCTAGGGGATGTTTCCAGAATGAAACTTTCACTCTGCAGTGGAGTGTGCGCTGTTATGAAATTTCTTTTTAAATGCTAGTTGGCTACCTCTCAGGCTTTTAATGCTACTTACTAAGTAACCAAAGAATTTTGTGGCAGCATAATTCACACCTTTCTGAGCCAAAGTTAGATTTAACCTTGAATAGTACTGGCAGAAGTAAAGTTGTGAGGCGGCATTGTGAGTTGTGCCGGGATAGCTCAGTCTGTAGAGCACTTGCCCACGAAGGGCAAAGGTCCCAGGTTTGAGTCCTGGTTTGGGCACACAATTTTAATCTGCTAAGAAGTTTCATATCAGCGCACACTCCGCTACAGAGTGAAAGTTTCATTCTAGAAACATTCCCTAGGCTGTGGTTGACCCATGTCTCCACTATATCTTTTCTTCCAGGAGTGCTAGTCTTCCATGTTTCGCAGGATAGCTTCTTTGAAGTGTGGAAAGTAGGAGGCGATATACTGGTATAAGTAAAGTTGTGAGGCGGCATCGTGTGTCATGTTGGGATAGCTCAGTCAGTAGAGCACTTGCCCGCGATAGGCAAAGGTCCCAGGATGGAGTACCAGTTCCGGCACACAATTTTAATCTCCTAGGAAGTTTCAAATTGAGAACAGTTTGGACAGTAACATAGGCTTCATTTCATCAAAATCAGATCAGAAGAAGGAAAGATATCATAAATTGAAAATTATGTGTATACTATGTTTATAAGTACGGCGTAGGACAGCAAATCTTCAAAATTACTATACGAACTTTCATGGTGTTTCAAAGCTCAACTGAGAGTACCTTGGGTCAACATATAAGCTTCATTTCATCAAAATCGGATCAGGAGAAGAAAAGATTTTTTAATTTGTAGTTTTTGGTGTATGCTATGATTGAATTGCAGCATAGTATAGCAAAGATTCGATAGAGGTGCTGTTACTTACATAGTGTACCAAATAACTAATATATGGCAATGCTGCATTTTAACAAGGGCTACAATTTCCCTTACAGTAGCAGTGTAGCATATTGATGTTGGCAACAGCTGTTGAATCCCTTTTGAAAAATCAGTCACATACAATGAGGGGGATAATTGTTATTGTTGTTAATGAAATAAATAATTAATTTTGTTCTGATAAGTAAATTAATGCTGTCATAGTGCATGCCGCATAACTCTAATCGAGCACGCCGGCTATGTACTTGCAGTGCCCGCCACCAGAGGCGCGCAAGACTAGAGACAAGCAGCACACCCTCTATGAACAAAGGCAGATGTAGTCATCACCACCTAGAGTGTAGGCCGCGGCGCTCTTGTGTGACATCAGGTAGAGTAGGTTGCACGCGCATAGCTGACTGGTTTGCTGCTTTGGCATAGTGGACCGTACCCCAGCGGATACTCAGTCAGTTACGCTTGTGCAACATATTCTGCCTGACATCACACGAGAGTGTCGCAGCCTTCTCTCTAGGTGGTGTTGATGTAGTGTGGAGTCGTGCAAGCAGTTGTGAAGTGAATGCCAAACTGTTAAGTTGTTATGTTCAGTCTGTATTTAAAGGCTGACGTGGGCCATTTATATTAGACGTCACATGATAAACTTAAGAGGTTACAACACTCATTGGTGATGAGTGTGTTAGATTCCACTCATTCTGTTTTTTGCCTAGGTTCAATAGAGACCTTTCGCAATGACAGAAGATACACTTGATACACTTGTCAAAATCCTACGCCATCTCGTTGATCAACAGACTGCAGTACCGGCCGCGTCTACACCTGTCTCATACCCACCACCTTTTCCTGCATTTGACGAGGCCGCGAAAGAGTAGGATTCTTACGAAAAACGTCTGTTGCAATATTTTCAGGCTTTTGACTTCCGGGATGCCTGACTGTGCCATGCCCTTTTTCTTTCATTGATTTCTCCTGAGATTTATCATTTGTTGTCAACTGGCCCCCTGCAGGACCCCATGTCTCTTACTTTCAATCAGATGTGTCAATTACTGTCTTCTTACTACTGCAAACATACTCAAGGCATAGCTGCTCGAGTGGAGTTGTATAGATGCCATAAACAACCACATCAGTCATATAGGATGTGGGCGGCCGAATTATATGGCCTTGGTCGCTGTGGCAATTTTGTTTTGGAGATTCACAAAGAGTATTATGCAGATCAGATGGTCAGGGAGTGCTTCTTTACAACACGAACATCCTTCGTTGTCAGAGGTATTAAAAATTGCCCAAGCTTTTGAAGTTGAGGAGGTGGGAAATCAAATTGAGACTTGATGTGATGTATCTGCTGTTTAGCCTTCCCCCTCTTGCCACCCTCAGGAAGACTAGAACCCAGAGAAGGACATTGCTGCTGTTACCCAATGCTCTGTACAGTCGAGTGGTAAGCATCCTGTTCAACAGCAGAAGCCGCTGGCGTGCAGCCCACACCAACAGGTGACACAGGGCCACTCTAGTGCCCCTTTGCCCCCTGCCCTTCTTGCTTTGTCACGATCAGTCTGATTGCCCTCAGCGCTGGGCCACGTGCCATCGGTGCAGCAAAAAGGTCACATTTCGTCTGTGTGCAAGTCAAATCCCTCTGTGCAGGATCAGGATATGGATGTAGATAAGGAAGTCAACTGTGTGCCGGCACTGTGAGCGGCTCCTTCTAAACTTTTCCTGGACCTAAAAGTTTGCAACAAGGTCCTCCAAATGCAGGTTGATATGGGTGCAGCCATTAATCTGTTAAACTCAGAAACATATGTCAAGTTTGGCTCCCTCCCCTGCTGCCAGTCCTCGCAAGTTGCTCAGTTATAACAAACAATGGATTGGAGTGCTCGGCCAATTTACCGCTCAGGCGGTGTACCGCTCTGTTATTCGTCACTTAACCTTTCTTATCGTATAGTGGACAATACAACCACAGAGAATCTTTTTGGTATGGACACATTTCAGTTGTTTGGGTTTTCTATTTTGGATGATGTCAACCTAGTCTCGAACAAGGTACCTATCCGCAACTGGAAGAGATCTGCTCAGAATTTTCTTCTCTGTTTACACCAGGTTTGGGTTGCACCTTGTCTTTTCAGGCACACATATCTATGAAACATTCCATGCGCCCGCATTTTTTCTTTTTTTTTCCGGACGCGCCAGATACTGGTGGTCCTCTGCTATTCTGTAAAAGTGGAATTAGATCACCTCACATCCCTGGGGGTCATTTGTCGTATTTCCTTGAGCCATAGTCTTCTCCTTTGGTCATTGTAATAAAGCCAACTGGCAAGTTGCAGCTCTGTAGCGATTTTAAGACCACAATCAATGCACAAGCCAGTCATTGACACATATCCATTGCATCGCCAGGAGGAATTGCTCACCAAGTTGTCAGGAGGACATCAAAGGTGGATTTGGCAGAGGACTATCTTCAGCTTCCCTTGGACGAGGAATCGCAGCGTATGTTGGTGGTTAATACACCATTTAGCCTATACCAGTATTTACGCCTACCATTTGGGGTTGCCAGTGCCCTATCCACACTCCAGCAGTTCCTGGAACAGCTCACAGTGCCTATTCCGGGCTGTATAAATTACCTGGATGACATTGTAGTGTCGGGCACGTCTGCCGACAGTATCAGTTTTCGGTCAGGATCGGAATCCTCTTACTGTCCATGGCAGGCGCACCACGTCGGGTGGTCATTCCTTCCTCTCTACATCACGAGGTCCTCTGTCTTCCACACGCAAACCTCTGGAGTATGTCCCATAGTTATTGATAATGGCCCACAGTTTTCTTCTCAAGAATTTGCCAAGTTCTGTACCCGGCAAGATATCTGTCACATGTTGGCACCCTATTTTCACCCCCAATCTAATTGGGAGGTCAAACGTCTTGTCAGAATTTTAAGACCCAAATGGAGAAGTATGTAGTTCAATCTTCACCTGACATGGCGTTAGGGAAATTCCTGGCTTCCTACCATTTTAAACTGATTGGCGATAAGAGCCCAGCAGAACTCTAACATGGCTGACAGCCTTGGACGCTGTTTCACCTGCTGTAGCCCCTGCCGGGCCACTTCCATGCAGCGGCGCTGGCCCATTTCTGTCCGAGCACTGCAGTGTGGACCTGCGGGTTCGGCCACTGCCCCAAAGTGATCCCAGCGGTTGTCATGCGCTGTTCTGGCCCACCGGCTCTGTGAGGTCCATACTGAAGACAGCCTCACATATCGACATGTGGATCAATTGCACTCTAGGGCGGCAGTCAGGAGTGGAAGGACATCCCGACACACCTGCAGGTTCGCCCGTCAATTGATGTGGCCTAGCACCAAACCCAGCCTCCTCCCGGCCGACCCTTCACGGCGTCCAGGGAGCGGGGTCCAGCACCACCTATGATCTGGTCAGCATTAGCCCTTCCTGTGGTACTGGCTCCACCCCTCCTGTGGCACCGGTTATACATCCATCGCCACCATCACTGCCTCTGTTGCCTCCACCAGCATCGCTGCTCACAGTTACGCTGCCTACGGCACCAGGTGAGAGTGACAACAGCATCATGGACTATGACCCACCTCCTCTAGTTATATCTCATTGGTCACAGGGCTCACTGTGTTTCACGGCATTCTGTCTGCATGCCTGTACTCCTTGGTTCCAGCACGGCGCTTTGGCCATGAAGATGAAATGGATGTTTCATGTGTAAGAGTTTAGTTTTTCTCGACAGAAGACAGAGATGTGCTGTAGTGTAGTGCGTGCCGTGTAATTCTAACCGAGCACACAGGCTATGTACTTGCAGTGCCCACCACCAGAGGGACTAGAGACAAGCAGTGCGCCCTCTATGAACGAAGGTGGATGTAGTGTGGAGTCATGCTGGCAGTTGTGAAGAGAATGCCAAACTATTGGGTTGTTAAGTTCATTCTGTATTTAATGGCTGATGTGGGCCATTAATATTAGACTTCATATGATAAAGTTCGGAGGTTACAACAATTAATGATCACTGTAAAGCAAATATTTTGTTGCCAACGTTAACATACTAAACTGCTGCCACTGCAAGTAAAATTTAACCCAGGTACGAAACAAAAAATAATTTTTTTACTAGCTAGAGAGGTGCTTTAGTGCACCAAAGAACTAATAGACGCTGCTGCTGCATAATAACAGGGTTGGGAAAGTTACTTTTTTAAAGTAACTAAGTTACAGTTAAAGTTACTTCCCTGGAAGGTAACTCAGTTAGTTATAGTTACTATATATATAAAGTAGCTGTACCAGTTAAAAGTAACTTTACAGTTATTTTTACCGTTACTTTTAAAAACTGTAATTGTAACTCATTTGTAAATCCGTAATAAACCTTACTCATGTAGAATGGAAACAAGCTTTAACATGTATCAAAATTAAATACATTAAAACATATGTAATTAATAATAATGCATTATTAAATAAATGTTGTTTTTCGACCATTCCCTCTCATGAAAGTTACGTTTCATCTTATTGGTTGTTCCCGTCTCCATGAAAACTGCCAAAATTGTTTACTATATATTCACAGCTTCTGTTACGCTAAAATAGCAGCAATGAGCAAACATTTCAAACTGTGTATTCACATTGAGAGCTACGCTATGACAGGCCAAGAGAAGAATTAGTGACATGAGATACTGCATAATTAGTAGGCTGCTCAACAAGAGGAAGAAGATGTAGTTGTCCGAGGAGGGTAAAGTACATAACACAGAAGATGTGATGGGAATTACACGCTGATGCGCAGATGTGGCCATGTGGTCTAAGGCATCTTGCTACAGACAGCTATTTTGTTCTTCACGTATGTTGGATTTACCAACTCACAACCACATGGTTGTACCCACTCTGATATAGATGCTGGGTTATGCTAATCATTTGTCAGCACAACCAGCTTTTCAGATTTCAGGTTTATTAAATTCTTCAACCCATATCCAAACTGGTATCAATCATTCCGTCACCACAACACATTTTCCAGATTTTACTTTTCTTGACGTCACCAACTCACAGCCACACTGTTGCCTCACAACCTAACATAGGTTTTGGAATTTGATATAGACGATCCACTCACCTCATCCAGCTATTCCAGTCTTCAAATTTATTGGATTTACCAACTCACTTTGAAACAGTTGTTCGCAATTTAACTTAGATCTTGGTTAATGCCAGAGATCATTCTGTTATGACAACAAGGTTCTCTGATAACACTTCGGTTCCCTTTTAATGTAGATCTTGAGTTTTGATGAAGACTATTCACCTTATTCAGCTATTTCAGTCTAAAAATCAATGTGTCACCACAACAGCTTTTCAGAATTCACTTTCATGGACTTTTAATGTAAATCTTGAGTTTCGCTATAGACCATGCTCCTTATCCAGCTATTTTAGTGTTCACATTTGTTCAATATACCAACTCACAACAAAACAGCTGTTCCCAGTATAACAAAGACATTGTATTACATTGAAGATCATTCTGACACCACAACCGGCATTTCAGATTACACTTCCATTGACTACTCAACCCATATCTGACCTATTGCTTTCAAACATAACCTAGACTTTGAGCTTTGTTACTTGTCATACCGTCATCACAACAAGTTTTCAAGCTTTCACTTTTATTGACATCACAACTCGCAACCATACTGTTGCCTGACAACATAACACATATCTTGGGCTTTGCTACAGATCATCTGTTCAAGTCATCTAGCTTTTTCAGCTTTCACATTTGTTGGCTTTATTAACTCACAACCAAACAGTTGTTACCAATCTAACACATACGTTGGGTTACTCTAACAATAGTTCTTTCATCACAACCAGGTTTTGACAAGTCACTTTCATTGACTTCTTCAACCCATATCCAGACTGTTGATTCCACACATAACATAGACCTTGAACTTTGTTACTAATCATTCCATCTCCATAACCAGTTTTCCAGCTTTCACAATGTGTTTTACTAGTTCGTGCTCAATTTGGTGAAAATGCTTCACACAATAGCTTTATATAAGGTTCCGTATTTTATTCAGCAGATGCATCGCAGTCAGCATATATTACCTCTGCGAGCAAAATTCAATGTTTGATTGCACTGAGGCTAGTTTGTAATGACTAAGGCATGGTTTTATTAACTTTGGGGTAAAAATTTTTAAGTGCCACATACATATCTTCCTCACTTACAGCAACACAAAGCATAGAATGCATGACTGTACTGTAATTAAACTAGTCCATTTGCTACTGACTGGAACAGAGTTGGTTCAGATTTTTCTGTCAGAGGCAGAACACATTGTTGAAGAAACTGTGACTAGTAGGCTCTCTTACACTAACAATGTTATTTTCGTTCAGGAACCAATGACATCTATGTTTAAAAGGCATTAATTTCATATTATTAATGGCCTTTAGATTTCTTTAAATACTGGCACAGGACTAGGAGTCGAGCTCTGATTCCAAGTTTTCTCAGAATTATAACTCTTTGATGCGATTTTGCCCCATCAGGTCTCCACAAAGAGCGTGATCCTAGTTACTAGTGAAGGAGAATGTGGTGGTTGACACGTCATGTGTAGTCAGCAATGTCCAAGTGTTTGGAGTTGGATTCCCAGGCAGCAAAAAATTATTCTTAACATTATCTGAAGCTGAACATGTGCACATCGTGCTACTGCTGATGAAACAATAAATATATTCGTCGCTATAATACATTGGCAAAATGTGATGGGTTTGAATTCCTACCAGGCAAAAATCATATGCATTGTCATTCAGACTCCAATATCACGTTTTGGAGAACCTTCTTAATATGTAACATCATGTTATGTTATCAATTCAATCTGCATCCACTACTGAAACTTTGCTTCTCGGCATTTAGCACCTGTGTGTTGCCCTACATCACACATCTTTAGCGGTTCTCTATCAGCGCCAATATATTACGGGAGTCCAGATGCAGTGCTTGAATTATCGTAATTTATTTCAATGTTCAGACATTCCCCCTTGTAAACCAATACTGATGATACCATCGAAATCTTACATCTCTTTGGTTAACAGAATGTTCAGAGTCAGCTAATGAGCATAATGACATGTCACTAATTAATGAAAATTAATTTACAATCTTTGCAGAATGCCTCGTCCCTAATACAGTGGTTTCTCTTTTTTGTTGTATCACGGTACTGGTTTACGACTGAACTGAATGCATAAGGAGATGTGGTGTCAAGTAGTCACTTGTAGTGCCCGTTGCATATAGTACAATGACTGTACGGTGGTATGATTATAGGACCCGCAACACATTTGCGCTGTTTTGATGTCATGCAGTCAGGTGCAGCCTACACATGGGAATTCAGAGGTGACCCACTTTTTTTGGCATCAAGTGTACATATATCACAAATAAACTACAAAAATGCAAGGCTGATCCAGTAAGCATATTTTAGCACTTAAAACATTGTTTCCTACATTTTACGTTTTCCTGCATTTTACACCATTTCACTGAAGTCCCTTGAAAAGTGTAAAAACGAGGTTCTACTGTAGTTATATTTACATTGCGTGAAAAAGACGGATATCTTATTAATAGACTTCAGAAAGTCAACATCACTGAAGGAAGAGAAGTTCAGCTAACAATTTCACCTCTAATAGAAATTCAATTCATGTTTTCAGATTGGCATGCAATGTTACTAGTGGATTTTTTTACCTCAAAAAATATTCTGAGGCATGCTATGATTTTTTTAAATGTAATTTCTCTGAGTATTCTGAAATAATTGACTATATACACCCAATAAATACAAAATGTCATGGCATCATATTATTTGGATCAACTTGGCATTGTGTTGTATAATACTGATATAATATCCAGATGGCACCACTTAGGTAATAAGGGTAAAGACGAAAAGAATCATTCAGAAGTGGCTGACAAACTAGTTTCCAGGTTGGAGTAAAAATTGAATTCAGAAGTTAGTTGTTGATCAAGATACAGTCTTTAACAATGGTGGAAATTATACGAAGATTTCAGCCTTTATAACAATAAAAATATTTTTATAATACAATTTTCTTTCAATTACAAGTCTATTGCTATAAGAAATTACATCTTTGGTTGAAATATAAGCAATAAAGTAACTTCTCTTCTTTTGAATAGCAACACAGTAGCAGGATTACTATATGCCAAAGAATGGTGAATGTTGTTTATAAAGTAGAGTACTATGCAGTATCAACTGTACTCACATAGCTGTGCATCTTGAATATTTAAATAAATATAAATATGGGAACTATATTGTCATCCTACAGTAATGTCAAACAGAAAATGTAGACCTTCAAATCATCTGAATTAGTTGTGTTTCACCACAAAGAATGTGCACAATTTAACTAACATAATAATCAGAAAGAAGAGGAGAGCTTACCTTCTTCAGCACAATGATGATCAAGACTAAGACAAAAATTCCACAGATGGCAGAGACAGCAATCACCCATACCTCTACTTCTTTTTCTGGTAATTCAAGGGCAAATGACGTTGTTGTCATTACACTTTTCATCCTAAAGAGAATGCAATTATAAAAGCTTTAGAACATGCATATGTAAATACTTATGCATTACATTTTAAGATTTTACCTATGCCCCATAAAGTTTTTAAGTGACAACAAGGAAACTCCTTAAAAAGTAATTATTATTATCATTTTATTAAACATAACCAATCAAAAAAATCTATGAATCTAATCACAAATTGCAGACACTGTTGTTTAATGAGCTTAATGGAAGACAGAAGCTTGAGTGGTGCAATTGGAGAGGTGGAGCTTAATGTCCAGGAAGGTGACGTGCTGGGCTGAGAAACACCATATTAAGCCGAAAGGAAGGAAGATACTGCAGCTGCACAGGGTTTCAGATATATGGACTTAAGCCTAGGCCCAAATCAATGAAATTGATCCTACCTATTGGTTTGGGATATTTGGGTAGCTGGGAAAATTTCCTCTAGCTTTTCCTCTAATAAGCGGGAATAGGTTTCCAAGCTGGTGTCCATGCCCATTGTGTGGCTTTATTATATATATATATATATATATATATATATATATATGTGTGTGTGTGTGTGTGTGTGTGTGTGTGTGTGTGTGTGTGTTTGTCTGTATGTCCTCTGTGTGTTCATAAACCATTCATCCACTTGCAATGAAACTGTTCATCGTACACCCATGAAGGTTCCTGATCCAAAAACAAAAGAACACGACACATAGCTCAGGAGATATGACATCATAAATAATGAGAGGCCACTGTGTGAGAATACCCAGATTTATGTGTCAGTTATTGGAAAATGGGAGTAGTTAGGGACCTGCAACAAAGTTTGCATGTAAATTTGGACGTTTTATGAAGCATTTTGTAACTGACTCCCCCCCTCCCTCCCAAAAAATAAATAAATAAATAAATAATGATATGATGAAACAAAAAGAAGTACTCTGCTCACAACAGTTTTGCTGCAGATGCCATAAAACTGTCGCATCAGGCATGACCTTGTATCAAATAAAGTTAGCATTACAGATTTGCATGTTACCATTTATTTTTGTCTGCAAGTCTCCCCTAGTTCTCTTGCATCCAAAATTAAGCAATCTGTTTTCCTAATCTCTATCTATATAAAAGCAAAAGCACACTCACTCACTGACTAAACACTAAATATCGAAACTACTTCACCTATGAAGCTGAAATTTGCCAGGAATGTAGTTTATAGGTAGAAAACATCACCTAAAAAAGTAATTTGTGATAGGTACATGGCAAAGCAGACTCATGAAATCTATGGTTTCAATCTGATCTTCACAAAATTTCGCACGCTTCACCTTAATAACAAGAGGAACTGTCTACCTTAAGTTTAATATGGTGCATGGGAGATGGTACTTTTCTACATAAAAATGGATCCCTAAATACTGTGGTCACATCATAACTTGAGAACGGCTCAAACGATTTCATAGATCCTTTTTTGTTGTTTTCATTAGTCTCAGAACAGGGTATGAAATAAAACTGGAATATTTGTGAGCAACAAGGTGTATTTTTCAATAAGCCCTGCATTTCTATTGCATAGATATCTATTGTTTTCTTCTAATATTGATGAAATTTTGCACACTCTACCTTAAAAATAAGAGGAATGTCATTGTCTGTATAAAATTTTGTTCATTGTATGATGGAGGGTACTTAAGTTATGGAATTTTATGAAATGCATAGTTTTGCTCCAATCTTTATGAATTTTTTGCACACATGACCTGTAAACCAAGAGGACGATCACTGGGGACATAAATGTTTATTGGTACATGACAGAGGATACCTTGCCGAGAGAGGGAAAGGTGGAAATGAACAGAGAGATGGGAGAGAAAGAGGTGGATGCAGAGAGAGAGAGAGAGAGAGAGAGAGAGAGAGAGAGAGAGGGAGGGAGGGAGGGGATGTGGACTATGAGTGTGTACAATAAATAAACACCCGGGCAACGCTGGGTTTACAACTAGTCTTCCCATAAAAGAAGAAGCAATTAAGTGCTAATCTATAGTTGAGTAGTTGTATAAGGTAAGATAATTCTGAACATAGGAGTGGCCGTTGTTCACAGTTGTATCCCTTTTTTCCAATATACATTTTTAACACATTTCAGTAAGTAATAACTTAATTTACATTTTTGAGTGAATGTAAAGCAGACTTCTATGAAATAAACAGATCAACAAACTTAATAGCGTTATATTAAGAATTTGTAAAATTCTAGAAAATGAATTTATTAAATGCAAGAATGATGTACATTTGCTGACTATTATGCTTATCTTTGCTTTGGTGTGCAAAAGAAAGAGACAGATGTATTAAGTGTAATCTAGGTAATTATCAATGAGAACTGATAATGATCCAATGTATTCAGATAGGTAGCCACTTTTGTCACTGTTGGCAGTGATCAGCTTCTTAGATTCAATAAGGACTATATGTCAACTAAATGTGATAATCATATCAGTTCAAGAAAGACTCATGTACAGAATGAGTTAATAATCATCAATAATTTTTGAAAGATAAACTGTCATTATCAAGAGCTGCTACTTTTAACCTCTGTATCACATATTATGGTATATCAATAACAGAGGATAGATAACAGCTCACTGTAAAGAAGATTGCTGAACCACAGACAGGCATGAAAAAGAGACAATGACATTCATACAACTCAAGCCCTGCCCTTTACCAGAAGAAGATGCACATACATTCACAAAATCACTCAAACAATGAAACACACATGACCACCATCTCTGGCAACTGCAGTGCAATAAGCATCTTAATAGTGAATGAATGTATGTGTTTGTATGTGTGTGGAAGAGGGGTGGATGATTGTAAAACAATAAAAATAAAAATTAATTATAGGGATATTGAAATATTATAGAAAATATTGGGTAATCAATAAAAAAAATAAAATAAAAGAAAGAGTTGACACACAGTTTGAAGAAAGCTTATTACCATTGACAGTAATACAAAAAAAAAAAAAAAAAAAAAAAAAAAAAAAAACCCTAGTAAACATTTAGTTTCATGTACAATTAGTGTATTTTTTGTGTGTTACTATTGGCAGTATCAAACTAGGATAAGTACTCACCAGCCTCTCAATCTCTTTTGAACAATATTTTCACATCTCAGTGGAGAATATCTGTAAGATTAAACAAATACATGGTGGTGAGTAAGGGGGGGGGGGGGAGGGACTGTTAGGCATGGGGTGGACGGATCATAAGTTATCTTAGTTTGAGGCCAGTATGGTTGCAAGACCACATATTGTGTTGTAGAGACAATTCCCATCTGCACATTTCAAGAGAGCTGATGGCGCAGAGGAGTATATTTATTGTTGTTGTTTAGAGGAGACTAAACACGTTGGTCATCAGTCCCCTGTTCCCATAAAAGACTATATGGTGTAATGCAAGTATAGGAAAATCTGGAGCTGAACACACAGATGGGAGACTCACAAGGGTAACACATTGAAATTGAACATTTCATTGAGAACACCAAGAACAGGCCAAAAATTGGGAAAAAAGCATTGAAACAAATTAAGATCTTACTGCAGAATACCATGACTTGCTGATCACAATGATAATAAAGGATGAGCCAGTCACTTTGCACATACGAAAACCTCCAATTAAAAGCATGACAGATGACATGTAAGCAGATTAAAACTGTTTGAGTGGTGGGTGTCTGTAAGATCAAGCTTATGTATCCACCATTAAATACTATGATAAAAACCAGCTGTGGGAATAAAATATAAAATGCAGTCAGCTTTAGCAGCATCATCTCCTAGCATAAAAGAAATTGCAGCTGGCAGGTTAAAAACAGTCACAAGGCAGCTAAAAATAGACAGTCCAACAGAATGTGGATCACTGTCAAGAAAGTGAGACTGTGCATCATCCTTGTGTTACACAATTTGTACGCAACAAAGAACAATGAACTCCCTATGTGATGTCCTCAGTGAGGACTCCCATACGGCTGTCGAGAGCTTCACTGCACGGAGCACGTTTGGTTCAGTCGAGTCAGCTCACACAGAAGTCCAAGGCTGAGTACTTTCTAATGTTAATCCAGTTGGAGATCCCTCTCCTCAAGATCAATTTCCAAGGGGCTTGAGGTAGTAGGCCACTTAGCCAGCAGACAAATGGCAATCAATTCTGCAGTAAACATGCTACTTCCATTGGGCAATGAATGCTGTTAAACATCCTCACCATGGGCATAGGCATACCCAGCGTGACCATTGACTAGGGAACCATCTGTGTACACAAAATTTCCATGCCACAGAATGCATCAAGAACTGTCTAAAACTGGCAAAAGTGATTCAAAGATGCATCATAGGTTTCTGAGTCATTGTACAAGTCCAACCAAAGCTACAGGTGAGGAATCGTCCAAGGAGAAGTATGGGAAGGGTAGTGAAAATTGAGAGGAATGGGAAGGGCCTCAAGGGACAAAAGAAGGGAATGAACACAAACCTCAATTGGGAGACCCAACCTTGGCTGTTGTCATGGGGAGGGGAGGGTAACAGCTGGAAGGAGAAGCCTGTGATTTGGGTAGTGAGGTAAGGCATGAATATGGGCAACATACGAAGGGCCTTTTAGGAGAGTGGGGTAAGCAGCTTTCTAAACAGTGTGGCTGAGGAAGTCGAGAATGCTTAGATGTTGTTCATCATTCAGCTATAACCCAGGATCAGGGTGAGCTACCTGATGGCAACAAAAAGTGTATGACATGGGTTTTCTGCGGTGAAAATTGGAAATCATGCACAGAGGCACAAGACTGGGCCTTTTGGATGGCTCCCTGCAGCCACTCTCAGTGACACCAATGCTACCTGAGCTAAAGTACAGGCAAAAGTCGTCAGCAAACAAGTAGGAAGAGACAGATGTCCCCATTGTCGCAGCAAGACCGTTAATAGCAATTAAGAATAATGGTACACTAAGAACAGAGCCCTGTGAGATGCCATTCTCTAAAATGTGAAACAGAGGCTCCAACCCTAACTTGAAAAGATTGAAGCGAGAGGAAGTTCTTTATGAATGACGGAAGGGGACCATGTAAGCCCCTTAATAAAGAGTTGAGTGAATGTGACGGTGTCTGGTTGTATCATATGCCTTCCACAGATAAAACAAGACTGCCAACAGATGTTCTTGGTGGGAAAAAGCTGTATGGATAGCGGGCTCCAGGGACACTACAATGTTGATAGTTGAACAATCCTGACAGGAGCCACCCTATTGTGGGAAATCTAGATCCTCAAGTAAGCACTTATGCTGGCAACTCATCAAACATTCGAGGATCTTACTCAAAATGTTAGTGAGGCTGATTCTCACCCTCTAGCAAATCTGCACCTGATTTTATCACTGGGATGATGATACTACCCCACCATTGTGATGGGAAAAGAACCCCTGTCCAGATTCAATTGAAAAGGGCAAGTATCTGGCATTAAACGTCCTCTGAGAGGTGATGGATGAACTTGTGGTATTACAGAAGTAACTACATTCTCTCCTAGTATCGACTTGAGTTAATCAAGGTGTTAATTTATTTATGCGCAGCATAGCAAAGCAGTGTCTACTATGAGTATCTGTCTTTGTTGCAGATATATCAAGCGGTCGGCATTGCAAAGTGAAGAGTAGGAGAAGAAAGCCGAAGAGAAGCATGGAATAAAATGTATTGAAGCTCAGTGACAGTATAGATACTCCATGTGCAAATTTTTTTGTTCCTATTATTCGGATTCTTGACTTTGTTGTAATCGGACTAAATGTTCAGAGGAGATACATGTTTTCATCCTATTAATGTATCTAGTTACAAATAAAAGTATTTAATTAATCTGAATCAAAGAGGCATTGTTCATCAGTTATTTGAGGCAATGGCGTGAATTACGAATAGCTTTGAAGAGTGATAACTGGAAGGAACTTAGAGAAACAGCGTAGCTGGACCTCGTTTTGTAATTAGTCACCTTCAAAGATAAGAAAGAAGTGCAAATACGGACTCAGTGGGGACTTCATACCTTGTAACATATAACTGAGAATTGAGTAACAATGCAATGTGTCAACCGTAACACAGGACACGAAATACCAATCTTCAGATACGTATTTAATACAGTACAGTGACCGATGGGCAACACGAACGTGAAATAAGAGGGAAACAAATTAGAAGTCTCATAGAAATAAAAAGAAACTGTGAACTATTATTTAGTCATAATTGAAGAAAACATTTGTGCAAAACAAGCACTAGAAGAAAAGAAGAGAAAGTGGAAGCAGTTACTGGCGGGATTAGACACCACGCCTACACATCGTGACGACGCATGAAAAATTTGGGTTGCGGCCTGTCGTCCTTACTGGCTGACCGGTGCTGCAACTGTGGTTCTGGACATACTCCTTGGTGAGAGCATAAATTCTTTTTTATTGTGACTAAGTGTTTTAGTGTGGGTAGAAGTAATTTTAATTTATGTCAGTGACAAGATCACAAACAAAAGTGATGACTGAGGAGAATGTTGCTGGTGCATATTTAACAATAATGGCAATGTTAAAAGAAATTAGCAGTGAAATGGACAATCAATTAAGTGAAATTAATAATAGGTTTGACAGTCAATCTAGTAAAATGGACAGTCAATCTAAAGATTTGAGGGAGAGCATAACAAAATTGGAAAACAATATTGATTAAAAACTAGAAACTGTGACGAATGATGTTTATAGTAGGCTAGGCAAGCAAGAAAGTAAGCTTGAAAATTTTCAAACTCTTGTACAGTCATATATAAACCAATGTCAGCAAAATTACAACACTTTAAGTGCATAGGTAGCAATTTAAAACAAAAAATAGTATCACCAGACAGTGTAGTCAAGTTAGCAACAAGAGTAGTAGGAGCTCATTTAGACAATGAAAGACAGAACCTTAAGGAAGAGATTTTGTGGAGCCTTAAGGAAGAGGATTACTGTGTGGCTGGGAAAGAATTTAGGGAAAATTTGTCCTTGATAGACAGAAATGTAACTAAATGTGACCTAAAAGTCCAAGCTTTAGAAGAAAACTCTAATGTAGAATACATGAAGTTGAATGAAAGGGTCTATAGGGCAGAAAATAAACTTAGTAACATAGAGAGAGGAAAACCAGTGGATGAAGAGGGTTTGTCCTTGGGATTTGATACTAATTGGGAACAAAGGGAAGAAGAATTAATAAATAAAAAACTCACAGAATCTAATACAACCCCACTAACAGCAGTCAATCAGCAGTTGGGGGCTGATTTTAATAATCAACAAGTTGATAGGCAATGGGAAGAGTTACATAGAGTACAAACTACATTAAAGGAAAATAAAGATGTAGTTCCCAGTAAAAACCATGTAGTATCTCCTGTAGGTGCTAGGAAAAGTAACTTGAACATCACATCAGGAGTGAACCTTTATAAACATCTTCTGAAGTTTAAACCAGAAGGGGAGGTCCATCCTAACCACTTCATCAGAACCTTCTCAAGGAATCTACCTAGTGATTGGGCAGATTCATTAAAAATAGACCTTACTTTGAAGTATTTATAAGGAGAGGCACTAGAATAGGGAATGGCTTTAGCCAATGAATTCGAATCTTGGGAGGATTTTAAGAATCAATTTAAGGAGAAATATTGGTCAGAGACTACTCAAGAAAAACTGAAGTTTGAATTATCTGATCCGGTGCCATATGACTGAAAACACGGTACTGTTAAACAGTATATTCAAGATCATTTGAGAAAAGCTAAATTTCTGGATAAACCGGTAGATAAAGAATATTTAGCAAATGTATAAGTTCGAAGATTACCCATGCCAGTACAGAGTAAAATATTGTGTAGAGGATGGAAAACAATTAGAGAGTTGTTGGATGCTGCAGAAGGGGTTGACTCTTTGCAGAAGTCCTGGGACAAATATAATGATCATAGAGGACAGGCAGATTCAAATAGAGACAATCAAATGAGAGAAGTGCATTTATGTGAGGTACACAGGAAGCAAGAAGCAAATAGGAACAGTAATAGGACCTACAAAAACAAAAAGTATGTAGGGAATAATGAAAGTTGTCAATCTAAGTCAGTACAGAGTTTGACACAAACTGATTGTGAAACTACACAAAATGTATCTAAGGTAAACTCGTCACATCTTGGGTAGAGGGTCCATTCTCAAGATGTGATTTAGTGACTAAGGACCCTAATAATGAATATTATAGAGGAGAAATTCCTAGCAGGAAAAAAAATATATAAAAAATAAATGAAGATTACTTACCAGGCAGAGGAGCACAGGAAGTGATAGAAGCATAAATAAATTAATAAATTCACACACACACACACACACACACACACACACACACACACACACACACACAAACGCTAGCTTTTGCAGCCTAGCCGCTTCTTCAGGCAGAAGGGAAGGAGAGGGAAAAGGAAATGATGAGGGTTTTAAGGGAGTGGGTTAGCAGTCATTCCAATCCTGGGGCAGGAAGTACTTACCTTGGGGGAAAAAAAGGTAAGTCCTACATGTCCCGGGATTGGAATGACTCCTTACCCACTCCCTTAAAACCCTCATCATTTCCTTTTCCCTCTCCTTCCCTTCTGCCTGAAGAAGCAGCTACGCTGCAAAAGTTAGCATTTGTGTGTGTGTGTGAATTTATTAATTTATTTGTGACCCTAATAATGAAATTGTTATAAGTTACATACATTCAGAACCTACTCGGGAATGGCTACTAAAGGTAAGTAATTGTAATA
Source organism: Locusta migratoria (assembly GCA_026315105.1). Classification (NCBI taxonomy): domain Eukaryota; kingdom Metazoa; phylum Arthropoda; class Insecta; order Orthoptera; family Acrididae; genus Locusta; species Locusta migratoria. The sequence continues at coordinate 215,954,147 of CM048747.1, forward strand.
TGGGAATGAAGGAGAAACCTATAATAGTTGGATCTATTTTTGACTTACCTGTTAATATCCTAATGGATAGTGGAAGTGAAATTTCCATCATATCACAAGTATATTTCGAGAGAATTAAGAAGGGTCATTCATGTCCAACATTACCTGTCAGTGGCATAAACATATTAGGTATTACAGGTTATAAAAGTCAGCCAATAAGAACCGAGACACAACTACCAGTCCGATTGAGTAATTTAGTATGTATGATGACCATGTTAGTAGTACCTAACTTAAATATTAATTTATTGTTTGGAATAGATTGGCTCTATCATTGTGAAGCGACTTTAGATTTTAAAAACAATACTGTCACAGGGCATGTCAAAGCTGATGTTTCCTGTTTACCTTTTTTCATAGATAATAACAACTCCACAGAATTTGTTTCGATACATTTAGTGTCAACCTCACAAGTAATCGAAACAAAAGAAATGACTAGTTCTGTAAGTGCGAGTGACTTGAGATATAAAGCGTACGAGTCTGACTTATTGTATTATCATCACCAGGTAAATAATTCTGTTAAGTGTCGTTAAGAATGAGTAGTTAAAGATATAGTTTTTAAAGAATAGAAAAAGAGTGAAGAATCTGTTCTCAAGAAAACGAAAAGGACCTGGCGGACACCAACCTGCCAAATCAGCAAAGAATGCTGATTCATCTGAGGGTTTAATATAAGGTTTAATTATATTGACATTGTATAATCCTTTGCCCATACCCGTAACTGTATCTTGGACATATACTGGTTTTTTATGTGGTATATTCACAATTTTGTAGGGACCACACCATTTATCAAAAAATTGCTAGTTTGTTTTTTTAAGTTAGAACTTAGTTGAAAATTCCTAACCCATATCAACTCTCCTTCATTTTACTTAGGTATTACAGCTTCCCCATTAAACTTTTTCAACCTATGTTCAGCTGCAATATTTGGGTGGTTTCCTACTTGATCCTGTATACCAGCTTCATCCCTTGTAGGATGAGGTGGCCAAGCAAAAAGTTTTAATAGTGGCTCCCCTATAAATTTTTTATTAAGTATTTCTGTGGGTGATAGCCCCATAGACAAATGAGGTAACTTGTTGAGTATGACTTGAAATTGATGAATTAAAGGACTCCATGAAGAGTGTTTTTCTGAACAAAATGTTCTACACAGCCTCCCTAACTCTCGCATCACTCTTTCCACAGGGTTTGTCTGTGGATTGTATTTATAAATAGCAACATGTTTGATCTTCTGCCACACCAAAAACACTTTAAATTCTTTGCTGGTAAATTGTGGACCATTATCTGAGAGAACCATCTTAGGTTTGCCACATCTTTAAAATAATCCTTAAAACATTCTATCACAGTTGCCGTATTTGCTTTCTTTATGGGGTATAGCGTCACATATTTTGACCAAATTCTATAATGACAAAAATATATTGCACTCCCCCTTTACTTACAGGAAGAGGACCATAAAAGTCACATGCTGGTAAATCATATAAGACTTTTGGTATTATAGGATACATAGCAAAAGGACTGGGCTTGTTGTAATCCTTAACACATTGCCAAATTTGACAAGTCCCTTAGTTCCTTATAATTTTCCTACTTAAATTTCTAAAATAGTAAAATTTTGACATATGCTTGATGCACTTAGTTATTCCAAAGTGGCCATAACCTTGGTGTATAAACCATATTAAATCTGCTTGTACTTGTTCGGGTATACAAAGTCTCCAATCACTTTTCTCGACAGCACTGTGCCAAAATAGTGCACTATCATTAATTTTAAAATGGTCAACTAGCTCATTTGTACATTGATCAAATTTAAGTTTAAAAAAATTCATCTGTTCTTATCAGGGTTCTAATTTTATCAGCTGATATTCGTACTGCATTTTCACAATATGCTACTTGCAAGAAATTTATACTAAAAATAATTCCTTTCCCCTCACTTACTGTAACATTTTCCATTCCCGCAGGCAATCTAGAAAGGATATCTGGTACCACATTAGTAGATCCCTTAATATATCCTATATCTATGTCAAAATTTTGCAAAAATAGCGTCCACCTAATCAAACAACTATGTAACAACTTGCTTTCAAACAAAAAGGATAATGCTTGATGATCAGTATATACTATTATCTTAGATCCGCATATAAGATTTTAAAACTTGGTTATAGCCCAAACTATTGGAAGTAACTCCTTTTCTGTTGTGGAATAATTTCTCTCAAGAGATATTACACATCTATGTGCAAAAGCTATTGTGTTATGATCTACTTGTTGTGGATTCCTGTGACCCAAAAACAATTTTGCTGCAACCCCACAAGCCAACGCATTGGTTGCCAGCTTAAATAGTTGTCTTAGTACTGGATGTTTTAATACATAAGATTCTACAAGAGCCTGTTTAATCTGCAGAAAAGCTACTGAAATTTCTTCAGTTCATTTCCATGGGTTGATTTTCTTTAATAAATTAAGTATAATGGGATTGTTTAATACATGACTCTTCACATATCTCCTGTAGAAATTAATTAGTCCCAAAAAAGTTTTTAACTGCTTAACAGTTTTAGGTTTGGGACAATCCTTTATAGCTTCAATTCTCTCAGGATCCGGTCTTATATCCTTTATGCCCACATAATGTCCTAAAAATTTAACTTCATCCCTACCAAAAAATTATTTAGTGAGCTTTAAAGTAATTCCTTTTTCAAGGCACTTAGCTAACAATTTTCCTAATAACACACTGATCCTCCCAACTATCTGAAATTATTAAAATTTCATCAACATAGATAATACGTTGCTGTAACAAGTCTCTCCCCAATGCTTCATCCAAGACTCTTATAAATACAGAGACAGAAATGTTCAATCCAAATGGCAATACTTTTTGTTTATATGCTTTACCATCGAACAAAATGGCCGTATATTTTTGTGAATCCTCATGTATACCCACTTGATGATATCCCAATGTCAAATCTATGGAACTAAAGTACTTAGCCTTCCCAAATTTAGTCAAAATATCATCAATACACATTGGTCTATTGCATTCAGTTTCAATACGTTTATTTAAAGTTGGTGCATCAAGTACAATGCGTATCCCACCACATACCTTTCTCACACAAACTAATGGGTCGTTAAACACACTGTTGCTCCTTTCTATGATGCCAATATCCAACATCTTGTATATTTCTTCCTGTACTTGTTGTCGTACACTAAGAGGTATCGGGTAAGGCTGACAAAAAAACGGTTTGGTGTCTTTCATTTTAAAAGAGCACATATATCCTCCTAAGGTACCAGGTTTGTTCGAAAATACCTCCTGATACTTTACAATTAATGAATATAAGTCGTTCTTTTGTTGATTAGACAATAAGTCAGATTCGTAAGCTTTATATCTCAAGTCACTCGCACTTACAGAACTAGTCATTTCTTTTGTTTCGATTACTTGTGAGGTTGACACTAAATGTATCGAAACATTCTGTGGAGTTGTTATTATCTATGAAAAAAGGTAAACAGGAAACATCAGCTTTGACATACCTTGTGACAGTATTGTTTTTAAAATCTAAAGTCGCTTCACAATGATAGAGCCAATCTATTCCAAATAATAAATTAATATTTAAGTTAGGTACTACTAACATGGTCATCATACATACTAAATTACTCAATCGGACTGGTAGTTGTGTCTCGGTTCTTATTGGCTGACTTTTATAAACTGTAATACCTAATATGTTTATGCCACTGACAGGTAATGTTGGACATGAATGACCCTTCTTAATTCTCTCGAAATATTCTTGTGATATGATGGAAATTTCACTTCCACTATCCACTAGGATATTAACAGGTAAGTCAAAAATAGATCCAACTATTATAGGTTTCTCCTTCATTCCCTTATTACAATTGCTTTCCTTTAGTAGCCATTCTCGTGTAGGTTCGGAATGTATGTAACTTATAACAAATTCTTTAGTAGGGTCACAAATAAATTAATAAATTCACACACACACACACACACACACACACACACACACACAAATGCTAGCTTTCACAGCCTAGCTGCTTCTTCAGGCAGAAGGGAAAGAGAGGGAAAAGGAAATGATGAGGGTTTTAGGGGAGTGGGTAAGGAGTCATTCCAATCCCGGGACAGGTAGGACTTACCTTTTTTTCCCCCAAGGTAAGTACTTCCTGCCCCAGGATTGGAATGACTCCTTACCAACTCCCTTAAAAGCCTCATCATTTCCTTTTCCCTCTCCTTCCCTTCTGCCTGAAGAAGTAGCTAGGCTGCAAAAGCTAGCGTTTGTGTGTGTGTGTGTGTGAATTTATTAATTTATTTGTGCTACTATCACTTCCTGTGCTCCTTCACCTGGTAAGTAATCTTTATCTATTTTTTATATATTTTTTTTCCTGCTAGGAATTTCTCCTCTATAATATTCATTATTAGGGTCCTTAGTCACTAAATCACATCTTGAGAATGGACCCTCTACCCAAGATGTGACCTTAGATACATTTTGTGTAGTTTCACCATCAGTTTGTGTCGAACTCTGTACTGACTTAGATTGACAACTTTCATTATTCCCTACATACTTTTTGTTTTTGTAGGTCCTATTACTGTTCCTATTTGCTTCTTGCTTCCTGTGTACCTTACATAAATGCATTTCTCTCGTTTTATTGTCTCTATTTGAATTTGCCTGTCCTCTATGATCATTATGTTTGTCCCAGGACGTCTGAAAAGAGTCAACCCCTTCTGCAGCGTCCAATAACTCTCTTATTGTTTTCCATCCTCTACACAATATTTTACTCTGTACTGACATTGGTAATCTTTTTCTATCTTTCTTCGGCTCCAACTCCCAGATCTTTCTTTTCTTTTTCTTACTACCCTTTTATAGAGCACCCGCCTTTCAGTCCCCTTTCCATATTTCAATAGTTTCTATCTCTGAAACTCTTCTTATTTTCCACGTCAGAATTTTTCTTCTTCTTCACTCCATTCTATCTGACTACAACCCCAGTTGATTACTCCTGAGGGTATTGCCTGAGGTCTAGTTCATGCTCTATACTCATGTCAACAGACATAAACTCTTACAAACACAAACATGTTCTATGTACAATTTACACAAATCAACACTTACAAAAAACAGTATACGAGACAGACACACTTACACAAATCTTTAGGTTACTTTGATTTATTTGTATGTCATTGTCATTCGAGTACTAAAGGAAAAGAGACAGCCACATATAATGAAATTCGTGGTTATTCGTCACAGGAAAAATAAACTTTACCATGTATTCTAAGTATACATAGCTTTTTAGTAGAAGTGTTTCCTGTGTACCCTCGTTTCGAGGGGGGGGGGGGGGGACATAGGGGAGTCATAAGTTGATAAACGAGTGCACAATTCAAACACAGGTAATAGGTGAATACCCTGTGGGACTAAGGAACAATGGAGTATTAGAGGAAGAGAGAGAGAGAGAGAGAGAGAGAGAGAGAGAGACTTATAGAATGAAGTTGTCTTTGGTAGACAGGAAATGGGATACTTGGTAGTTTTCATTGAGAGTAGTAGGCTTAACGGAATAATTACTATCTCTTGTTGGGTACCCATAATGAGGACCTAACTACTGCTGGTTCCTGTTAAATGGGTGTGCAGCACCAAAAGAGAGTTGCTGGCATCTAAAAATATGCAAGTAAATGGATGACTTGATACTCAACATTTTTGTTTGCTTGAGGCAATTAAAGACTTGGTGGTCTCTTCTTTCAAATCCTATCCATTGGTTCCTAGTTGTAGATTGACCCAGGGATTGATTTTCACCATTATCTTGCAGAATTCTTGGTGTTAAAGTGCCACCTAGGTTCTTTCCCCCCCCCCCCCCCCCACACACACCGAGCAATAAGACAATATGGAAGCTATGTATTTACTTATATGGAAGCCTTTATGGAAAAAATAAAAGAAGTACCTACCTGTGGTTGAAGAGTTGTAGTTCTCCTGACATGAATAATTTATTACTGTCATAAGGATAATGTCATTATTTTCTATATAATGTAACATGGAGCAAGTTGATCTCAAAATAGATTAATGAATGTTAATATCAAGTATTGAAATTAACATTAAGGCTTGATAACTCAAGTCTGGGTGGGTGAATATATGTAGTATTACAGAAGTAACTACATTCTCTCCTAGTATCGACTTGAGTTAATCAAGGTGTTAATTTACGTATGCGCGGCATAGCAAAGCAGTGTCTACCACGAGTATCTGTCTTTGTTGCAGATATATCAAGCAGTCAGCATTGCAAAGTGAATAGTAGGAGAAGAAAGCTGAAGAGAAGCATGGAATAAAATATATTGAAGCTCATTGGCAGTATAGATACTCCATGTGCGAATGTTTTTGTTCCTATTATTCGGATTCTTGACTTTGTTGTAATCGGACTAAATGTTCAGAGGAGATACATGTTTTCATCCTATTAATGTATCTAGTTACAAATAAAAGTATTTAATTAATCTGAACCAAAGAGGCATTGTTCATCAGTTATTTGAGGCAATGGTGTGATTTATGAATAGCTTTGAAGAGTGATAACTGGAAGGAACTTAGAGGCACAGTGTAGCTGGACCTCGTTTCGTAATTAGTCACCTTCAAAGATAGGGAAGAAGTGCAAATATGGATTTAGTTAGGACTTTATACCTTGTAACATATAACTGAGAATTGTGTAACAACGCAAACTGCCTATGAATTGGTCTGGTCCTGTTCTGCCATGTGCTCGGCAATAACTATTGGGTCAGTAGAAAGAGCATCTTAAATTTTGAGTGACGGGATACCACTTGGTGGGCAGTACCCAAAAAGGCCACGACCACACTCAAGAAGGGGAGGCACAGGAACCTATAGTGGCTCCATATTGCTCCCAATAGTCCTGCTTGCTCTTTTCAATCAGTCACTGGTCTTGGGCCTGGAGACAAAAGTAATCAGATGTTCCATGATGAGGTGACACTGGAGTGCCTGTCAACACTCCTGGATAGCTTCAGCGATTTCCCGCATCCACCAAGGCACCGAATTGTGTCAAAGTGAGCCCATGCTAGTTGGGACAGTTGCCTCAGTGGTGGAAACAATGTCCTCATTTATCTATTGAACTGCCGTATCAGTGTCACCTGTTACTGGAGTAGTAACCACAGCAGTTGAGGTGTCGCTCTGCCAGTCAGCACTATGGAGAGACCACTGGGACATGCTGTCTGCAGGGTGAAACTGTGGGAGCAACAAAAAGAAGGGATAATGGTTGCTTCACATAGGTTGTCGTGGACTCTCCATCACAGATTTGATAGTAGGCTTGGGTTCCAAGAGGGCAGGTCTATGACTGAGAAAGAGCCACATGCCATGCTTAAGTGTATGGAGGCTCCACTATTCAGAATGCAAATGTTGAGCTGTGTTAAAAGGTTCTCAACATTTCTACCATGCCCCTTGGTCCCAGTTCCACCCCAGAAAGGTTAGTGGGCATTGATGTCAACCAAGAGGAGAAATGGTTGTGGTAATTGGTTGACCAAGGCAGCAAGGTCAGTAGGAGAGACAAAAACATCTGGGGAAAAGTAAAGGGAACAGACAGTAAATTCCTGCATTGCCTGGATGTGAACAGCTGCTGCCTCCAGGATCATGTTTATAGGCACAGCAGCACTAGGGATGCTGGCGAGGACATAGATGCAAAATCCGCCAGATTCCTGTAAGTACCACAAAAATAGCTGCAACTCGAACAAATGGTGGGAAAAACCACCACAGTTCCACAGCAGAATCCTAGTGTCTCCTGATCACTGCAACATGCTGATGTTGAAGGTACAGTGGAGACTATAGGATCATCTGCTGTTGCTGACGCCGGAAGCGGAGCCTCAATGTCCATAGCTTCTAACATGCCAGCAATTGGCAAGTCCTCAGGGCACATAAGAATCCCCATGACATTCTCCAAAGCAGAGGTTTGTTGTGGTGTCACAGAAGCTACCAGGGATTCTTTATTTATGTTTTTCTTTTTCTCCCACTGATTCTTTCATTTCTCCTGCTGAGAGGGCTTTGCTGAATCAATCTGAGGGACTGAGGACACCCTTGAAGCCCTAGGACCAGCAGTTGGTGGCTTTTTCAGCCACTCACTGATAGGAAGAGTTCTGAAGGAGCCCTTCCTTGAGAGAGTAGCTATAGGTGGCTGTTGGTTTTTTTTTTTTTTTTTTTTTTTTTTTTTTTTTTTTTTTTTTTTTTTTTTTTTTAACTTACAGTGTGGAGAACTGTTGGTGCAACACAGTCCCCAGCTCGGGACCCCAGGTTTGCCAAGCCCATACTCAACAAATTAATGCTGAGCCACTGAGGGGGAGTGGAGGATAAAGGTGGCCCAGGTAGTAAAACAACCATTAAACCTGAGTGTGTTCAGCTGCATGCTGTGGACTGGGTGATACATCTTGCTTTTGCTACATTTTTTCATGGTCATTCATCCTGACAGAGATCTGTTTTGTTGTCATTCTAATGTAAAAGGTTTTTCAATGATTGAAGCAGAGCTGGTTAATCACTTGGCTGCTTTCACACATAGCAGAGCCTCTCATGAGACAGGATAAATCTGTGATGAGACCTAAATAAAAAGTGCTTGGTGGGTGGGTTGGGCACCTCATGAATCGGGGTCTTCCACAAGGATATGATCACTGTGGTAAGGGATTGGGACTGGGATTGGGAGTGGTTCAGTGATGGACTAGGATGCTGTGGAGGTTGCGTGGGCAACAGAACACCACTTCAGGAGGTGTCAGAGGATCTTGGGTGTGGTGTCTCTCTGATGACAGCAGATTCTTTGGAAACTTTCTGCCTATTCTATTTTCAGTGACCTTCTCATGGTTATTCATCTCAGCATATTTACGCCAAAAATTATGATTTAATAATCTTATCTATTTCTCTGAGCTATCTATTGAATAACCTAGTACACTCAGAATACTCTGCCATATCCTGCAATATACACTATGTGATCAAAAGTATCTAGACACCTGGCTGCCAATGACTTAAAATTTAGTGATGCCCTTGAATAGTAATGCTGAGATTTGATATGGTGTTGGCCCACCCTTAGCCTTGATGACTCCTTCCACTCTTGCAGGCTTATGTTCAGTCAGGTGCTGGAAGGTTTCTTGGGGAATGGCAGCCCATTCTTCAAGGAGTACTGCACTGAGGAGAGGTACTGATGTAGGTCAGTGAGATCTAACGTGAAGTCAGTATTCTAAAACATTCCAAAGGGATTCTATGCAAGACAGTCCATTACAGGGATGTTATTTTTGTGTAACCACTCCACCACAGCCTGTGCACTATGAACATGTGCTCAATAATGTTGAAAGATGCAATCGCCATCATCGAATTGCTGTTCAACAGCTGGAAGCAAGAAGGTGCTTAAAACATCAATGTAGGCCTATTATGTGATAGTTACAAAAAAAAAAAAAAAAAAAAAAAAAAAAAAAAAAAAAAAAAAAAAAGGACAAGGGGTGCAAGCCCCCTCCATTAAAAACACAACTTCATTTTGCTGTTGGCACTACGCACGCTGTCAGGTGACTGTTCACCGGTCATTTGACATACCCTATCATCGAATCATTAAATTGGGTACCACTGTTTAATTGTCCAATGTTTAGGCTCCTTACACCAAGTGAGTCATCATTTGCCATTTATCTGTGTAATGTGTGGTTTATGGACAGGCACTCAACCATGGAATCCAAGTTTTCTCACCTCCCATCTACCTGTCATAGTACTTGTAGTCAATCCTGATGCAGCTTGGAATTCCTGTATTATGGTCTGGGTAGATGCCTGCCTATTAAACTGTACGACTCTTCGACTGTCGGCAGTTTCTGTCAGTCAACAGATGTGGTCAGCTTATACGCTTTCATGCTGTATGTGTCCCTTCACATTTCCATCTCACTATCACATCAGAAACAGTGGGCCTAGTGATGTTTAGTAGTGTGGAAATATCACATACATACTTTTGACGCAAGTGTCACCCAATCACCTAACAATGTTTGAAGTTTGTAAGTTCTGCCAAATGCCTATTCTGCTCTCTCACGCCGTCTAATGACTACTGAAGTAGCTGATATGGAGTACCTAGCATTAGGTGGCAGAACAATGCACCTAATATGATTAGGTATGATTTTGAGGGTTAAGGTGGTACCAGCACTGATGATTAGATATACAGGTGGTAACATTGGGGGCTCACTAGGAAAGAGATTAATTTCTAATATGGGAATCTAGGCTGGTGACAAGTGGTTGAAGATATTGATGATATATGACCATAATGGGGCATGCAGAATAGTTGTATTTATAGATTTATGGAAGGTTGTACAAGTAGCCTACAGTGTGCTGTGTGGCTGGGTGTAATGAGAAAGAAATTCTTGGAGCAGCTTTACAGAGTGTCATAAGGATTCGTAAATTGAAAGTCACACAGTTGTTAGATTTCTGCAGTCAGGCCATCACCCCAGTAGAGCTGCAGTACTGGCAATTTGTAGCTGTATACTTGCCTCTACTTTATATGGACGTGCACAAAAAAATTTACATTCTATACCATCTTACCATAAAGTTTTATAGACATACCTGTCAGTATCATAAGGAACTAGATATGCTGGTTCTTTGACATCAACACTGCCCTGGGTAGATAGTATAATAATGTTTTTTTTCTTCATAATGTTTCCTGCAAAGTGAAGCAAAGTAGTAAAAATTCTCTCCCCTGTAGCATTCATTAATGTAGAAATAATGTTTTGCTGCAGATACACAGCAGTGTTTCAGCACAATGGCTGCAGAATTTCACAATAAATAGAATACACACACGTAATGCAAAACTCCATAGCAATATATAGTCAGAAAGCTTTATTTGATTGGCAGTGGTGACACAAAAAATGAAGAACATGAACAGGGTAACAAACCATATTTAATATGCTTAGTACAGGTAAAATGCTTAAGATAGGATTCACTGTTGTACATGGAACATGACACTATGTGTAGCAAAAGGTCAGATTGTGCAGCATGTACACAGTTATTTTAGCATTGTGCAGGCTGTCAGCCATTAAGAGTAGAAATAGGAAAGGCAATCTTGATTGTCAAGATGGCATCAAAAGTTCAGTGCAGTGACACTTCGATCTCCTAAAAAAAACAAAAGTGTGATAAATGTGTGATAAAAGGTATTTTGTGTGTCATGTACAAATTTTGGATGCATGAAAGATATGCTAAATGGAATCTCGCTGTCAGTGAGGGGGTGAACTAAAACATGTAGTAAAAAAAGATACAACAACAAAGGAAGACATGTTGAAAACAGTAAATAAGTATAATTCGTCATTCTTAATGCACTGGAACATTCATGGCCTAAGTGCAACATATCAACGCAATAAAATCACAAAGTAACAACAATATAAGGTCCAGTAAGAAATGTTAATAATAATAATAATAATAATAATAATAATAATAATACACATAGGGAACAACTGACCATAAAGACGAACATTGAGTGCCAAAAGACACAAATAAAAGACATACAGAGATCTCTGTCCAACTTCTTTGGTTTCTACAAATGTCTGCCTAGGTGTGTTTGCGTGTGGATATGTGTGAATTTGTTTATCTTCCTTTTTGTCCCCTAAGGTAAGTTCTTCCACTCCTGGGATTGGAATGACTCATTTTCCACTTCCTTAAAACCCATATTCTTCCCTTTCTCCTCTCCTTCCTTCCTCTTTTTCCTGAAGAAGCTGCAAGTGGTGGCAAAAGCTTGAATGTTTGTGTGTTTTTGTTTGTGTTTTATGTTTCTATCGGCGAGCCTGTACTTTTGGTAACTCAAAAAATCTTTATTTTATACATATTTTTCCCACCAGGAAAGTCTCCTTATATATGAAATGAAAATTATAGAAGGAAACTTTCCTGGTGGGATAAACAAATATAAAAAATAGAAATCAGATGACTTACCAAAAGGACCGGCTCGTCAAAAGCCACAAATAATCACACACAAACACACATACAAGCTTTCGCCACCACTGGCAGCTTCTTCAGGAAAAAGAGGACAGACATTTCTAAAAAGCAAAGAAGTTGGACAGAGATACCACTTGAGGCAGAGGCTCTGTCCACAGAACGAAGACAAAAATGCTAAAGATGGTGGGCGGGAATTTGAATTTAGTGGAGGTTGAGACCAGGTGGGCAATGGAAGGAGAGAATAAGCTGAAGGGCAAGTTCCCATCTCCGGAGTTCTGAAAGGTTGGTGTCAGTGGGAAGTATCCAGATAACCTGGACGGTGTAACACTGTGCCAAGATGTGCTGGCCGCGCACCAAGGCATGTTTAGCCACAGGGTGATCTTCATTACCAACAAACACTGTCTGCCTGTGACCGTTCATGCGAATGGACAGTTTGTTGATGGTCATTCCCACATAGAACACTTCACAGTGCAGGCATGTCAGCTGGTAAATGATGTGGGTGCTATCGCAAGTGGCTCTGCCCTTGATCGTGTACACCTGGAGTAAGTGGTGGTGGAAGGGTGCATAGGGCAGGTTTTACAATGGGGGCGGTTGCATGGGTAGGAACCAGAGGGTAGGGAAGGTGGTTTGGGGATTTGATAGGGATGGACTAGGAGGTTACGAAGGTTAGGTGGGCGGCGGAAAGACACTCTTGGTGGAGTGGGAAGGATGTCATGACGGATGG